>CM028912.1:1220000-1565000 GCA_016801845.1 Polydactylus sextarius | reverse complement strand
AACCTCAAGTATTGCCTGCCATCTTTGGATTTGTTTGTGCTGCAGTGTGCTGTTACATTCAATAAAAAACCATTTCAGTTGTGCTGCATTTGGATCCTAACACACCTGTAACAGGTGACACAATCCACAAACTGGTGGAAAGTGGGGAGTATGAAACCCAATTTAAGTCACTAGTTATGGCCACAAAATCCTCCAGGTGCTGTGTTAGTATATTGGCTAAACAAGCCTGTGTAGCATCACATGGTTCACCCATAGTTAATAGTATGGGCACATACCGATGCCAGAAGTTCAATATCAGGGCAACAAAGAGGCTCACAGTGACGTGTCTGGGATTGCACCATCATTCATTGATAAACATTGCAATTCCTCCTTCCTTCTTCTTACCACCCCTGGTAATGTCCAAGTATGGAGCCACCTGGACCCAAGTGCAGCTACGACTAAAGCACATGATGCTGCTTGTATGGTAATCCTCCTGGGTCCGAATCAAAGTTCTTAGCTCTTCCGCCTGATTCTCAAGAGACTCTCAAGGGGACTTAGATGAGGGGCTTAAATCTCATCTTCCTCACTCTCAGCTTTACTCCAGCTTTGCATTTCTGACTGCAGGCCACTACCGGGGAAAAGTGCTGTGGAAACAGCTGATTGCGAGTGTATATGACTATCAACCGTCATGTCAAAATTGAATTTATATAATTTATTCAGTCTTTAGTCCTGTGACCCTATAACAAACATGAACGTGTCTCTTGATTTATTTCAGACCATAACTCTGTACATTGTTCAACTGGACACTTCTGCAATATTGAATCCAACCTGACCGAGCATCTTCAGACCAGTGAGAACAAGATTTCCTCCCTGACTCGAGAGAGAAACCAATTAAATGCCAGACTCGCTAGTGTTGAAACTGATCTGACCGAGCGTCTTCAAACCAGTGAGAACAAGATTTCTTCCCTGACTCAAGAGAGAAACCAATTAAATGCCAGACTCACTAGTGTTGAAGCTGACCTGACCAAGCATCTTCAGAACAGTGAGAACAAGATTTCTTCCCTGACTCGAGAGAGAAACCAATTAAATGCCAGACTCGCTAGTGTTGAAACTGATCTGACCGAGCGTCTTCAAACCAGTGAGAACAAGATTTCCTCCCTGACAGAAGAGAGAGACCTGTTAAATGCCAAACTTGCTGGTGTTGAATCCAACCTGGCCAAGTGTCTTCAGAACAGTGAGAACAAGATTTCTTCCATGACTCGAGAGAGAAACCAATTAAATGCCAGACTCGCTAGTGTTGAAGCTGACCTGACCAAGCGTCTTCAAATCAGTGAGAACAAGATTTCTTCCCTGACTCGAGAGAGAGACCTGCTGCATGCTAAACTCACTGAAAATAGTAAGTTACATGCATGATGACGTGATGCTTGAATGTCTCAGTTCTCCGATGCATCACCACACATAATTATAATAATGCCAAGGTCACTTTACTAATCAGTGGATAAAACAATAAAATCATTGAAGAATAAAATAACTAATGATAATATTTTTAACTAAATTTTTAGATACACAAAATTATCAAACAGGGCTAAAAATCTTTTAAAACTACTACATAAATTTAAACAGATGTGCTTTCAGTCATGACTTGAACATACTGAGAAAGTCAGAGTTGTAGATGTCTGGTGGGAGAGAGTCCAACAGACGAGGTGCAGAGCCGCTGAATGTTCTATCTCTATAGTGGTCCGGGTGGGAAGTGGAAGACCTGGGGGTGCTGTTGGATGTATTGATGTGAATGAGTTCAGACAGATATGGAGGAGGATATTATTATTATTATTATTTTACCACACGTGTATGTTTGACTGCTCGTAGTTCAGGTTGAATTCATCACACATTGCTGATACTTTCAGCCTTGTTCTATTGGTTTGTAGTTACTTGCAACAAAATATTCTTATTTGCCTTTAGCTCATTGATTTTATCTGAACCACAAATATGCACACATCCTGTTTGTCATGTAGTTGGGTGTGCATCATGAGTAGCTGTTTTAAAAATGCATGCATGTGGTTGCACATAAGAAGAACTTGCAGCTGCATCGTTTCCACGAACTTTGTTGAAGGGACAGGGCAGGTATATTAAAAACATATTTATCAGGAAGGTTTTATTATTTCACACAGTGAGTTATATCACACACTCTTATTTTTCAATTAGGTTGTGGCCAAACAGCAAAAAAACAAAACAAAACAAAACAAAACAAAACAAAAAACCACAACTTTGTCATTTAGTTTAGTTGGAAAACTCATGACTGTGGACAAAAAGGAAAGCACAGTATCATCTGCATAGAAAGATGTTAATCTGGATCAGATGATAATCTGGATTAGGTTGTTGAAAATATATGGACCTGACTGAAGGTGTCATTCTGATGAATACCTTTCTACTTTACTTAAATAAACAAAATCACAGTTTGGCATCGAATTAACTCAACAGTAAATTAGATAATGTAATGTGCTGCAAAGGGTGATGTGGTCTGGTTGAGGATGAGTAGTGTCTGTGAATCATTGGTGTTAATTAGATTCCACATATGAACCACAGTTTTGTTTTAGTTTTAAAACTTCTCACCAAGAGTCAAAGACATTTGCTCATTTGTAATCTTCATACATTTATTTTATTTTCATGAAATTGATTATTTAAGATGGCAATTGTCAATTAGAAAAAAAGCACAGCATATAAATTGGAATCCTTCAGTTTGAATAATAACTTAAACATGTTTTGTTTTTTTGTGTGTGTGTGTTTTTACATTTACCCTTCATTTCTTACAGACAGAAGTTGTCCTGAAGGATGGAGGATGTTTTTGTTTAGCTGTTATTTCCTGTCCACCAAGTCTGGTTCCTGGTGTGAAGGCAGACAGGACTGTAACAACATGAATGCAGATCTGGTGGTCATCAACAGTCCTGAAAAGCAGGTAGATACTGTGTGTGCATGTAATGTAAAGTAAAATCTCTAACCATTTCACTAGCGCTTCAGTTCACACTTTTAGCAACCAACAGTTTTAACTGTTTTAATTCATTTAAACAATTCTTGTTTTGGTCAAACAGGAGTTTGTCTCTAAAATCACCACACAAGTAACACATGCTTGGATTGGTTTGACTGACAGAGACCAGGAGAACACCTGGAAGTGGATCAACCAGGATCCACTGTCTGTAGGGTAAGTCAGAGATGTGACTTCACAAACAGTATGATACACAACCAACAATAACATATTTACCCAGAGTTACCAACAGATAGCGATGTAGCTTTTCCAATCATAAATGAGACGCTGTTGTTCAGTGGTGTATAGTGGCAGTACAGTGGTGCAATACTTGGCACTGAGCTACCGGAGGAAAACCACACAGACACGGGGAGAACATACAACCTAAGAAACAAGGTTCGTCAGCGCAAGTCTCTCTCCAACATCTGTTACATTCCAGTGGCCAAGAGGCTGTGATGCAAAATTCTGAGGAATATTCCAGAAAAGTTTATTAAATTTGAAATTGAAAAAAAAGTTTGGATGCAGAAGAAGGATCAGAGTCTAGAAATGAAGCAGACTGTGTTATTACTCTCTTACTCTTTTTGTCACTGTCAGTTGTCATGGTTCAGGTCACACAGGTACACGTCCCTCCATCACCTCGGTCTGCACTGTTTATTATTAAGAATATTTCCTGTTAGAGATCATTGACAATGGTCACATTCGACATAAACAACACTTACACTTTCACTGTTTTGTTGTTGATCTGTTAGGTACTGGGAACCTGGAGAACCAAATAATAGTGGTCATTCACAAACGGAGGAAGAAGACTGCATCCAGATCAAAATTCAAAGGAACAAATTACAAAACTGGAATGATGTAAATTGTGGAAGTCGTCTGAGATGGATCTGTGAGAAAGGCCTGTGACTGGTGTGGCATTAATTTTCTGATCAAGATTTAACCATTAGATTGTAAAAGAGGAAATGTCCTTTACCTAAAAGCTTGGCTGAGTTGTTGCTGTTACACTGAGACTTAATGAGGCAAAATGAGACTTTACTTGTATTAAAATGAAGAAAAGACAATGTGTTTGTTCTACAACTTCATTTGCTCTGCAGCTTTTCTTTGTGCATTAAAATACTTTTTGAAAGCAGTTTATCTGCTCTATTTGGTTTGATTTTCCATGATGTGTTAGATGTTTTACTCCAATGAAAACTGTGACTTCCTCAAAACTTACGAGGTGATGAAGTGAAGGGAATTGAAATCTGTCAATAACTCATCAGATCTTCACAAAACAAACAGGTAAAAACATTTGGACATGAATAAATCTGTTATGATCTGATATCACTGTCTAAAATGTTCACTTATTAACTACATTGACCTATTTTTCTTTTCCAGTTTGTGTTCAGACACTGGCAACATCAACATGTCCGACGTCCTCCAGGCTGAGAATATGACCTTCAAGTAATCATCTCAAATAACTAAAAGTTTACTATAAAATAATAATAAAAAAAAAAATGGTTAGTAATTTTTCAGTCTTTTCATGCAGTTTTAATAGACACAGAATGTTGACAGACATTTTGTATCATAATCCATTATTTTGATATTTGATGTAGCTGCAGGTTTTATTTATTTTTTATGTTCAAAACAGGTCCAGTTGCTTTGTCTCAGCTTCACCAGTCTGTTGGCAGGTGAGTGCACAAGCAAGACCATTGTACTTTACAGTGTGTTGATGTTACTGCTTGTTACTGTTTTTCTTACACATAAAGGTGTCTCACATTTTTTAGACCTGTACAAAGCTAACCTGACCGAGATTCTTCAGACCAGTAAGAACAAGATTCAAACCTGACTGAATTTTGTCCACAGTGAGTGCTCACGTTTTTATTCAAGAGTTCATTTGATTAGATTTACTTTCAGTCGCCACATTAGCAGCAACAAAAGTAATGTCAATGAGTTGAAAGGTGAAAAGAGGATTGAAGGTTGAAAATTATTCGATCAAAGCTGAGATTTTCGACGACCGCCATGCACACATGAGGCCGGGGGAAAAAAAAAACAAGTCTTTGAAATCAATTGACATTAACAACAATAATTTATGATAAAAATTCATAGTGAAGTACAGAAAGGTGTGAAATAATTTCTTTAAAGCCACTGGATTGACAAGATTTTGAAATGTAAATTTTTGAAATAAGACTCGTGGGAAAATACTCCTCTTTTACTTGTGGTTTATGTACAAAAAATATGTGTCCTGTTTAGCTAATCTCAGAAACCTGTTGTGGTTTTCCTCTGGCCTCGTTGCAGACAAGAGAAAAGAGCACAGTCTGAGACACATGCACTTATTTAGTTTCACTAAGCAACTCGGTTCATGTACATATTTAACACTGGGAGACAAAGCAGCCTGATAATGGTGATAGAGGAAGACGACTTATCACTGATGTGTAAATCACTAAATCACATCAGTTCATCCTTCAGTACAAGTGTTGAGGTGTTTCTGATTGACAACTGTAAAACACCACATCACTGGCCACAGCTGTGACCAGTTTTTGTTCTTTGCAATAAAATACTTTTTAAAAAAAAACTTCATTTATACTTTAAGGTTGTTCTATAAAAACTGAGAAGCTGAACAGGCTTCAAAAACTGAAGCCTCAAACAGAGTGAGTGATATCTGTGACCACACAACTATATCCCATCTAAGTTCAGCATGGAGAATAAAAAGTAGATTTACTCAGTGTTTAAGATTTTCAAAATAACATTTTGTTATGAGAGAAAAAGCACGTTAGCTTTCTAAACATCAAAGTGGTGCAGTAGTTCAATTGTTAAATCGATACATACAAGTGAGACATTACATTCACAGCTGCAAAAAAAGTACAGGTTTGATTCATGATACGTTGAACCACAAGAACCCAGACATCCTGCACATTGTGGTTTGGTTGGGGGTGGGCAGAGACTGTAAATCTGCATGCAAGGGTTTACACAGGTGTTGTTTGTATTAGAAATTTCCTCCTCCAGGCCTCATATTCATTTTGTTCTATAATGTTCATGATAAATATGTTTTTATTTTTAAGAAATAGCACAAAGCAGCTTTGGAAAAAAAACAAAAAAAAAAAACACAGTATCATCGGCAAAATATTTCATCTTTGTAATGCAAGTTACAATTTTTTACTTGTTTATAATGTATTTGTTTGTGTGTTTCTTGTCAGCTTTGTTTATTATGTGATGAACTGATATGCGCAGAGATGGAACAAGTTTTGCTACTTTTCTTAACATGAGCAGATTTTGATCTTTTTCTATCAGTTTGTCAGGAATCAATATATGGATCTTGAAGAAACAGTTCAAACATAATTATATTGATGTGAACCTATATGAAAACATGTCTTTATATTTCTTCACAATGCAGCCAAAATAAATAGTAGTATTTGCGAAATGAACATGTAAGCAGGGTCTTACATGTTCAAGTCTTGAAAAGACTAAAATTCAGAAAGTTAAATTTGAGCCTTAAAATATTTCAAAAACACACAGATTTTGATCCTAGGTCTTGAAATTAATTCACCCAAGTCTTAAAATTCTGATTTAAATTTCAAGTTTTTTTTCATTTCTACTGACCTTCAGACAAATGATGAGATCTGACACAGACACATTAACACAGATAAAGGCTTCGTACCTGTTCTTCATGACTGTCTATGATCACCAGATCTGCTCCTCTGTCTCTGCAGTCTCGTCTGCCTGTTTCCCAAGAACCAGACTGACTGGAGAGAAGATAACAGGAAGAACCGAACATCGTCCATCCTGCAGGACACGTTTTCTCTGGAAGACAAGTCAAACTAAAGACATTAAACATCAAACAGGACCCATCTCCTTCATGAGCAGTTGCAGGTTCAACACACGTCCTGTAGGTGCGACTGTTTTCTCCAGTTCAACATGTTCTCAACAATAGTTAATAAATCTACATTTAATCATCAGTGGGACAACGTCACCAAAACCACAAATGTAATTTAAAAATGTCATTGAGTGTGTTAACACTTCCTCATCTGAAATGACTGTAACACAAAAGCAGAAGTACATTGATGCTTCTTCTTTAACTGACTCCTCAATACCCAGCAATTAACACTCATCAGAACAAAACAAAATGGCTACAACAAAAGTATCAAACACATATTATTATAGGTGTTGACACCCTGTGTATGTAAATAGATATATGCAATTAAAATAGAGACACACAAGCTTTTTGGTTTTATGTTTGTTTCAAATCAGAACTCTGGCAACTACTTTAATATTTTTTTTTAATCTGTACTTTCCTGCACTTATTAGTTTATTCTTATTCAATCTATTTGATCTTTGTTGTAAAACACTTTGCATTACATTTTCTTGCATGAAAGGTTTTATATGAATCATAATAAAGTTAATGTAAAAATACATCATGAATGTTTTGACTTATCATTGAATGTATTGAATTAATACAAACCATGAGGGGACTTGGAAATGGATCAATAAAACTCCAGACAAACAGCAGAGAAACAAAGCTCCAGATAGTTTTAACATGGACACTTCCTATTTCTTTGGGTGTTAGCATTAACACTGTGAAGACTTCACTTTGTGTGTTTAACCTCCTAGGTACTGGCAGAAAGGGCAGTCAGATAATGGTAATGGAAATCCTCGGTGGGGCAGAGAGGACTGTGCAACGATCCAAAGTGGCTTGAAAACTGAAGAGAACTGGAACAATCTGTGGTGTTTTACCTTCAAACATTGGCTCTGTGAAAAAAGGATGGAATGAGTTTACATTTACTGTAAATTATGATTCTGAAAAAGGTCTTTAATAGAGTTATATATAATAGAGTTTAATAGAGTTATATATAGAGTTACTATATGTGTGATAAATAAAGATAAAGAGTTTCTGTTAGTTTATAAAGGGATGGAGGCTTTTTATCCTGTAAATTTACAACCTTTGACTTTTGAAATGTTCCTGTGACATTGATAGGACACATACTTTGGATAAAGATGTTCACACTGCTTTAAACAATTTAAAGTCACAATTATAGAATAAATGATCCTGACCACAGGCAGATTGCATTTACTTGTTTGTCTCATAATGTTATTTAGTTGGATAGATGAATATACAGACATAGAAATACAGGTTCAACTGCAACCACCCAAAAAAACATGTCACCTTATGAAGGAGTAAAGATTTTCTCATAAGATAATGTTAGTTTGCTTACACCACAAACCAAAATCAGGAAATTGAAATAAAGCTTCCTCCTTTACATGAACCACCCCAGAGCAGAGACTCTGAGACACGTAGCAGGTCACATTCAGAGCGATGGAGGAAATTTATGCCAAAGTTAAACCCGTCAGTACAAGAGCTTCAACACCTCAAACGGGTAAAAACATTGAAACACTGAGCTGTGAATAAATGTGTGTTATCATCTGTTATTACTGTATAACTTCCTGTACTCACTGGTCTTTCCTCTGTTCAGGTCCCAGCAGGTCTGAGAGCAGGTTTCATGGAGCTGTTGTTGTCTTCCTGGGTCTGCTGAGTTTCTTCCTGCTGGTCGGACTCATCAGCCTCAGTGTTCACTGTGAGTCTGGTTCACATCTATTCTAGTTTGTCATTTATGTTGTGTTTCCCTGTCGTTACGCCTTTTAATAGTTTTCATCTAATTTTCTGTCTTTTATTTATCGAGTAATTGTTCATTTTATGATCCTGTAATAAACATAAATGTGTCTCTATATTTATTTGAGACCATTACTCTGTTCAGCGTTCAGCTGCAGAGTTCTCCAATGTTGTATCCAACCTGACCGAGCGTCTGCAGACCAGTGAAAATGAGACTTCTTCTCTGACTGAAGACAGAGACCTGCTGAAAACCAGTCTGACTGAAACAACTGAGGAGCTGAACAGACTTGAGATTTTGTTCAAACAGAGTGAGTGTTCACCTCAGTGTTTTCTACATTTAGCTGTATAGACCCAGGATATCACCACCTAGAATGAAATGTGCTGTCTACTTTGTTATTTCCTACTTCTGCTTTTGTGTTACATTCACTTCAGATGAGGAAGTGTTAACACAATCAATGGATTTATTAACTATTGTTGAGAACATGTTGAACTGAAGAAAACAGTCTCACAACCTCTTGACCCTACAACACAGCAGCAAATAATTATCTGTGTGTGTTTACTTGACAGGTTGTAACTGAAGATGTTCACACAAACTTGATCACCTTCTAAAAGTGTAACTTCCTCAAAAATGAAAATTTAATGAAGTGAAACCAACATGAAAGAGACTATCAGTGATATAAACCATAAGAACGATACAAACTGTCTGAGACGCGTAGCAGGTCACACTCAGAGCGATGGAGGAAATCTATGTTAACATTAAACCCGTCAGTACAAGAGCTTCAACACCTCAAACAGGTAAAAACATTGAAACACTGAGCTGTGAATAAATGTGTGTTATCATCTGTTATTACTGTATAACTTCCTGTACTCACTAGTCTTTCCTCTGTTCAGGTCCCAGCAGGTCTGAGAGCAGGTTTCATGGAGCTGTTGTTGTCTTCCTGGGTCTGCTGAGTTTCTTCCTGCTGGTCGGACTCATCAGCCTCAGTGTTCACTGTGAGTCTGGTTCACATCTATTCTAGTTTGCTATTACTGTCACCATCATGTTTGTTAATCAGTTTTCAGCTGATTTTCGGTTTTTTCGGTTTTTTGGAGCTGTAGTTCAACCATGTTTGATCACCTTGCAACTAGTTTAAGTGCTTTATGAAGTGTTTGGTGACCCTGTGATAAACATGGATTTGTCTCTTGATTTATTTCAGATCATTACTCTGTTCAGCGTTCAGCTGCAGAGTTCTCCAATGTTGTATCCAACCTGACCGAGCGTCTGCAGACCAGTGAAAATGAGACTTCTTCCCTGACTGAAGAGAGCGACCTGCAGAAGACCAGTCTCACTAAAATAACTGAGGAAAGAGACCTGCTGAAAACGTGTCAGAGTGAGTCACATCTATGACAACATAGTACTTGAATCTCTAGTCTCTATTCTAGTTGTAATTCTATTTATCTGAACTTTTAAAGATCCACAGTCCAGTCAGACCTCTAAGATCTTTGAACCAGATGATTCTGGATGTTCCCAGACCCAGGCTAAAAATAGGGTTGACCGAGCCTTCTTTGTTGCTGCCTCTATTTTATGGAACAACTTATCTTTTTTTTTTTTTTTTTTTTTCAGATCTGCCCATAATATTGATGATTTTGTGTTTTTACTAAAAGTCATCTCTTTTCTTTGGCTTTTAGTTGAGTTTGGGCCCTGACATCTCGACCTGCCTCTGTATTTAGTTATATATTGTTCATATTTTATTTCTATATTCTTATTGCCCTTTTCATTGTTTTTATCACTGCCTCAGCCTGTACAGCACTTTGGTCAACGTTGGTTGTTTTTAAATGTTCTGTATAAATAAATTGAAGTTTAAGTTGAAGTATTCTCGGTGCGTGAACCGTGAATATGCACACATCCTTTTTGTTGCCGTGTGGTCGGGTGTGGATTGTGAGTGTTCATTTTAAAGCTGCATGCATTAGTTTGCACATGAGAAGCTCTTGCAGCTGCATCGTTCCACCTAATTTGTTGGAGGGACAGGGCAGGAATATTAAAAACTTTTTGAACCAGGAAAGTTTTATTATTAAAGTGAATTATATCACATAAACTAAAGGCCCATTTATGTTCCCTTTATGTACTTAAGTATGTACATCCATTTTTTAACGTCAAACGTCAGGGCCTTTGTACTCCCCATGCATACTTTATGTTAGCATGGTTGTTATCAATGTATCCACAAGGGGACAGTGATGAGTGCAGTCAAACAATAACAAACGTGGTGGTGAAGGAGATTACAGCTTCATTCTAACAAAGAGATAAAGAGAGGCAGTGCTGTAGGGTGGTGGTTTGTGCAGCCGTTATACATTGTGGCATGTGGACGGAGATTTCTTCGTCTTTGTTCCTCTCGCTGGTCGCACGTGAGCTATAATGCACTGACCCCGTGATTTCCATCAACGTTTGGTCTTTTCACTTAGTGAGGCCACAGTTGTTTTCCCAAGACATGAGCTTTAAGGAAATTCCATTTTACTGTGTTTGCTGCGTACTGGTATGCATCAGTAAACTCTCTGAAAAACAAAAATTACACAAATAATTAATGCAGAAAATGGACGAAAGGCTCCATATGCATGCGCATACTCTGCACAGAGCATCAATTAGCCTCAACACTCAAGTAGGATTAGACGTGTTAATTTGGTAATTTTTAATTTTTCTCTTTATTTCTAATTTGTGGTCGGACAAGGCTGTGGTCAAAAAAACGCATCCTTGTCATTTATTTCAGTTGGTAAACTTTGCCAAATCATCACATTATGAGTATGGGCAGACAGTGCAGTATCATCTGCATAAAAAGATGATAATCTGGATTAGGTTGTTTAAAATGTTTGTACCTGACTGAAGTTGTCATTCTGATGTATACCTGTCTACTTTAGTTAGATAATCAAATTAACTCTACAGTAAATAACAGTAAATAACTAAATTGTTTTGCAAAGGGTGATGTGATCTGGTTGGGGCAGTGTTGCGCCTGAACACGTTCATATGAATCGAATGTGAACTGAACATACTGTATTTCTGCCTGATGAACGTGATTGTGAACACGTTGAATGGGAGGCAACAAATCATTAAAGTTACAGTGGGGAAAGTGGGGAGCTGTCCTTCTGTGTTAATTTAAACCCCGGCTGAATAAGGATTCAAAATTGGATACAAAGATGAAAATTGGATACATAGTTTCTGTGTTGAAACTGATAAAAATAATTTGTCTGTGGTTCTATATGGGCTGTGACAATAATTTTGAAAAAAATAATTGCTTGCAGCAACATATTGATAAAATGAACTAGTTTATTTTTTAAACTGTGACCTTAGTTCAAAATTAATTAATTAGTTAATTAATTAATTATGAAATATGAACTGAACTAGTTTAATATGTTCATTTTAAAATTTGTGAACTGAACTTTGAACTAGTTCATGTAGAAAGTCAACTTTCCCGACACTGGGGATGGGTAGTGTAGGAGCCATATATTGCTTTACTGATGGATTATTCCAGTTTCGATTTGTTTTGTCTGGTTGCCACGGTGATGTGTGGGGCGTGGGTCACGTGGGTGCGGTGAGTGACAGCTCTAGGTCACATATTGGTTGGATGACAGGTACTCGGGTGGAGAGAGGAGAGTTAGGTAGCTGTATTTTTTGTTGACCGTGCATCTTTTGTTTGATTGACTTATTACACATTCACAAACAGTGAACCTTTTCCATCATATGTGTGTGTGTGTAACTAGAAAGCCATTGTAGTAGCTGTTTATTTTATTTTCTTATTAAATAGTCAAAACTTACTCGGATTCAGCGAGCTGTGTTGGGTCAGCAGCAGCGTGTCATACAGATCTACAGGTCCTAATCTCTACCTCTCAAGTGACTTTAAAAGGACTGGAAAGTCGCAATAGGTAGTGTCTGTGAATCGTTGGTGTTCAGATTCCACATATAAACCACAGTTTCCTGTTATTTTTAAAACGTCTCTCCAAGATGGAAACACATTTGTTGATTTTCTTTTCATGAAATTATAAAGTTGTCAATTAGCAAATAAAAAGCACAGCTTATAAATTTTAAACCTAATTCATTGGATAATAACTTAAAAATGTTTTTGTTGTTGTCCTCATTGCTGTTGTTTGTGCGTGTGTGTGTTTTACCTTCATCATTTCTTACAGATAGATTTTGTCCTGAAGGATGGAGGATGTTCTTGTCTGGTTGTTATTTCCTGTCCACCAAGTCTGGTTCCTGGGATGAAGCTAGACAGGACTGTAACAACATGGATGCAGATCTGGTGGTCATCGACAGTCCTGAAGAGCAGGTAGATACTGTGTTTACATCGTTAAGTTTAGCAAAAAACTGTGTTTTGTCTAGACTGTCAATGCAACAGAGGAAAACAAGACAACAACCATTAACATCTGAAACAAATTTTTTAACAATGCGTGTAAAAAATATAATAATAATAATGACACTTGTTTTTCCTTTCTCTTCTTCCATTTTTTTTTTTTTTTTATTTTATTGAACAGACGTTTGTCTCCATTATCAGCGCAGGAACTAGTCGTGTTTGGATTGGTCTGACTGACAGAGCCAATGAGGGAACCTGGACCTGGGTCAATAACACCACATTGTCTCTACAGTCAGTCAGAAATGTTCTTCACGATATACAATACACATAGTATCCAGCAGTTTACATTTATACCCAACATTAACATGTTATTATTGTCTTGTTTATCTGTTAGGTACTGGGGAGATGGAGAGCCTAATGACCTTGCTGGAGAAGACTGTGCCCAAATCATAACTGAATGGAAAAATTTCAAGAACTGGAATGATGCACCCTGTAACATCGGTCTGAATTGGGTCTGTGAGAAAGGGCTGATGTGGGTATAGAAATAATCTTCAGATTAAAATCAGTGATTTAATCTTGTGATTGTCGACTAGACTAGAGGGAGAAATGGATCATAAACTGTCCTTATGAAAACTAACATGAACTAACACAAAAAAACAAAAAATATTTTAGTTTAAAGAACAAATAAATATAATTTTTATGTATGGATACGAAAAACTACATTGTTAGTTTTTCCATTTTTCAAAGTCATGAATTTGCTTATTCTTTTATTTTTATCTCCTATTTAATTTTTAACAGAATTAAAATTTTTAATATTATCCATAATACATGTGCTAAAAACAAAAAATCTAAAATAGATATTTTCATATACAAAATTATGAGGACTAAAACTTTACTAACCAATACGAGTTCCTTTGGGACAAAAACAGTTATGTATTTTGGTTTTACTGTCAACAAACTGTACATACGCATCCGTTTTCCCAAAATCTACTTTACCATTGTTGAACTATGCTCCTCATGTTGTAGATCTTTGTTTAAAGAAATGATTCATAGTCTTCATATTGTAACTCCAGCTTTTCTTTTTTTTCCTGTTTATCAGTGCTAATCATGTTGATGTGGTTGTTTTAGATCTGTACAAACCATCCAACTCTACAACTATGACAGCACTGACAAATAATAAAAGATAAATATTCAAGCACAAAGTTTGCATGTTTCCGTCTCATTAGAGTGGAAATTTTCTTGATCAAGGTTAGAAGAAACAGACTGATCCTATAATCCCTGTTATCTACTCTATGAATTTCCCTCCAGGCTTCTGATACAGTGTTACCACCATCATTGTTCTCATCATGAGTTATGTGGTTGCTGTTCATGGTTCTTAGTAACTTCATGTTGAGACTTATCAATGTCTTCTGCTTTGTTGTGGCTGTTTCTTTCATCTTATCAGTCATTTAAATGTTCATCTCCTCTAGAAGTTCTTCATGAATTATACTGTAGATGGGTGGGTGATGTTTGCCTCTAATAGTCTAATATTCCTTCAAAGGAGAAGAAAAAAAGTCAATAATTTAAAATATCATACTGTCGGATGCAACATGTTTGTGGTTTCACTGAAGCTCCAGTTTGTTTCAACTCTTCCACCTTGAGAGAGCACATGACCTGTAGTAGCCAGCATGCAGAGAACCTCGTCTAGATGGGAATTCGAACTCGCAACCAGCTGCACGACATATAAACAGCATAATGCGCTGAGGACAATTATCATCGGCCCAATGTTGTAACTGACGGAGCCACCGTCACCGTTGTATTTGTGTTTGTGTGCATGTTCATGTTTGTGTGTTTGTGTGTGTGTGTGTGTGTGTGTGTGTGTGTGTGTGTGTGTGTGTGTGTGTGTGTGTGTGTGTGTGTGTGTGTGTGTGTGTGTGTGTGTGTGTGTGTGTGTGTGTGTTTGTGTGTGTGTGTGTGTTAATCACTCGCTCCTCCAGTAAATAGTCATGAATGACATCACTTCAACATTGCAAATTTCAGAAAAGATCTCGGAAAAGTGTCATAATCATAGAACTTGATAGTAGGTGTAGTTGTTTATGTCAGTGCTGAACCTTTTTAAATGACAAAATTTAGTGAAGAAGCTACTTTGATTTTTAAACAGAGAAGAGGCAGAAAAACTCAGGAAACAAGAAACAAACCCTGTTAAGAAAAACATGAAGGTGACAGTAAGAACATAATGTCTGTAGGGCAATACAACATAAATGACAAACTAAAACAGATGTGAACCAGACTCACAGTGGACACTGAGGCTGATGAGTCAGACCAGCAGGAAGAAACTCAGCAGACCCAGGAAGACAACAACAGCTCCATGAAACCTGCTCTCAGACCTGCTGGGACCTGAACAGAGGAAAGACCAGTGAGTACAGGAAGTTATACAGTAATAACAGATGATAACACACATTTATTCACAGCTCAGTGTTTCAATGTTTTTACCTGTTTGAGGTGTTGAAGGTCTTGTGTTGACGGGTTTAATGTTGAGTGGTTTCCTCCAGTTTCTTGAATGTGACCTGCTACGTGTCTCATAGAGTCTCAGTCTCTTTCATGTGGTTCGTGTCAGATATAGTTGGTTTCATATTGGTTTCACTTCATACATTTTTGAGGAAGTTATGTTTGTAGAAAGTGCTTAAGTTTGAGTTACAGTCTTCAGATAGTTGGCTGCTCTGACTTTGAAAATAATAGGAAATAATCAGAAATCAATTAAAACAATTAAAATACAACTAATGTTTGTATATAACCATTATGTCTACAAACCCATTATCCTCCTGCTCTTCAGGACTGTCAATAACCACCAGATTAGCATTTCTGTTTTTTACATGCCTTCATCCCAGAAATAAGACTCAGTCAATCTGTTCAAGCAGCTAAGGCTGTTACATTTACAGTCATTAAATGTTGCCTCAATGTGAAAAGTGCAATAAGACACACTGAGGAAATGAATTAAAGGAAGTGCTAAATCAGATCAGTAAAGCAGATTAAGTGCGATTTGAGGGTGTCAGGGGAATTCAGACAAAATGGTTCTCAGAAGTCATTTTGCTGATGAACTGATTTGAGTGCTCTCGTTTACTGCAGTTTCTTTACGCTCTTAATCAAGATGATCTGGATTAATATTTTGTCACTTGAATAACGTTGTTTTAAACTAAAAGGAGAGGCGATTTTGGCTATATATGATCCATAGTTATAGATGTTACAATGCAAAAACGAATACCAATGATAAACAAAAATGTTACCAATAAGATGAACGGTTGGCGCATCTTGGTTCATCTTAAATCAAAATTTACTTCGTGCTTCCTTCGATGCGGTGACAGCACATGTGCACTATTGACCATCAGGTACGCACATGGAAGCAGAGAATGATGGTAAATGGATACCGTACATGGCAGTAACATGGAGGCAATTGAGGGTTTTTTTAAACGTATTTATCAGAAAGGTTTTATAATTTCACACAGAGAGTTATATTTCAGTTACATCACACAAACTAACACACAAGTAGAATTAGATATTTGTTCATTTTGTATTCTTCATTCACTTCTTGTTTTTGAATCATTAGGCTGTGGGCAAACAGCAAAAAACCTATGATTATGACTATGTCCACTATGACTGGACAGAAAGAAAGTGCAGCATCATCTGCATTCATCTACCCTTCATATATATATATATATATATATATATATATATATATATATAAAAAGATGTTCTCATCAGTAGATAAAATAGTTAGTTTGCTCACACCACAAACCCAAGTCAGGAAACAAACACAAAACTTCCTCCTTCACATGAACCATGATGCAGAGACTCTGAGACACGTAGCAGGTCACATTCAGAGCGATGGAGGAAAACTCTGTCAAGACTGAACTTGTCAACCCAAGACCTTCAACACCTCAAACAGGTATAAATACTGAAACACTGAGCTGTGAATAAATGTGTGTTATCATCTGTTATTACTGTATAACTTCCTGTACTCACTGGTCTTTCCTCTGTTCAGGTCCTGACAGGTCTGAGAGCAGGTTTCATGGAGCTGTTGTTGTCTTCCTGGGTCTGCTGAGTTTCTTTTTGTTGGTCGGACTCATCAGCGTCAGTGTCCACTGTGAGTCTGGTTCACATTTTTTTCAGTTTGTCATTTATGTTGCATTACTCTGCCTTTAAACTGGGGGGAAGTGCTGTGTAGGAACAGCTGATTGCAAGTGTTTACAACCGTCAACAGTCATGTTAAAATTTAATTCATTCATTTTATTCTGTCTTTAGTTCTGTGACCCTGTAACAAACATGAACTCGTCTCTTGATTTATTCCAGATCATTACTCTGTTCAGCGTTTAGCTGCAGAGTTCTCCAGTGTTGAAGCCAACCTGACCGAGCGTCTTCAGACCAATGAGAACAAGACTTCTTCCCTGACTGAAGAGAGAGACCAACTCATTAAAAGTAAGTCACCTCTATGTTGACATGGTGCTTGAATGTTACGTCTCAGTTCTCCAGCACGTCACCACACATAGTAATAATAATACTTTTTTTTAATTTTAAAACAATTAAATCATTAAACAATAAAAAAAAACTTAAACAAACTGTTCATCATTTTGGGCTAAAATTCTAATCAGACATACTACATAAGTTTAAACAGATGTGCTTTCAGTCATGACTTGAACATACTGAGAAAGTCAGAGTTGTAGATGTCTGGTGGGAGAGAGTCCAACAGACGAGGTGCAGAGCCGCTGAATGTTCTATCTCTATAGTGGTCCGGGTGGGAAGTGGAAGACCTGGGGGTGCAGTTGGATGTATTGATGTGAGTTCAGACAGATATAGAGGAGAATATTATTATTATTATTATTATTATACCACACATGTATATTTGACTGCTCGTGGTTCAGGTTGGATTTATCACACATTGTTGACACTTTCAATCTTGTATTTTTAGTTTGTAGTTATTTTATTTGCAATAAATATTCTTTTTTTTATCCTTTTTTTATTTGCCTTTAGTTCCTTGATCTTATCTGAACCACAAATATGCACACATCCTCTTTGTTGTCATTTGGTTGGATGTGAATCATCAGTAGCTATTTTAAACTTGCGTGCATCAAAACCTATTTATCAGGAAGGTTTTATTACTTCATGCAGTGAGTTATATCACACAAACTAACGCACAAGTAGAATTAGACATTTGTCTGTTATTGTTCAGTTATTAGACTGTGGTCAAACAGCAAAGAAGCACAATTTTATCATTTATTTTAGTAGGAAAATTGTCAAATCATCACACTGTGACTGGAAAAGCAAAAGGGACAAAACAAAAGGAAAGCACAGTATCATCTGCATAGAAAGATGATAATCTGGATCAGATGATAATCTGGATTAGGTTGTTGAAAATATATGGACCTGACTGAAGGTGTCATTCTGATGAATACCTTTCTACTTTACTTAAATAAACAAAATCACCATTTGGCATCAAATTAACTCAACAGTAAATAAACTAATGAAATGTGCTGCAAAGGGTGATGTGGTCTGGTCCAAGATGCTCATTTTGTAACCTTCATACTTTTTTTCTTTTCATGAAATGAATTAATTAAGTTGGTTGTTGTCAATTAGCAAAAAAAACACGGTATATAATTGGAAACTGTTACAGGCAGCCTTGCTAGATGCAACACAAAAGGACGATCAGTCAGAGATATTACAGATAGCTCCACCCCCGCACACAAATACCACCTAAAAACAATAATGAGAACACAGGCCAGGGGTCGGCAACCCGCGGCTCTTATAACGTCCTTATAGTGGCTCCCTTTGGCCTTATTATATACTTTAACATCTAATTTTTATTTTTATTTTTTTTCATAATTTGTCAACTAAAATATGCATCTATGTCTATAGTCCTTGTCTTTACCTACAGGCGGCTTCTGAAGTGTGCGACCCCTGCACTAACCATGAATAAATCCCAAAAAAGAAAAATCTCAATAGAAAACAGAGTTTAGTTCTACGGGGACAGAAGCATTTGCCTTCACCGCCAACACTGGCTTACCGGTGTGCTTAATATGTGGCAATAAAATATCAAACAACATAAATGTAACATTGAAAGACATTTTCGAAACAAGCACTCAGCATTTGTGTATACAAACATGAAAAAATATGCATTTGAAGTCCTGTCCATCTTTGGCTCAACATACTTATGTGAGCAAGATTTCTCAAGCATGAACTTCATAAAGTCCAAATATCCCTCCTGCCTCACACATGAGAGCCTGCAGTCCTGTGTGAAGGTCAAAGTCACATCATACAGCCCAGACATAGAAATGAGCTGCAGCGAACTTCAGAAACAGAAGTCACATTAAACAGGTGAGAACAAAAGCAGTTAATAGGCTATTATGTTTCAGAAAAAAAAACAACAACACATTCATTTCAGACCCGGAGCTGATGTAGGTTTTTTTGTATGTTCAGGTGCTTCAGTTGATTTCTGGCTGAGAGGGAAACCTGAAGAGGATGAGAGACACTGAAATGGAATTTTATGTTTACTTTTTTAAAGCTGCTAAGTTACAGCTAAATGTTTTATTTATATTAAAGTGGGCTGGTTTTTATTTTAATTTTACACAGGTTTAGGAAGGACTCAAATAGGCCTGCATAGTTCAGTTTAATTTATTTCAAAGTAGTCCTAAACATGCACACTGCACTTCTGTTTGTTGTATTCCATGGTTGTAACATGTAAAATCTAAAAAAAAAAAAAATCAAAATTTTTTAAAGTTTATAAGCTGTGTTATGTTTTGTGGCTCCAGACTGTTTTTCTTTGGAGGAAGAGGGGGCAAAATGGCTCTTTTGATAGTGAAGGTTGCAGACCCCTGACACAGGCAGAGTAAAGAAAACATAATGAAACTACGCCGCCTGTTGGTGGAAGAGGGACACAACAGAAACCTAATTCATTTTGGGTTATCAGCTAAAATGTTTTTTTGTTTTTTTTTTTCTATTTTATCTTCCCCGTTTATTTCTTACAGAGAGATTTTGTCCTGAAGGATGGAGGATGTTTTTGTCTGGCTGTTATTTCCTGTCCACAAGGCATGGTTCCTGGGATAAAGGCAGACAGGACTGTAACAACAAGAGTGCACATCTGGTGATCATCAACAGTCCTGAAGAGCAGGTAGATACTGTGTGCATGTAATGTTTACATCCAAATAAATATTGATTACTGCTAAGGATTGGATGAAAAAGTCTAAATAAGTCTTTGATTGAGAAACTAAGTTTTGCATAAAATAAAATATCTAACCATTTCACCAGCACTTCACACTGCAGTTCACACTTTTAGCAACCAACAGTTTTAACTGTTTTAACCCATTTAAACAATTCTTGTTTTGGTCAAACAGGAGTTTCTCGGTTACATCACCACAAACACAGGAGATGCTTGGATTGGTCTGACTGACAGAGACCAGGAGGACACTTGGACGTGGATCAACCAAGATCTAATGCTTGTAGGGTAAGTCAGAGATGTGACTTCATAGACAGTGTCATGCAACCAAAAATAACATACCTGCAGATGGTAATGTAGCTTTTCCAATCAGACACTAGACACAGTTGTTCCAGTAGGGGGCAGTACAGTCAGTGTTTTGGAACATGCATGGATGATAGTTCATCAAGAAGATAGAAATATTCCAAGTATAATGAGGCTCTCCAGTTTAAGACTTTTACATAGAAACCAACATCTGTTACATTCCAGTGGACAAGAGGCTGTGGTGCAAAATCTTGAGGAATATTGCAGAAAAGTTTATGAAACTCAAAAATAAAAATAAACTTTTTTATTTAGAGGAAGGATTAGAGTCTAGAAATGAAGCAGACTGACATCAACTGATGTCAAGAGTAAATGTCAACAGTATTTATTTAATTACTCTCTTGCTTACTGCTCACGTGTTGAGGAGAGTTTCAATTATTCCAGTCATCACCGGTAGTCTATTATGGAGTTGTCATGGTTCAGGTCACACAGGTACACGTCCCTCCATCACCTTGGTCTGCACTGTTTAAATCTTTCCCATGAAAAACCATACATTCAACATTAAAAATATGTTTTTTTTTTTCTCTGATCTTTTAGGTATTGGGAGCTTGACGAACCAAATAACGGTGGTGATTCACCAGAGTCAGAAGACTGCGTCTATATCAGAATTCCAAAGGAAGGAAACAACTGGAATGACAAAAATTGTGAAAGTCGTCTGAATTGGATCTGTGAGAAAGATCTGTGATTGACATGAAATTGGTTTTCTGATCAAGATTTAACCATTAGATTGTAAAAGAGGAAATGTCCTTTACCTAAGTAGCTTGGCTGAGTTGTTGCTGTTACACTGAGACTTAATGAGGCAAAATGAGACTTTACTTGTATTAAAATGAAGAAAAGACAATGTGTTTGTTCTACAACTTCATTTGCTCTGCAGCTTTTCTTAATGCAATAAAATACTTTTTGAAAGCAGTTTATCTGCTCTATTTGGTTTGATTTTCCAGGATGTGTTAGATGTTTTTTACCACTGAAAACTGTGACTTCCTAAAATTTTATGAGGTGATGAAGTGAAGAGAATTGAAATCTGTCAACAACTCATCAGATCTTCAACAAAACAAACAGGTAACAGGCCGTCGGATGTGTTTTCATGTAGTTTTAACAGATATGAAACACAGAATGTTGATATGAACATTTTGTATCATAATCTATTATTTTAATATTTGATGTAGCTGCAGGTTTTATTTCTTTGTTTATATTCAGAACAGGTCCAGTTGCTTTGTCTCAGCTTCACCAGTCTGTTGGCAGGTGAGTGCACAAGAAAGACCATTGTACTTCACTGCGTGTTGATGTTACTGCTTGTTACTGTTTTTCTTACACATAAAGGTGTCTCACATTTTTTAGACCATACTGTACAAAGCCAACCTGACCGAGATTCTTCAGACCAGTAAGAACAAGATTCAAACCTGACTGAATTTTGTCCACAGTGAGTGCTCACGTTTTTATTCAAGAGTTCATTTGATTAGATTTACTTTCAGTCGCCACATTAGCAGCAACAAAAGTAATGTCAATGAGTTGAAAAGGTGAAAAGAGAATTGAAGGTTGAAAATTATTCGATAAAAACTGAGATGTTTGACGACCGCCATGCACACATGAGGCCGAGGCGTTTAAAGCAAGTCTTTAAAATGAAATGACAAAAACCTTTGTTCATTCATGAACAACAATGATTTATGATGAAACAAAGGTTCGTAGTAAAATACAGAAAAGTAACCGTGAAATAATTTCTTTATACAGGAAGTGACTGTGTTGAGAAAACTCTGAAATGTAAATAAGACTCGTGGGAAAATACTCCTCTTTTACTTGTGGTTTATGTACAAAAAATATGTGTCCTGTTTAGCTAATCTCAGAAACCTGTTGTGGTTTTCCTCTGGCCTCGTTGCAGACAAGAGAAAAGAGCACAGTCTGAGACACATGCACTTATTTAGTTTCACTAAGCAACTCGGTTCATGTACATATTTAACACTGGGAGACAAAGCAGCCTGATAATGGTGATAGAGGAAGACGACTTATCACTGATGTGTAAATCACTAAATCACATCAGTTCATCCTTCAGTACAAGTGTTGAGGTGTTTCTGATTGACAACTGTAAAACACCACATCACTGGCCACAGCTGTGACCAGTTTTTGTTCTTTGCAAGACAAGGACAATTACAATTACAAAACAACCCTGACATCTTTGAATAAACTATGATACAGGTATAATAAAGTAGAATAAAAGTAGATGCCGTCCACAGTGTATAACAGATATATTCAGATGTACAGAAAGTATTAAGAGTCTTTGTATTTGTGACTGCCCCATTTTTCCAATATTCCTCTACTTTCTCCTTTTAAAGTCGGAGCATAAAAGGCAGTGCCTCCATGTTGTGAATTGAGTTAATAATATTTATGAAGAGTTTCATGGTGGGAGGATTCAGCTGAAGTCAGCATTTGATGATTGCTTTTTTACTTGCAGCCATGACTAACTTCAGCAGGTATGTGTCTCTCAATAAAAGACGTTTTGATAAGATTTTCTTCGTCTCTCGTGATCTCTTTTAGCAGCTTTGAAACTTTGAACTTCTTCTTCAGGAAGTATAAATGAAATGAATAGAAACCCACATAAAACAACCATCTCTGACATGAACTGTGACACACATACTGAGACACGTAGCAGGTCACATTCAGAGCGATGGAGGAAATCTATGCCAACGTTAAACCCGTCAACACAAGACGTTCAACACCTCAAACAGGTAAAAACATTGAAACACTGAGCTGTGAATAAATGTGTGTTATCATCTGTTATTACTGTATAACTTCCTGTACTCACTGGTCTTTCCTCTGTTCAGGTCCCAGCAGGTCTGAGAGCAGGTTTCATGGAGCTGTTGTTGTCTTCCTGGGTCTGCTGAGTTTCTTCCTGCTGGTCGGACTCATCAGCCTCAGTGTTCACTGTGAGTCTGGTTCACATCTATTCTAGTTTGTCATTTATGTTGTGTTGCCCTGTCGTTATGACCTTGCTGTCTTCTTCATTTTTTCATAAGATGCTTTTCACAAATTTCAGCACTGAATAAACTACTCTCTGCTGCCAAGCTTTGTCATTATCAAACTTTTCTGAGATTGCAAATTTGCACACAACCCAGCAAACACATCCATGTTTGGCTGTATATGAATTTCTTCGGCATCTGTTTTTGTGATAATGGTGTCTCTCCATTTATTTAAGACCATTACTCTGCACAATGTTCAGCTGCAGACCTCTCCGGCCTGACCGAGCGTCTTCGTGAAAGTCAGATCAAGATTTCTACTCTGACTGAAGAGAGAGACCTGTTGAATGCCAGTCTCACTAATATGACTGAGGAGCTGAACAGGCTTCAGTTTTTGTCCAAACAGAGTGAGTGATATCTGTGACCACACAACTATATCCCATCTAAGTTCAGCATGGAGAAAACAAAACTACATTTAATCCGTGTTTAAGGTTTTCAAAATTAAAAAAGCATGTTTTTCTAAACATCAAAGTGGTGCAGTAGTTCAATTGTTAAATCGATACATACAAGTGAGACATTACATTTACAGCTGCAAGAAAAGTACAGGTTTGATTCATGATACGTTGAACCACAAGAACCCAGACATCCTGCACATTGTGGTTTGGTTGGGGGTGGGCAGAGACTGTAAATCTGCATGCAAGGGTTTACACAGGTGTTGTTTGTATTAGACATTTCCCTCCAAGCCTCATATTCATTTTGTTCTATAATGTTCATGATAAACATGTTTTTATTCTAAGAAATAGCACAAAGCAGCTTTGAAAAAAGTATCATCATCACAGTATCATCTGCAAAATATTTCAACTTTGTAATGCAAGTTACACTTTTTTACTTGTTTAATAGGTATTTGTTGTTATGTTTCCCATCAGCTTTATGTCATGAACTGATATGCACAGAGATGGAGATGGACTTTTCTTAACATGAGCAGATTTTGATCTTTCTTTCATTTCCATCAGCTTATCAGGAATCAGTATATAGATCTTGATGTAAAAGCTAAAACATAGTGTTGAGAAATGACGGCCCTTATAGTGATATGTCTTTTTTAATTCTTCACAATGCAGCCAAAATAAATAGTATTTGACAAATGAGCATATAAGTTTGAAACCATCTGTTTCCACATAATGTTTAACCTCTATGAAATAACTCTTAACTCTTGCACGCATCTCATTTTTTATCATTTCTTACAGAAAGATTTTGTCCTCCAGGATGGACGATGTTCAAGTCTTCCTGTTACTTCCTCTCCACCACATCTGGGTCCTGGGATGAGAGCAGACAGAACTGTAGAAAATTCAATGCAGATCTTGCTGTGATCAACAGTCCTGAAGAGCAGGTACTGTGTATGTGTGTCTGAGTAACATTTATTACCATGAAACACAACTTACAGCTGAGGCTGATGGGTGTAGTGGGATTTTGATGTGTTTGAGCACGACATTGGTTAAAGTTTTACCACATCACAACACAAGATTTTGTCAAACTCCTAAAGTGACATGAAGGAAAATGTCCTTGGTTTTAGATCCAGGGAGGCCTCAAAAGAGGATGTGAGGTGTATAAAAATAGACAAAGTGGTCAGAAAATTAGTTAATAATTCAGTAAGTGACTGACCAGGAACTAAACGACCTACATGGAAAACTTGACAAGATCCTGCAAAAGTATATTTTCCCTTTGTGTCACAATGTGTCATTTTTTTAGCAATTCATTTAATGGGAACCATGAATGTTTGTACCAAAGTTGGAAAATCATCAGTATATTGTCAGGAAACCATTCATTTTTGAACCAGTCCATTTAGATATGGTGTCACATGAAAACAGTCACTAAAGACCTGTGAATGTGTCCTGTAGACTTTAAATATTGACTGTAAATGGAAATCAGTTTTATAGTTGTTGAAATATTTCACCATCAGTACAAACTAGAGAAGAAAATCAAAGTAAAATAAAATGTAATTCAACTTTTTAAAATGTATCTACTGGGGATCATAAATGTTTGTGCTAAATTTCATCTCATGTGAAAGTTTAGTTACAGATATTTTGATAAATAATTAAAAGGTTTACCTCATGATGAAACCAGGAAATGTTGGAAAGTTATCAAACCAATAACATATTAACCAAATGTTGTACCAATCCTTGTAAAAGGTTTTGAGATACTTGCTGCTGGTGGCATCACAGGAAGATCTTGAATGTCAACTCTAAATGTTATTAAAAATCCACGTGATACTTTTTATTGGTATTTGTTGAGAGAAATTGTGGCTCATCAAAGTCAGTAGTAGTAAAATTAAACCACTAACACATTTCCATTGTTTTTCTTGAACAGATGTTCCTTTGTAACATCACCAAGGAAGAAACTTGTGCTTGGATTGGTTTGACTGACAGAGCCAGTGAAGGAACCTGGATGTGGATCAACAAAGCTCCACTGTCTGTAAAGTAAGTCAGAAATAAGCCTGTACAACAAGTCAGCAGCTAAACATTCAATTTATTGTTTATTATCTGGGGTCAAAGTTTCTCACAGTCAAACCACCAGATGATGCTGTAGTTTCTTTAATCAAACTTAATCTGCCACATCCAGTCATGAGGCAGTAATGTTGACGGTAACAGTGAAACACCAACAGGTGTGTTGTTTTGTGGAAGTTTAACCCTAAACTCTGCTAATAATGATATGTAACAACAAGTGTTGTTTTTCCATTGTGCTGATGACCTGACAGTGTTTACTGTCTTGTTGTTGATCTTTCAGTTACTGGCAGACTGGAGAACCAAACAGTGGAGGTGGTGGTGGACTGGTTGAGGACTGTGCCGCCATTTTAACTGGAAAAAACAGTCTGAACAGCTGGAATGATTTACGTTGTACAATCAAACTGAGATGGATCTGTGAGAGAGTGATAACAGGAGAATATAATTATTTATCAGATTACAAATGAGTCAATAAATCAGTTTGTTGTTTTAAACCAACTGGTTTAAATAACTTTAAGATGAGGCTTACAGGTTGTAGCTATTGCAATTTTTTTAAATAAACCTCTCTGAAATAACTTCAGCAAGAACCAAGTCTTTAATAAGTAAAGAAGCAAAACATGATGTTACATGATACCTTGTTTAATTTTTACTTCTAAATATATTAAAGTAAACATCAGAGCTGAACTTCAATGAGCCATGAACTGTTTGTAATAAAGTCCATCATACACATGTTTTAATTATTTGTGTAATTGACCTTTTCTAAGATCTGTTTTGAGGAAATCATGTACATGAGGTATTTAGAAAGATAAACAGGGTCAACTATATTTTTATAGTCCAATAACACAAATGTTTCTGAAGAAGTAACTAGTCAAAGATAAGTGACAGAGCAGAAAATAACAAAATATCATGTTTTAATTGTCCAAAACAAGAAACGGTATCAAGAAGTGATGGGAGACTGCCGTTATCTTTACATTCACAGACACATTTATGAAACCTGGTGATAAAAACAAAAAGCTCTGTGCAGAAAATCTGTTAGCTATGATCAGGTGAACCTCCAATATAAGCTTCATACATGTTTTTTGTTCAGTTATCACATTTATTGATGGATACCGGTATATATCACAAAACATCTAAAAAAAAAAAAAGTTACAGAGTCTCAGTTCAAACACATTGACTTTCTGGCCTTTTTTCCCTTCATTATTACAACATTATCAAAGTTCAGCAGTGTCCATTATTATCTTTTCCTACAGAGAATATTTCCTCTTCAGTTTCAACAAGTTCTTAACTTCCCTTAACTCAGACCAGAATGACAGTGAAGATTATCATTTCTCCTAACAACTACAACTACAATATCACTACTTTTTCTGACTTGAGTGTTAACTACTACTTATTCCTTCTCAGGAGACGGTGGTGCACTTCAGCCTCTTGTGGTTAAGATGAGTATTACAACACACAAACCTCACTTATGTCATCTGTCAAACAAACAAGGAAACATTTTATTTAATGATATTTCATTTAATGATATGATAATTACAATATTTTATTTGTGAGTTTGCAAGTTAAGTGTGTAGTTGTTATTTATATCATTACATTTTCTCACAGATCCATCGCTGGGAGACGTCACATGACACGTCGTTCCAGTTTTTTCCATTTTTCTGTCCCAGTTCTATTTGTGCACAATCTTCTTTACCCCACTGTGGATCTCCACCACCATTATCAGGCTGGATTTCTGCCCAGTATCTAACAGGTTGATGAACAAGATCATTGGTGCAATGTTAACCTCTCACGTGAACAGAGTCTCAGAAACAAAATACTGAGCCACAGTCAAACTACAACAAGCTGTCCATGTTAGCTAGTTAGCTCAGCTAACTATATGATTGGTAGATAAATTACAGGAAAAAACACAGAAAGAAATAAAATACATAAAGTTTTTCCACGAACAAAAAGATTTCGTACACAATTCTGAAAAAGTAACTGGTCAAAGTTAAGTGAAAGAGCAGAAAATAACAAAACTTTATGATTTAATTGTACAAAACAAGAAACAGTATCACGTGAGGTGAGACTGTTGATAAATTACAGGAAAAAATAGAAAAAATACATCAGGTTTTCCACAAACCAGGAAATAGAAAACATTCAAGTCCTGACCTTAGAGTCAGCGGAGTTTCATCAGTCCACTTCCAGGTTCCCTCCTTGTCCACGTCTGTCAAACCAATCCAGCTCCATGTGGGTTTGTTCATGAAGTCAGATAAGAACGTCTGGTCTGGTTGGACAGAGTCTCTGAATCTTTGGTGTTAATGAGATTTCACATGTGAAGCAGAGTTTTCTCTTTGTTTTAAAACTTCTCTCTAAGAGGCAGACCTTTGTTCATTTTTTTAATCTTCAGATATTTTTATTGTTTAATTATTATAATTAATATTCATGCTGTAGTCAAATACAAAGAAACACATTGTTGTCGTTCATTAGAGTAGGAACACTTTGTCTGGTTCTATTTACATTAATGTTTAAATTGGAAACCTACATCATTTTTTATGATAACTTAAATGTTTTCTCTATTTTACCTTCATCCTTCATTTCTTACAGACAGAAGTTGTCCTGAAAGATGGAGGATGTTCTTGTCTGGTTGTTATTTCCTGTCTGTGAGAAAGAGTTGATGTTGGTGTGGAAATAATGTTCAGGTTAAAGTCAGTGATTTAATCTTGTGATTGTCGACTAGACTAGAGGGAGAAATGAATCACAAACTGTCTTTATAAAAACTAACAAAGACCATCTTCAATTTCACCAAAATATTTGAGTTTAAAAAACAATTAAATACCATTTCTATGTATGAAGATTTTTTCACTTTTAAAAGACATGAATTTTTGAATGATTTAAATTTACAATATTGTCCAGAATAAATATGAATAAATAATAATAAGTAAAACATTTGTTTGATTTGCAAACAAAACAAACTAAATCTATTCATATATGCAAATATAAAGACTAAAAACTTTACGATCCAATTCCTGTGGGACAGTAACAATCAAATCTACTTAACCATTGTTGAACTATGCTTCTCATGTTTTAGATCTTTGGTTTAAATGTTTCATAGTCTTTATATTGTAACTCCTGCTGTTTTTCTTGTTTTATCTAATGCAGTGCTAATCATGTTGATGTGGTTGTTTCAGAAATTACAAACCATACAACTCTACAACTATGTCAGTGCTGACAAATATTGAACGGAAATATAAGTTTACTTAAAATGTTTAAGCAGAAAAATCCCGTAAAAATGCATCACCCCTTCAGTTGGTGCATGTGCTGATTCTTATGATCAACGTTAGAAAGAAAAAGACTGATCTAATTTTCTGGGCAGATTCTGATTTCATTTTATCTAACTACTTTACAACAAATACACAAAGATTTATTTTCTTATTATCTTTTCTTTCATAGTGTGAAAGTGGGAAATTCACATACTTTTAACAGGTACAATGTTATAGAACAACCACTTTTCTCACTTTCAATATCTGTAGGAGCCACATTCAGTGTTTCTTTTTATTTGCTTATATTTTTTCCTGTTTTTCATTTTGTGAGTATGCGCCCTCTGCAGGGGGCAAGGGTGCAACCCTATAGATTGGAGTGCATGCAGCACATGGGGGAGAAGGCAGACCAGTTGATACTGGTTTAACCTCGGCCCAGTCTCAGCCCAAGCAAAAGGCCTGCTTGGAGCCACAACTTAAAAGATTTAAGCAATTTTATTACTTCCTTTTTATTTTACATTTATTTACAATTAAACAAGTCAATGGCATCAACTCTCCTTGGATTTATTTATTTATTTTTACTCTAAGAAGGCTGTGAGTCATCATATAAACTGTCTGCTCTCTTCAAAATGGTGAGATAAAGGAATTGGACATCAAGCTATAGGAAAAGCTGTAACCCCTGTTTTGCTGCTACAATAACTTTCTACAAATGAAAAAACAATATTCAAATACATTTGCATATAATGCCATGGAACATCTTGTCATATTTGGCAAAGTAATAATAATGTGAATTTCTGGGATATTTTTCTATTTTTTTTTCTAAAACGATGACAAAATAACTTT
This sequence comes from Polydactylus sextarius, assembly GCA_016801845.1. Taxonomy (NCBI): domain Eukaryota; kingdom Metazoa; phylum Chordata; class Actinopteri; family Polynemidae; genus Polydactylus; species Polydactylus sextarius. The sequence continues at coordinate 1,535,040 of CM028912.1, read as the reverse complement.
GACTAATCCAGATGTTGTAGTTTACACAACAGGAGACCACTGACATATGAGGTGGATTTGGTGATACTACATTGTATCAGAGTAGAGTTAGTTAATATTTTTGGTGTTGAACTTTGTAGACGGTCCCTGAGCAATCTTCCCTCAGTCGACTGTTAATGGACAAATGCAACTGCTACAAGACAGAGAACAGCTGGTTTGGTGAAAACAGGTTGTAGCTCACGGTCTACCTTAGTACAGTTACAAAGAGGTGTCATTTCTGTTTTTATAACATTTCGCTTGTTAGTTATTGACCCAAGGGTCTAATTGGTGAATATCTTTTCAAATTTACCGAACTGTCATCACTCCGCACCCTACTTTGGCCTTGCAGGTGCTGAATATTGCAAACTTGTTGTCTTCTTCAAACACATTGAAAAATTTCCATACCACTAACATGTTGTACCCTGGACCATTTCCACATGTGCTGCTGATGTTGCACACATGTTGATTGTGTTGCTATTGATTTACTTTGCAACTGGTCGCTGGTCATGTGAAACCAGCCAGTTCTAGTCACCTGATTTTAGCCTGATCATTCTGCTGTTATGATTTCATAAGCTTGACACATTTCACAATCAGGGTTTTATCTCCCACAGCATTGTAAAACCATTCAATCAAATCCATTATTGATTAAATGATGGATTTAGCGACAACTAATCTAAATTTTGCACACGCACAAAAAGAGAACACAACATGAAGTAATGCTTACAGTGTTACTTCCTGTTTTCTTCATCATGTCATAATATGATGTGTGTCTGTCCTTGGCGCAGTTTGAAAATGACATAGACCTACTTCATTCCTCAGTCTCCAAACATCGTAAGTGTCAATTATGTTTCAAAAATGAACCACAAAAGTACAAATTACCACACTTAGAGTCTGCCTGAAACTTAAAACCACAACTTTTTCAGTGTAATTGAAACTTGTGTGACTTCCCACCAGTTCCTATGCCCCATCCATGACCCTCATAAGGGTCATGGGTTGGTCCAGTGTTCAAAGACCAGGCCAAAAACTGCACTGTTCCACCTGGATCCAAGGTTCAACTAATGTCCCAACACTCCTCTGTTGTACCCTGGCATAGACTTTCTCTGGCAGGCCTAGTTTTGTGAGGGGTGCTGCCGCTGTGGAGTTGTTTAACTGCCTCAGCGACTTCGACCCCTGTAATGGGAGAACCCACTTCCAAATCAGGCTCTGTTTCTTCTTCAGAATACGTGTTGGTGGACCTGAGAAGATCCTTGAGGTATTCTTTCCACCATCTGACTACTTTCTCGTGGTTAGCAGCTCCTCATCCTCACTGAGAATCGTGTGGATGTGAAGGTGCTTCCCACTCCTGAGATGCCAGGGCTGACTGGAAGTCCTCCTCAATGGTTTACTCCCATGCTCGGGATTTGCCTTGGTGATCCCTCAGGCTGTGCAACACCTGGCCTGCGGGCACCCGTCAGCTTCTTTGGGAGTCCTGCAAGACAACCATGCACTGTGGGACTCATTGCCGCCACAACCAGCACCAGCCGCCCTGCAAACACAGCTCGTTCAGCCACTTCAGTAATGGCCCCACAGAACATGGACCACTCAGACTCTGTCTCTCCCAGAATAGTGATGAACTGACAGCTCAGTTCCTCCCTTCACCTGAGTGTCAAAAACATGCAGCCACAGGTCAGATGATACAACTATAAATCTGATCATCAGCCTACAGCCTAGGTTGTCCTGGCTCCTTATGTTTAAACATGGTATTATTCATGGCCAAGCTGCGACTAGCACAGAAATCCAACCACTGAACAAATTTAGATCCAGGTCATGCTGTCATGTCCCTCATGACCATTGACATTCCCCAAGCAGAACAGTGATGTCCCTAGTAGGAGCATTTTCCAGCACCCATCCCAGGGAGTCAAATATTTACTTGTAATCAATACATACAGTAACAGAAAGTTGCTTTAGTAGAGAGGAATCATTCAATCCCTGATCATGTGTGTTGGTCTAAAACTAGAATAAATACACACAAAGACATATTCTTCAGTATCCAATCTCTAATGTCTTAACTGTCAATTGTGTTCCAAAAAATCAATTACAGAACTACCAATCACCATATTGAGTTAATGAATTGAGTTTTGGATTTGATTTAACAAACTGTGCCAATGTTTTCTGAACTGGAGACATACAATGTTTAATTATAATCTGTTGTTTGGCTGAAACTGAAAACCAAACTCAGGAAATGAAAGTGTAACACTTCTTTTTTGGTATAATTGAAACTTGTATGACTTCCCCAAAATTTGAGGTTGAGCTGGCACAAAGGTTTCACATTTACCCAAACTGAAAAAAGTGTGAGTAGCATGTCACATTCAGAGCAATGGAGGAAATCTATGTCAACGTTAAACCCGTCACCCCAAGACGTTCAACACCTCAAACAGGTAAAAACATTGAAACACTGAGCTGTGAATAAATGTGTGTTATCATCTGTTATTACTGTATAACTTCCTGTACTCACTGGTCTTTCCTCTGTTCAGGTCCCAGCAGGTCTGAGAGCAGGTTTCATGGAGCTGTTGTTGTCTTCCTGGGTCTGCTGAGTTTCTTCCTGCTGGTCGGACTCATCAGCCTCGGTGTTCACTGTGAGTCTGGTTCACATCTGTTTTAGTTTGTCATTTATGTTGTATTGTCCTGTCAGCCTCATATCATCTGACTTTCTGGATTTTTGTTATCAAGTTAATTTCAGACATGTAGTCCAATTATGTTTGATCATGCCAAATCTAATTTATTTACTTTATTTGATGTCTGGTTCTCTGATCCTTTAATGAACATAATGATGTCTGTATAAATATTTCAGATAATTACTGTGTTCAGCGTTCAGCTGCAGAGTTCTCCAGTGTTGAAGCCAACCTGGCCAAGCGTCTTCAGACCAGTGAGAACAAGACTTCTTCCCTGACTAAAGAGAGAGACCTGCTGAAAACCAATCTCACTAAAATGACTGAAGAGAGAGACCTGCTGAAAACCAATCTCACTAAAATGACTGAAGAGAGAGACCTGCTGAAAACCAATCTGACTGAAATGACAGAGGAGCTGAAAACCTTTTACAGTAAGTCACATCTATGGTGCTTGAATCTTTAGTGTCAGTTCTCTGTGTTACTAGCTGTATATTTTTACTGTTTACAGTTCAACACATTGCTAACACTTTCTGCCATCTCCCCTTAATTTGTAGTTCTCTTAGTTGTACCAGTTCTTTGTGCACTTCCTGTTTGTGGTGGTCTGGTTAGGTCACAGACAGAGACTGTGAGTGATGAGTGGCCATTTTAAAGCTGCATGCATGTGGTTGTACATGAGAAGCAGTTTCTGCTGCATCGTTCCACCAAATGAGGATGTTAAATCTTCTTGTTTTCATTTTAAGATTACACACCATCAGAATAAGAATCAGCTTTATTGGCCAATACGTGTATACAAACAAGAAATGTGGCTACGGTTCTCTTCTTTTGCTCCAGTGCACAATTTAAACATACAGATTAGAAAATTACAGATCAGACAGTCAGTGTGGCAGCGTTATGTACAAGGTGTTGTTCTGAAGTACAGAGTTACAGAGTTAGGCGGGTACTGTAGTGTTCATCAAAGTGACGGCCTGTGGGAAAAACTGTACTTGTGTCTGGCTGTTTTGGTGTACAGTGATCTGTATCGCCATCCAGAGGGGAGAAGTTCAAACAGGTTGTGACCAGGGTGTGATGGGTCTGCAGAGATGTTTCCTGCGCGTTTCCTGACTCTGGATGTATATAAGTCCTGGATGGTGGCAGATCAACACCAATGATTTTCTCTGCAGTCCTAATTGTCCGTTTTAGTCTGTTCCTGTCCTGTTTGGCGGCAGAACCAAACCAGACGATGATGGATGTGCAGAGAACAGACTGATTATTGTGGTGTAGAACTAGATCAGCAGCTCCTGGGGCAGGTTGAACTTCCTGAACTGACACAGGAAGTACATCCTCTGCTGGGCTTTCATGATTATGGAGTCTATGTTGGGTGTCCACTTTAGGTCCTGGGAGATGATGGATCCCAGAAACCTGAAGGTTTCTACTGTGGTCACAGCGCTGTTGAGGATGGTGATGAGGGCTAGTGCGGGGGGGCTACTCCTGAAATCAACTGTCATATCTACAGTTATCATTGTTATTTTAGCCCTTGTTTTTCTGAATTCTGATTCTTTACAGAGAAATCTTGTCCTGTGGGATGGAAGAGGTTTGGTTGTTCCTGTTATTTTCTCTCCAGTGTGACAGGCTCCTGGGATGAAGCCAGACAAGATTGTAGAAACAATAATGCAGATCTGGTGGTGATCAACAGTCCTGAAGACCAGGTACTGTTCGTGTGTGTTTGAACAGTCACATGCAAATAAACGTTGATCTTACTCTGCTCTTGCTCTTTGATTATAAACCAAAGTTTCACTTAAAATGAAATGTTTAACCATTTCACCACCACTTCAGAGCACATTTTTAAGAACCACCTGTTTACATCCAGCTGAATTGTTGTTTTTGTCAAACAGGAGTTTGTCTCTAAAATCACCACACAAGTAACAGATGCTTGGATTGGTTTGACTGACAGAGACCAGGAGGACACCTGGAAGTGGATCAACCAGGATCCACTGTCTGTAGGGTAAGTCAGAGATGTGACTTCATACACAGTGTGACATGCAACCACCAATGACACATTTACCCAGTGGTAGCAACAGATGGTGATGTCTCCTCAACACAGTCAGTGGATTAGTGTATGAATCATAGCTCATCATGAAGGTAGAGGTATCTAAGTTAATTAAGTGTGCCAAGGCTCTTTACCGCAGCCTCTACAGTGCTCTTCAGAAATGCAAAACGTTTTTTTTTTTTTTTTGAAGAAGAAGAAGAAGAAGTGCAAAAATCTTGAGAATTATTCCAGAAAATTTTATGAAACTCAAAAATAAAAAGAAACTTTCCGTGCAGAGGAAGGATTAGAGTCTAGTTGTCATGGTTCAGGTCCTACAGGTGCATGTCCCTCCATCACATTGGTCTGCACTGTTTAAATCTTTCCTGTTAGAAATCATTGACAGTGCTCACATTCAACATTCAACAACACTGTTGTTGTTTTTTTTTTTTTTTTTTTTTTTTTTTTTTTATCTGTTAGGTACTGGGAACCTGGAGAACCAAATAATGGTGGTCATCCTCAAAAGGAGGAAGAAGACTGCATCCAGATAAAAATTCAAAGGAACAAATTACAAAACTGGAATGATGTAAATTGTGGAAGTCGTCTGAGATGGATCTGTGAGAAAGGCCTGTGACTGGTGTGGCATTAATTTTCTGATCAAGATTTAACCATTAGATTGTAAAAGGGGGAAATGTCCTTTACCTAAGAAGCTTGGCTGAGTTGTTGCTGTTACACTGAGACTTAATGAGGCAAAATGAGACTTTACTTGTATTAAAATGAAGAAAAGACAATGTGTTTGTTCTACAACTTCATTTGCTCTGCAGCTTTTCTTAATGCGATAAAATACCTTTTTAAAGCAGTTTATCTGCTCTATTTGGTTTGATTTTCCATGATGTGTTAGATGTTTTACTCCAATGAAAACTGTGACTTCCTCAAAACTTACAAGGAGAAGGTGGTTCATCCTCTGTACCAAATTTCAGTTCATAACTACTAAAGTACTGTTGATTGCACACAGACAAATAATAACCCAAAACATGTGGCTCGATTGTTAAACTTCTAAATATATTAAAGTAAACATCAGAGCTGAACTTCAATGAGCCATGAACTGTGAACAAAGAGCGATTAACTGTGTCGTTCTTATGGTTCCTGTCACTGAGAGTCTCTTTCATGTTGGTTTCACCTCATTAATTTTTTGATTTTTTAGGAAGTTACACTTTTAGAAGGTGCTCGAGTAATTATTCTGTGGTTAACAAAAAAGACAAGAATATGTGTGGTTTAATAAACATTGTGACATGACAGTTCGACAGTCTGTCACCTCTGATGGAAACTTACAAACTGTTGCATATTTGCATGTTTCATTCATGTTGTATTCAGTCAACTGAATTAAACAGAGTCAACTGATAATGTCTGACAATAATTAAATGCGGATATGGTCCAATACAGCGACGTAGCATCAAGACATAAGAGTTACACTGTTGTCTCTTCATCACATTTATGCTGAGTTTTTGTGTTAGTACTTTTATTTTTGCTGAAACATTTATCACATCATATGGAAAGTGCTTATTAACCCTAAACAAAAATATTCAAAGAAAAAATCATCATGTCAAATTATTTTTTCCATTGCTGGTCTGACTGATACTGTGTTAGTTGTGGCTTTTTTCTATCTTTTCTGTTTGCATCTTCTGTGATTTATTATCAGAGCTCTGAGTTCGCTCTACAGAGCAGCAGCTGGTGACGATTGTTGTGTTTCAGGGTCGAAACTTTGTTGACGCTCACACCTGAAACCTTGGTCGACTCAAGAGTATCTGTCTTTAAACTAGACAAGATGTTAGTCTTTATTTCTCATTTCTCTCATGACTTGTTGACTTTAATGTTTTCTAGAGTTAATTAATGTATTTGTGTTATTTTCTTATTCAATATGTAATGTCAAAATGTGTGGACCTCACCATCAACCTTCCACAGGTTGATGGTGAGTTAATTGCTTCTCTTTAGATATTTCAACAAAATAAAAATGAGAACATAACATTAATAGAATAATCCTGTATAAACTGTCTGTGGATATAGAGACAACAAAACTCTTATTGGCTGACACTATGTCTTGTTTTAGACCATTGAAAAGGAGGAAATGTGATGTGACTCAGCAGATCGTGGGGATTCAAAGACAAAGCAACAAACTGTTATCTCTGTGTGTTGTGTTTACTTTAATAGAGTGTGACTGAAGATAGTTACACAAACTTGAGCACCTTCTAAAAGTGTAACTTCCTCAAAAATGAAAAATTTAATGAAGTGAAACCAGCAAGAAAGAGACTATCAGTGACATGAACCATGAAAACAACTTAATCTGTCTGAGACACATAGCAGGTCACATTCAGAGCGATGGAGGAAATCTATACCAGCGCTGACAGCACCAAACCCCGTCAACCGAAGACGTTCAACACCTCAAACAGGTAAAAACATTGAAACACTGAGCTGTGAATAAATGTGTGTTATCATCTGTTATTACTGTATAACTTCCTGTACTCACTGGTCTTTCCTCTGTTCAGGTCCCAGCAGGTCTGAGAGCAGGTTTCATGGAGCTGTTGTTGTCTTCCTGGGTCTGCTGAGTTTCTTCCTGCTGCTCGGACTCATCAGCCTCAGTGTCCGCTGTGAGTCTACATCACATTTATTCAAGTTGGCCATTTATGTTACGTTACCCTGTCTTTATGCTCTTACTGTCACCTTCACATTTTTAATAGTTTTCTTCTAATTTTCTGTCTTTTATTCATCAAGTAATTTATTTTAGAGCTGTAGTTCAACTATGTTTGATGATGTCAAAACTACTTTATTTATGTTATTCAGTGTTTGATTCTATGCATCTTTAACAAACATAAATGTTTGTAATTTATTTGTGTAATATTTATTTCAGACCATAACTCTGTTCAGCGTTCAGCTGCAGAGTTCTCCGATGTTGAAACCAACCTGACCGAGCGTCTTCAGACTAGTAAGAACGAGATTTACTCCCTGACTGAAGAGAGAGACCTGCTGAATGACAAAGTGACTGAAATGACAGAGGAGCTGAATAAACTGCAGAGTGAGTCACATTTATGACAACATGATGGTTTAATTTCTAGTCTCAGTTCTCCAACATGTGTCATTACAAGTATATTTTTACTGTTTTATAGTTCAGGTTGAAGTCACTGACACTTTCTTCCTCATACCATCAGTTTCTTGTTGCCTTCACTGCAACAATGTTTTTTTTTTTCATTTGCCTTTAGCTGATTGATCTTATGTAGTTACTACTACTTGAGTAATTTACACCAACAATAGTGGAGGGATGGGGCACCAGCCAGAAAGGAAGTAATTAAACGTTGGTGTGGTTCTGGTAAAAATAGAAGAGTTTATAATATTTTCTTCCAAGTTGCAAAATATACCGTTGTTTTCAAATTGACAAGGTTTTCAACATTTTTTTATATTGATCTTGATGTAAAGATGTAGAGACCTGTTGGTTTTTATACAGTTTGGTTTAGAAGCAGATGTTGATTTGGATCAGATAATAATGTAGATTAGTTTTTTCCTTGGTGGAGATATTCATTCAGTTGAATACCTTCCAACGTCAGTTAAGAAAAAAAAAAACATTGAATTAACTCAACATGAAAAAACCAAATGTTCTGGTTTTGAGTGATGTGGTCTGGTTGGACAGAGTCTTTGAATCTTTGGTGTTAATGAGATTTCACATTTGAAGCAGAGTTTTCTCTTTGTTTTAAAACTTCTCTCTAAGAGGCAGACCTTTGTTCATTTTTTTAATCTTCAGATATTTTATTGTTTAATTATTACAATTAATATTTTTGCTGTAGTCAAATAGAAAAAAACACATTGTTGTCATTCATTAGAGTAGGAACACTTTGGTTCTATTTACATTAATGTATAAATTGGAAACATACATCATTTTTGATCATTTAAATGTTAATTCTATTTTACCTTCATCCTTCATTTCTTACAGACAGAAGTTGTCCTGAAGGATGGAGGATGTTCTTGTCTGGTTGTTATTTCCTGTCCAACATGTCTGGTTCCTGGGATGAAGCTCGACAGGACTGTAACAACATGGATGCAGATCTGGTGGTCATCGACAGTCCTGAAGAGCAGGTAGATACTGTGTGTGTGTAATGTTTACATAGAAATAAATCTTGATTACCACAGAGATTTGGATTTTAAAAAAGGATTTTTAAAGTGTTTAAAATGTATCTGCTATGGATCATAAATGTTTGTACTGAACTTCTCTCCATGTAACAGTTGTTATATTCTCCTAAATATTTTAAAGAAGAATTAAAAAATTTACCTCACTGTCCAACCAGGAAATGTTGTAAATAATCAGACTTTGTACTAATGCCTGTTAAAGATATTGAGATATTTATTATGTTGAAACATTAATATTATTACAGTATAATTATCATCATTTTGGTGTTGTTGTTGTTGTTGTTGTTGTTGTGAGAATTCTTTCAAAACTTTTATTTTGTCTTGCTTTGTTTTTACTGAACAGAAGTTTGTCTCCAGAATCAGTGTGGGAACTAGTCGTGTTTGGATTGGTCTGACTGACAGAACCAATGAGGGAACTTGGATCTGGATCAATGATGCTCCTTTGTCTCTACAGTAAGTTAGAAATGTTCTTCACAATATACAATACACATAGTATCCAATAGTCTGTTAAAACATATTTTACCCTGTTATACGAACAGATGGTGATATGATTGTTTAATCTGTTTTTCATCTGTAACCTCCAGTCATGACTATTTCAGATCTGAAAGCTGAAAATGTGAAATGTGTTGATTACAAACTGAGTGGTACTCACAATGGTTTTCAGATCATCTTAGAGTAAACCTAAGGTTTATTTCAAGGTGATATGAGTTAATTTCCAGAGACTCCAGGTGGCCCCAGGGTCAGGGTTGGGACTAATCTGTTTTAAAATACACATGTACACATCCCACCATCACTGTAGTCTGAACTCTTTCCTGATAATTACCATGACTATATTAATGCTCAACTTTAACATTTGTCATTGTTGTCTTGTTTATCTGTTAGGTACTGGGGATATGGAGAACCCAATAACAGTGGTGGAGAAGAAGACTGTGCTGAAATCATAACAGAATGGAATAATTTCCAGGACTGGAATGATGAACCCTGTAACACCAGTATAAGATGGGTCTGTGAGAAAGGGCTGATGCAGGTGTAGAAATAATGTTCGGATTAAAATCAATAGATCTTTGCTTGAAAAATGTGTCATAGTCTTCATATTGTAACCCCAGCTTTTCTTTTTTTCTTGTTTCATCAGTGCTAATCGTGTTGATGTGGTTGTTTTAGATCTGTACAAACCATCCAACTCTACAACTATGACAGCACTGACAAATAATAAAAGATAAATATTCAAGCACAAAGATTGTGTCAAAGTACATTGTCCCTTCAGTTGATGGTGCATGTTTCCATCTCATTAGAGTGGAGATTCTCATGATCAAGGTTAGAAGAAACAGACTGATCCTATAATCCCTGTAATCTACTCTATGAATTTCCTCCAGGCTTCTGATACAGTGTTACCACCATCATTGTTCTCATCATGAGTTATGTGGTTGCTTTCCATGGTTCTTAGTAACTTCATGCTGAGACTTATCGATGTCTTCTGCGTTTTTCACATTTCTACAATGTGATACTGACCCCTGTACAAGGTGTTGTTCTGAAGTACAGAGTTACAGAGTTAGGCGGGTACTGTAGTGTTCATCAAAGTGACGGCCTGTGGGAAAAACTGTACTTGTGTCGCTGTTTTGGTGTACAGTGATCTGTATCGCCATCCAGAGGGAGAAGTTCAAACAGGTTGTGACCAGGGTGTGATGGGTCTGCAGAGATGTTTCCTGCGCTTCCTGACTCTGGATGTATATAAGTCCTGGATGGTGGCAGATCAACACCAATGATTTTCTCTGCAGTCCTAATTGTCCGTTTTAGTCTGTTCCTGTCCTGTTTGGCGGCAGAACCAAACCAGACGATGATGGATGTGCAGAGAACAGACTGATTATTGTGGTGTAGAACTAGATCAGCAGCTCCTGGGGCAGGTTGAACTTCCTGAACTGACACAGGAAGTACATCCTCTGCTGGGCTTTCATGATTATGGAGTCTATGTTGGGTGTCCACTTTAGGTCCTGGGAGATGATGGATCCCAGAAACCTGAAGGTTTCTACTGTGGTCACAGCGCTGTTGAGGATGGTGATGAGGGGCTAGTGCGGGGGCTACTCCTGAAATCAACTGTCATATCTACAGTTATCATTGTTATTTTAGCCCTTGTTTTTCTGAATTCTGATTCTTTACAGAGAAATCTTGTCCTGTGGGATGGAAGAGGTTTGGTTGTTCCTGTTATTTTCTCTCCAGTGTGACAGGCTCCTGGGATGAAGCCAGACAAGATTGTAGAAACAATAATGCAGATCTGGTGGTGATCAACAGTCCTGAAGACCAGGTACTGTTCGTGTGTGTTTGAACAGTCACATGCAAATAAACGTTGATCTTACTCTGCTCTTGCTCTTTGATTATAAACCAAAGTTTCACTTAAAATGAAATGTTTAACCATTTCACCACCACTTCAGAGCACATTTTAAGAACCACCTGTTTACATCCAGCTGAATTGTTGTTTTTGTCAAACAGGAGTTTGTCTCTAAAATCACCACACAAGTAACAGATGCTTGGATTGGTTTGACTGACAGAGACCAGGAGGACACCTGGAAGTGGATCAACCAGGATCCACTGTCTGTAGGGTAAGTCAGAGATGTGACTTCATACACAGTGTGACATGCAACCACCAATGACACATTTACCCAGTGGTAGCAACAGATGGTGATGTCTCCTCAACACAGTCAGTGGATTAGTGTATGAATCATAGCTCATCATGAAGGTAGAGGTATCTAAGTTAATTAAGTGTGCCAAGGCTCTTTACCGCAGCCTCTACAGTGCTCTTCAGAAATGCAAAACGTTTTTTTTTTTTTTTGAAGAAGAAGAAGAAGAAGAAGTGCAAAAATCTTGAGAATTATTCCAGAAAATTTTATGAAACTCAAAAATAAAAAGAAACTTTCCGTGCAGAGGAAGGATTAGAGTCTAGTTGTCATGGTTCAGGTCCTACAGGTGCATGTCCCTCCATCACATTGGTCTGCACTGTTTAAATCTTTCCTGTTAGAAATCATTGACAGTGCTCACATTCAACATTCAACAACACTGTTGTTGTTTTTCTTTTTTTTTTTTTTTTTTATCTGTTAGGTACTGGGAACCTGGAGAACCAAATAATGGTGGTCATCCTCAAAAGGAGGAAGAAGACTGCATCCAGATAAAAATTCAAAGGAACAAATTACAAAACTGGAATGATGTAAATTGTGGAAGTCGTCTGAGATGGATCTGTGAGAAAGGCCTGTGACTGGTGTGGCATTAATTTTCTGATCAAGATTTAACCATTAGATTGTAAAAGGGGAAATGTCCTTTACCTAAGAAGCTTGGCTGAGTTGTTGCTGTTACACTGAGACTTAATGAGGCAAAATGAGACTTTACTTGTATTAAAATGAAGAAAAGACAATGTGTTTGTTCTACAACTTCATTTGCTCTGCAGCTTTTCTTAATGCGATAAAATACCTTTTTAAAGCAGTTTATCTGCTCTATTTGGTTTGATTTTCCATGATGTGTTAGATGTTTTACTCCAATGAAAACTGTGACTTCCTCAAAACTTACAAGGAGAAGGTGGTTCATCCTCTGTACCAAATTTCAGTTCATAACTACTAAAGTACTGTTGATTGCACACAGACAAATAATAACCCAAAACATGTGGCTCGATTGTTAAACTTCTAAATATATTAAAGTAAACATCAGAGCTGAACTTCAATGAGCCATGAACTGTGAACAAAGAGCGATTAACTGTGTCGTTCTTATGGTTCCTGTCACTGAGAGTCTCTTTCATGTTGGTTTCACCTCATTAATTTTTTGATTTTTTAGGAAGTTACACTTTTAGAAGGTGCTCGAGTAATTATTCTGTGGTTAACAAAAAGACAAGAATATGTGTGGTTTAATAAACATTGTGACATGACAGTTCGACAGTCTGTCACCTCTGATGGAAACTTACAAACTGTTGCATATTTGCATGTTTCATTCATGTTGTATTCAGTCAACTGAATTAAACAGAGTCAACTGATAATGTCTGACAATAATTAAATGCGGATATGGTCCAATACAGCGACGTAGCATCAAGACATAAGAGTTACACTGTTGTCTCTTCATCACATTTATGCTGAGTTTTTGTGTTAGTACTTTTTATTTTTGCTGAAACATTTATCACATCATATGGAAAGTGCTTATTAACCCTAAACAAAAATATTCAAAGAAAAAATCATCATGTCAAATTATTTTTTTCCATTGCTGGTCTGACTGATACTGTGTTAGTTGTGGCTTTTTTCTATCTTTTCTGTTTGCATCTTCTGTGATTTATTATCAGAGCTCTGAGTTCGTCTACAGAGCAGCAGCTGGTGACGATTGTTGTGTTTCAGGGTCGAAACTTTGTTGACGCTCACACCTGAAACCTTGGTCGACCAAGAGTATCTGTCTTTAAACTAGACAAGATGTTAGTCTTTATTTCTCATTTCTCTCATGACTTGTTGACTTTAATGTTTTCTAGAGTTAATTAATGTATTTGTGTTATTTTCTTATTCAATATGTAATGTCAAAATGTGTGTGACCTCACCATCAACCTTCCACAGGTTGATGGTGAGTTAATTGCTTCTCTTTAGATATTTCAACAAAATAAAAATGAGAACATAACATTAATAGAATAATCCTGTATAAACTGTCTGTGGATATAGAGACAACAAAACTCTTATTGGCTGACACTATGTCTTGTTTTAGACCATTGAAAAGGAGGAAATGTGATGTGACTCAGCAGATCGTGGGGATTCAAAGACAAAGCAACAAACTGTTATCTCTGTGTGTTGTGTTTACTTTAATAGAGTGTGACTGAAGATAGTTACACAAACTTGAGCACCTTCTAAAAGTGTAACTTCCTCAAAAATGAAAAATTTAATGAAGTGAAACCAGCAAGAAAGAGACTATCAGTGACATGAACCATGAAAACAACTTAATCTGTCTGAGACACATAGCAGGTCACATTCAGAGCGATGGAGGAAATCTATACCAGCGCTGACAGCACCAAACCCGTCAACCGAAGACGTTCAACACCTCAAACAGGTAAAAACATTGAAACACTGAGCTGTGAATAAATGTGTGTTATCATCTGTTATTACTGTATAACTTCCTGTACTCACTGGTCTTTCCTCTGTTCAGGTCCCAGCAGGTCTGAGAGCAGGTTTCATGGAGCTGTTGTTGTCTTCCTGGGTCTGCTGAGTTTCTTCCTGCTGCTCGGACTCATCAGCCTCAGTGTCCGCTGTGAGTCTACATCACATTTATTCAAGTTGGCCATTTATGTTACGTTACCCTGTCTTTATGCTCTTACTGTCACCTTCACATTTTTAATAGTTTTCTTCTAATTTTCTGTCTTTTATTCATCAAGTAATTTATTTTAGAGCTGTAGTTCAACTATGTTTGATGATGTCAAAACTACTTTATTTATGTTATTCAGTGTTTGATTCTATGCATCTTTAACAAACATAAATGTTTGTAATTTATTTGTGTAATATTTATTTCAGACCATAACTCTGTTCAGCGTTCAGCTGCAGAGTTCTCCGATGTTGAAACCAACCTGACCGAGTGTCTTCAGACTAGTAAGAACGAGATTTACTCCCTGACTGAAGAGAGAGACCTGCTGAATGACAAAGTGACTGAAATGACAGAGGAGCTGAATAAACTGCAGAGTGAGTCACATTTATGACAACATGATGGTTTAATTTCTAGTCTCAGTTCTCCAACATGTGTCACTACAAGTATATTTTTACTGTTTTAGAGTTCAGGTTGAAGTCACTGACACTTTCTTCCTCATACCATCAGTTTCTTGTTGCCTTCACTGCAACAATGTTTTTTTTTTCATTTGCCTTTAGCTGATTGATCTTATGTAGTTACTACTACTTGAGTAATTTAAACCAACAATAGTGGAGGGATGGGGCACCAGCCAGAAAGGAAGTAATTAAACGTTGGTGTGGTTCTGGTAAAAATAGAAGAGTTTATAATATTTTCTTCCAAGTTGCAAAATATACTGTTGTTTTCAAATTGACAAGGTTTTCAACATTTTTTTATATTGATCTTGATGTAAAGATGTAGAGACCTGTTGGTTTTTATACAGTTTGGTTTAGAAGCAGATGTTGATTTGGATCAGATAATAATGTAGATTAGTTTTTTCCTTGGTGGAGATATTCATTCAGTTGAATACCTTCCAACGTCAGTTAAGAAAAAAAAAAACATTGAATTAACTCAACATGAAAAAACCAAATGTTCTGGTTTTGAGTGATGTGGTCTGGTTGGACAGAGTCTTTGAATCTTTGGTGTTAATGAGATTTCACATTTGAAGCAGAGTTTTCTGTTTGTTTTAAAACTTCTCTCTAAGAGGCAGACCTTTGTTCATTTTTTTAATCTTCAGATATTTTATTGTTTAATTATTACAATTAATATTTTTGCTGTAGTCAAATAGAAAAAAACACATTGTTGTCATTTATTAGAGTAGGAACACTTTGGTTCTATTTACATTAATGTATAAATTGGAAACATACATCATTTTTGATCATTTAAATGTTAATTCTATTTTACCTTCATCCTTCATTTCTTACAGACAGAAGTTGTCCTGAAGGATGGAGGATGTTCTTGTCTGGTTGTTATTTCCTGTCCAACATGTCTGGTTCCTGGGATGAAGCTCGACAGGACTGTAACAACATGGATGCAGATCTGGTGGTCATCGACAGTCCTGAAGAGCAGGTAGATACTGTGTGTGTGTAATGTTTACATAGAAATAAATCTTGATTACCACAGAGATTTGGATTTTAAAAAAAGGATTTTTTAAAGTGTTTAAAATGTATCTGCTATGGATCATAAATGTTTGTACTGAACTTCTCTCCATGTAACAGTTGTTATATTCTCCTAAATATTTTAAAGAAGAATTAAAAAATTTACCTCACTGTCCAACCAGGAAATGTTGTAAATAATCAGACTTTGTACTAATGCCTGTTAAAGATATTGAGATATTTATTATGTTGAAACATTAATATTATTACAGTATAATTATCATCATTTTGGTGTTGTTGTTGTTGTTGTTGTTGTTGTGAGAATTCTTTCAAAACTTTTATTTTGTCTTGCTTTGTTTTTACTGAACAGAAGTTTGTCTCCAGAATCAGTGTGGGAACTAGTCGTGTTTTTGGATTGGTCTGACTGACAGAACCAATGAGGGAACTTGGATCTGGATCAATGATGCTCCTTTGTCTCTACAGTAAGTTAGAAATGTTCTTCACAATATACAATACACATAGTATCCAATAGTCTGTTAAAACATATTTTACCCTGTTATACGAACAGATGGTGATATGATTGTTTAATCTGTTTTTCATCTGTAACCTCCAGTCATGACTATTTCAGATCTGAAAGCTGAAAATGTGAAATGTGTTGATTACAAACTGAGTGGTACTCACAATGGTTTTCAGATCATCTTAGAGTAAACCTAAGGTTTATTTCAAGGTGATATGAGTTAATTTCCAGAGACTCCAGGTGGCCCCAGGGTCAGGGTTGGGACTAATCTGTTTTAAAATACACATGTACACATCCCACCATCACTGTAGTCTGAACTCTTTCCTGATAATTACCATGACTATATTAATGCTCAACTTTAACATTTGTCATTGTTGTCTTGTTTATCTGTTAGGTACTGGGGATATGGAGAACCCAATAACAGTGGTGGAGAAGAAGACTGTGCTGAAATCATAACAGAATGGAATAATTTCCAGGACTGGAATGATGAACCCTGTAACACCAGTATAAGATGGGTCTGTGAGAAAGGGCTGATGCAGGTGTAGAAATAATGTTCGGATTAAAATCAATAGATCTTTGCTTGAAAAATGTGTCATAGTCTTCATATTGTAACCCCAGCTTTTCTTTTTTTCTTGTTTCATCAGTGCTAATCGTGTTGATGTGGTTGTTTTAGATCTGTACAAACCATCCAACTCTACAACTATGACAGCACTGACAAATAATAAAAGATAAATATTCAAGCACAAAGATTGTGTCAAAGTACATTGTCCCTTCAGTTGATGGTGCATGTTTCCATCTCATTAGAGTGGAGATTCTCATGATCAAGGTTAGAAGAAACAGACTGATCCTATAATCCCTGTAATCTACTCTATGAATTTCCCTCCAGGCTTCTGATACAGTGTTACCACCATCATTGTTCTCATCATGAGTTATGTGGTTGCTTTCCATGGTTCTTAGTAACTTCATGCTGAGACTTATCGATGTCTTCTGCGTTTTTCACATTTCTACAATGTGATACTGACCCCTGTTGGTGATTTACTGTTAAAGTCAAAATCACTGCTTCATGACTGAAGGTCTGTTGTAGATTAAGTGCTAGTTGGGGATGTTAGGTTGTCAGAGGCATTAGGAGAAAAGATGCTCCTTTGTTGGCACTACAAACCAAAATCTAGAAACAAAAACATAATTTTTTGCTAATATTTTGAAGTGAGGTCAAAAGTTTCTTCTTTACGTGAACCATGACACAGACACTGAGACTGAGGGATGTAGAACAACGTTAACCCCCTCAACCCAAGACCTTCATCAGCTCAAACAGGTAAAAACACTGAAACACTGAGCTGTGAATAAATGTGTGTTATCATCTGTTATTACTGTAAAACTTCCTGTACTCACTGGTCTTTCCTCTGTTCAGGTCCCAGCAGGTCTGAGAGCAGTTTACACTGAACTAAAGTTACTACAGTTATTTTTATCAGTAAATATCAGCATCTGCTTTTTCAAATACCCACAATTAGCACGTTCATATGATCTGTATGTAACAGGGACCTCTTGTGGCCAACTGAATACTACCAATTGTCTATCAGCAGCTCATGGGTGGTCAGACATGAAGTAGACCCTTCATAGCATGTAATAATTGTATACACACATTATTAGTAAAAGTTTTTGGGGGGCATTAAAATAAGAAAAATCCTTTCATCACATTTACTTTCACCGTCAGATTTCTTAATGATTCACATATTCAAACACACAGCAGCATGTTATTGTCAGTGTGTGTTGTATTTCAAGAAATTGTCACATAAGCACAAACATCCTCAAAAATGGAAAATTTATGTCATTGATGAAATCTGAACCATAAATATGCACACACCCTGTCTGCTGTGGTCTGGTTTAGTGTAACTCATCAGTGTTTTGAACTTGAATGCATGTAGTTGTACACAAGAAGCACTTGCAGTTGCATCTTTCCGCCAAGTTTATTGGAGGGACAGGACAGGGACATTAAAACCTTTTTAAACCAGGAAAGTTTTATTATTTTACACAGTAAATTATATCACACACAAATGGATGCAAGTAAAGTTTATTTTGTAATCTTTATTAGGCTATGGTCAGATAGCAAAAAACACAACCTTGTCCTTTATTTCAGTTGGAGAACTTTGCCAAATCATTACATTATAACTGTGGACTGAAATAAAGCACAGTTTCATCTGCAGAGAAATGTTCATCTGGATCAGATGCACCTGCATTAGGTTGTTTAAAGTGTTTGGATCTGGCTGAAGGTGTCATTCTGGTGAATGTCTTTCTACTTTAGTTAAATACACAAAATCATCATTTGGCATCAAATTAACTCAACAGTAAATAAGTTATCAAAGTGTGCTACAAATTGTGATGTGGTCTGGTAAGGGTGCTGGGTATTATCTGTGAATCACACAGCGCTTAGTTTTATCTTATAACTTACACAGTTTGTGGTTGTCAGCTGCTGCTCTGTGCACGTTAAAGCGAAATGGAAAAAGATTTACAGGAAGGGGTAATTCATATTTAAGCATTTATATTTGGAAGGTTCTTTAAATTTTCAGCTGGACCCCCTTAAATCGTTTAAATTGATTTTTTTTTACTCGTCAGTCTACACACAGCACCCCATTTTGGCAGAAAAACACAGAAATATACATGTTTTTTTGCAAATTCATTAAAAAAGAAAATGTGAAATATCACATGGCCACAAGTTTTCAGACCTTTTGCTGTGACGCTTGTATATTTAACTGTTGTCTATTTCTTCTGATCATCCTTGAGATGGTTCTACACCTTTGTTGGAGTCCAGCTGTGTTTAATTAAATTGAGAATATCAGAGCAAATGAGAATCATGAGATTGAAGGAACTGCTTGAAGAGCTCAGAGACAGAATTGTGACAAGGCACAGATCAGGCCAAGGTTAGTTGGCTGTCCACCCAAACTGAGCAATCAGGGGAGGAGACCTTGGTGAGAGAGGTAAAGAAGAACCCAAACATCACTATGGCTGAGCTCCAGAGATGCAGTGGTGACACTGGAGAAAGTTCTAGAAAGTCAACCGTCACTGCGGCTTTATGGCAGAGTGGCCCGACGGAAGCCTCTCCTCAGTGCAAGACACATGAAGTTTGCCAAAAAACATGTGAAGGACTCCCAGACTATGAGAAATAAGATTCTCTGGTCCGATGAGACCAAGATTGAACTTTTTGGCCCTAATTCTAACCAGTATGCGTTGAGAGATCCAGGTACTGTGGCAGCATCATGCTGTGGGGTTGTTTTTCTGGTTGTGGGGGTTGACTGGTTGCAATAGCAGGAAAGATGAATGCGACTAGGTACAGTGATATCCTTGAAGAAAACCTTTTCCAGAGTGCTCGTGACCCCAGACTGAGTCGAAGGTTCACCTTCCAACAAGACACTGACCCTAAGCACACAACTAAAATAAAAAGGAAGTGGCTTCAAACATCTCCGTGACTGTTCTTGAATGGCCCAGCCAGAGCCCTGACATAAACCCAACTGAACATCTCTGAACAGACCTGAAAATGGCTGTTCATCAACATTCACCATCCAACCTGACAGAACTGGAGTTGATCTTGCAAGGAGGGATTAAGAGGGTCCCCAAATCCAGATGTGAAAAACATGATGCATCTGAGCATCATCATACTGAGCAAAGTGTCTCAAAACATGTCATCATGTGATATTTCAGTTTTTGTTCTTTAATAAATTTTTAAAAATGTCTACAATTCTGTATTTTTCTGTCAAAATGGGGTGCTGTGTGTACATTAATGAGGAAAAAATAAACTTAAATGATTTTAGAAAATGGCACATATTATTGTTCAACTACTACCACCCAAAAGAACTTACATCACAGAAAAGATGTTCTCAACATAAGATAAGATTTAGTTAGAGATAAGTTAGTTTGCTCACACCACAAACCCAAGTCAGGAAACAAACACAAAACTTCCTCCTTTACATGAATTGTGATGCAGAGACTCTGAGACACGTAGCAGGTCACATTCAGAGCGATGGAGGAAAACTCTGTCAAGACTGAACCTGTCAACCCAAGACCTTCAACAGCTCAAACAGGTAAAAACATTCATACACTGAACTGTGAATAAATGTGTGTTATCATCTGTTATTACTGTATAACTTCCTGTACTCACTGGTCTTTCCTCTGTTCAGGTCCTGACAGGTCTGAGAGCAGGTTTCATGGAGCTGTTGTTGTCTTCCTGGGTCTGCTGAGTTTCTTTTTGTTGGTCGGACTCATCAGACTTGGTGTCCACTGTGAGTCTGGTTCACATTTTTTTCAGTTTGTCATTTATGTTGCATTACTCTGCCTTTAAACTGGGGGGAAGTGCTGTGTAGGAACAGCTGATTGCAAGTGTTTACAACCGTCAACAGTCATGTTAAAATTTAATTCATTCATTTTATTCTGTCTTTAGTTCTGTGACCCTGTAACAAACATGAACTTGTCTCCTGATTTATTTCAGATCATTACTCTGTTCAGCGTTCAGCTGCAGAGTTCTCCAGTGTTGAAGCCAACCTGACCGAGCGTCTTCAGACCAGTGAGAACAAGACTTCTTCCCTGACTGAAGAGAGAGACCTGCTGGAGGCCAGACTCAGAGAAATGACTAGAGAGAGAGACCAGTTGGAGGCCAGTCTCATAGAAATGACTAGAGAGAGAGACCTGCTGGAGGCCAGTCTCATAGAAATGACTAGAGAGAGAGACCAACTGTGGGGCGATCTCATTAAAGGTAAGTCACATCTATGTTGACATGGTGCTTAAATGTCTCAGTTCTCCGACACGTCACCACACATAGTAATAATAATACTTTTTATTTATTAGCATTTCTCAAAACACCCAAAGTCACTTTATTAAACAGTGGATAAAACAATAAAATCATTAAACAATAGAATAAAATGATCGGCCGGGTGGGAAATGGGAGACCTGAGGGTGCAGTTGGATGTATTGATGTGAACGAGTTCAGACAGATATAGAGGAGGATATTATTATTATTATTTTACCACACATCTATGTGGCAGCATGCTTTGCCTTGTTTCTCCTTTCACTTCACTCTTTTTTTGTTTATATTGTTGCTCCACGCTCCATGTTTGTGTCGCGGTGATTGTTTGGCGGTGGTAAAGCTGGCAGCCGCCTGGCGTCCTCTTCTCTCCTCCCTCCTCTCGTGGGTGTGTGAGTGTTTGTGGCTGCTAAAAAGGTGTGATCGTAACCACCTCCCTTGAACTGCTGCTGCTTTGTTACCAGTATGACTGTGTGTGTGTCCGTGTGTGTGTGTGTGTGTGTGTGTGTGTGTGTGTGTGTGTGTGTGTGTGTTTGTGTGTGTGTTTGTGTGTGTGTGTCCTACTTTTGAGTAACATGATTGGGTTTATTTGTATATTTTCTTTAGTCTGGATTTCTTTGTTAATTCACTTCAGTTTTGTAAATTATATAATTGTTGAGTTGAGTTTGGTTTCCTTTAGCTTTCTTTACATTTGTTATAAGTTGCTTATTTGGGCAGTTACTATTTGATATATACTGTTTACATCTAAGTTTGTGACCTGCCCTTAAGGTTGCTCTGTATGTGTGCGTGTATTTGTGTGTGTGTGTGTGTGTGTGTGTGTGTGTGTGTGTGCAACCCTACTAATTTGTTTTATCCCCCCTCCCCCAGACTGGAAGCCTCAGCCGTGGTTTGGCTGGTGACCTGGTGGTGGCGTCCTCCCGTCCTGTCTTGATGTGTCCCTGGTGGCTGAGTTTTCCTCACTGAGAGGACACGTCTGCCACAGGTGTTTTTGAGTTAGTTTGTCTCTTTATTTTGGTGGATCCGCTGCACTAGCTCTTAATCCACTTAGGCCTTGGTCCTGATTAGGTATTTTTCCCACTTTTTTGTGTGTGAAGGATTTTTTTTAGTAATTTTTTAAGGACAAAGGGATGTTTAATAAAATTAAATTGTAAACTTGGAATCACGTCTCCTGCCTTCTCCATAACCACAAACCTATGTGTCTATTATCTGATATAGAAATTCCCAGGGTGGCGTTGTTGAGTTTTCTTCCTTTTTGTAGTTGGTAACATTAGTTGTACACTTTAACACCTCCTCCTCACCACATGTATATTTGACTGCTCGTAGTTAAGGTTGGATTTCTCACACGTTGCTGACACGTCTTGTACTATTAGTTTATCGTTATTTTATTTGCAACAAAAAAATTCTTATTCGCCTTTAGCTCATTGATTTTATCTGAACCATTTGAATCCTGTTTGTTGTGGTCTGGTTGAATGTGAATCATCAGTAGCTATTTTAAACCTGTTTGCATGAAAACTTATTTATCAGGAAGGTTTTATTACCTCATACAGTGAGTTATATCTCACAAATGAACACACGAGTAGAATTAGACTTTTGTTTATTTTTCAGTTATTAGGCGGTGGTTAAACTGCAAACGAAGCAAAACTTTATCATTTACTTTCGTAGGAAAACTTTGTCAAATCATCACACTATGACTGAGGAAAAGCACAAAAGGAAAGCACGGTATCATCTGCGTAGAAAGTTGATAATCTGGATCAGATGAAAATCTGGATTATGTTGTTCAATGTTTGGATCTGGCTGAAGGTGTCATTCTGATGAATACCTTTCTACTTTAGTTAAATAAACAAAATCATCATTTGGCATCAAATTAACTCAACAGTAAATAAGTTAACAAAGTGTGCTACAAATTGTGATGTGGTCTGGTAAGGGTGCTGGGTATTTTCTGTGAATCACACAGCGCTTAGTTTTATCTTATAACTTACACAGTTTGTGGTTGTCAGCTGCTGCTCTGAGCATGTTAAAGCAAAATGGAAAAAGATTTACAGGGTGGGGTAATTCATATTTAAGCATTTATGTTTTTGAAGGTTCTTTAAATTTCCAGATGGAAATTTTTCACTCTTTGTTTCAATGCAGCCATTTGCTCAAATCATTTAAATTGATTATTTTCCACATCAGTGTACACACAGCATCCAATTTTTGACAGAAAAACACAGAAATATACATGTTTTTTGCAAATTCATCAAAAAAGAAAATGTGAAATATGACATGGCCACAAGTTTTCATTATATATTGGTTGCTATGGTTTCCTTTATCTATTTCCACCAATATAGCCGGAATAAAAGTGGTAGTCCGTCCGCCGGTTCTTCCTCTGCAGACGCCCCGGCCTTACCTGTGTCACTGAGATCTGATAATATAAAACAGGCATCATCTTACGATTAAAGTAAAACAGTAAATACTACAAGATGATCAGAACAATGGTAAAACAACACTTTACAACACAACTTACAGATCAATCCACAAGAAAGTTCTACGCAGTGAGAAATTACTATGAATTTACTATGAGAAATAAATTTCATAAAGTTGTTTATTATTTTCATTAAAAACAGTTGTGTCACAGCTGCGTTGCAGTTGCAATATTTGCACATGTCTAGACAACCCTAACCCTAGATAATAAAATTAGTGTTTATGTAGATTTACTGTTGAACATGTTATTTCAAGTGGAGTTCAAGTGTTACTGCATATGTGACCACTGACAGTAGAAAAGTAACAAATACTTAAAGAACTGAAACCAGCTGACAGCTGTCAAGAGGATCCTAATTAGTATATATGCATCTTCAGGTTCACACATTGACCTCATTTAAGGCGTTGGCCCAGTTTGGTTGTGATGTGCAAGTAAAGAGAGGAGTCATTAGAAAATGAAAGTATTGAGTAATGAAAGTACTTTGGCTCTTGTGTTTATGCTTTTTCAAATAAAGAAGTTTGAAGGGAGTCGACAAAAAAAGGAAAAAAATTAATTTAAAATTATTTTTGAAGTTTCAATGATATTTATTTTTGTCTGATTCATCATTGGAAGTGATTTTATCATCCGCTCAGCTGTTTCTTAATATTAATGATGTAGTTTAAGTTTAACTTCATTATTATTCATAAAAAAAAAAACCTTTCTTGCAAGATAATGTGACAAAGTGTTTTACAACAAAGATCAAATAAAGTGAATCAGAATAAAACAATTAGAGCAGGAAAATACAGAATAAAAAAATAAACTAGTTGTAAGAATTTTGATTAGAAAAAATAAAAAAGAAAAGCTCTTGAGTTTTTATTTTAATTGCATTTAGCTCTACACACACAGGGTGTCACCACCTTGAACTAAATTTGCTCAATACTTTATTATTACTATTTTTGTTCTGATGTGAATTGTGTGTGTTGAGTTTAATTGCTGGATATTACAGAGTCATTTAAAGCAGAAGCATCAATGTACTTCTGCTTTTGTGTTACAGTCACTTCAGATGAGGAAGTGTTAACACAATCAATGACATTTTTAAATTACGTTTCTGGTTTTGATGATCATTATTTTGTTGCATTGATGATTAAATGTGGATTTATTAACTATTGTTGAAAACATGTTGAACTGAGAAAACAGTCTCACAACCTCTTGATCCTACAACCTACTACGTCTGAACTACAACAGTATTAGTCTTGAACATTTTCTTGAGCGTTAATTTTTTATTCAACATGTAATGTCATAATATGTATGAATGTTTGATTTTATCTCATTACCTCCACATGTTGATGGTGAGTTAATTGCTTTTATGTAAATATTTCAGCAAAAATAAAAAATATAATATAATAAATATATGAATATAATAAAAAAAAACATAACATTAACAGAATAATCCTGTATAAACTGTCTGTGTAAGTAGAGACAATTAAACTCTTATTTGTCTTGTTTTGGACCATTGAAAAGGAAGAAATGTGACATGACCCAGCACTTCATGGGTAAGACACAGCAGCAAATAATTATCTGCGTGTCTTTACTTGATAGGGTGTAACTGAAGATTGTCACAAATACTTGAGCGCCTCCTAAAAATGTAACTTCCTCAAAAATGAAAAAGTGACAATCAGTGACATGAACCATGAGAACCACATAAACTGTCTGAGACTCGTAGCAGGTCACATTCAGAGCGATGGAGGAAATTTATGTTAACGTTGAACAAGTTAAACCCGTCAACACAAGACCTTCAACAGCTCAAACAGGTAAAAACATTGAAACACTGAGCTGTGAATAAATGTGTGTTATCATCTGTTATTACTGTATAACTTCCTGTACTCACTGGTCTTTCCTCTGTTCAGGTCCCAGCAGGTCTGAGAGCAGGTTTCATGGAGCTGTTGTTGTCTTCCTGGGTCTGCTGAGTTTCTTCCTGCTGGTCGGACTCGTCAGCCTCGGTGTTCACTGTGAGTCTGGTTCACATCTGTTTTAGTTTGTCATTTACATTTCATTGCCCTGCCTTTATGTTTTTTAATAGTTTTCATCTCATTTTCTGTTTTTTATTCATCAAGTAATTGTTCATTTCAGAGATGTACTACAACCATGTTTTACAGTCGTATGCAAAAGTTTGGACATCCCTGATCATTTTCAAGATTTGCCTTTATAAGTAAATGGTTATTCGGATCAGCAATTTCAGGTAAATATATCATATAGTAGACAAACACAGTGTTTGAGAAGTGAAATGAAGCAATAATTACTTAAACAAAAGTAGGCAGGTGCATACATTTGGGCACCCTTGTTGTTTTATTGATTTAAATATGTTTAGTACTAATTATTGGGACAAAATTTGTTGCATAAGCTCATTGATCCTTGACCTACATACACAGGTGAAGCCAATCATGAGAAAGGGTATTTAAGGTGGCCAATTGCAAGTTGTTTTCCTCTTTGCATCTTCTCTGAAGAGTGGCAGCATGGGAGCCTCAAAACAACTGCCAAATGACCTGAAAACAAAGATTGTTCAACATCATAGTTTAGGGGAAGGATACAAAAAGCCAGCTCAGAGATTTCAGCTGTCAGTTTCCACTGTGAGGAACATAGTGAGGAAATGGAAGACCACAGGCACAGTTCTAGTTAAGGCCCGGAGTGTCAGGCCAAGAAAAATCTCAGATAAGCAGAGGCGAAGGATGGTGAGAACAGTCAAACTCAACCCACAGACCAGCTCCAAAGACCTACAACATGATCTTGCTGCAGATGGTGTCACTGTGCATCGTTCAACTATTCAGTGCACTTTGCACAAGGGGATGCTGTATGGGAGAGTAATGCGGAAGAAGCCTTTTCTGCGCACATGCCACAAACAGAGTTGCTTGAAGTATGCTAAAGCACATTTGGACAAGCCAACTTTATTTTGGAATAAGGTGCTGTGGACTGATGAAACTGAAATTGAGTTATTTGGACATAACAAGGGGCAGTATGCATGGCGGATAAAGAACACAGCATACCAAGACAAACACTTGCTACCCACAGTAAAATTTGGTGGCAGCCCCATCATGCTGTGGGGCTGTGTGGCCAGTGCAGGTGCTGGCACCCTAAACACTGCTCAAATTCTACTATGGCATTAATGCAGAACAACAAGTACAACGTTCTGGAACGGCCATCTCAGTCCCCAGACCT
This sequence comes from Polydactylus sextarius, assembly GCA_016801845.1. NCBI lineage: Eukaryota > Metazoa > Chordata > Actinopteri > Polynemidae > Polydactylus > Polydactylus sextarius. Next base: position 1,508,488 of record CM028912.1, on the reverse strand, counting down.
GAATATTATTGAAAATCTGTGGTGTGATTTAAAGCGGGCTGTCCATGCTCGGAAACCATCAAATCTGACTGACCTGGAGATGTTTTGCAAAGAAGAATGGTCAAAAATACCTTCAACCAGAATCCAGACCCTTATTGGAAGCTATAGGAACTGTTTAGAGGCTGTTATTTCTGCAAAAGGAGGATCTACTAAATATTAATGGAATTTTTTTGTTGCTGCGCCCAAATTTATGCACCTGCCTACTTTTGTTTAAGTAATTATTGCACACTTTCTGTAAATCCTATAAACTTTATTTCACTTCTCAAATATCACTTTGTTTCTCTGCTATATGATATATTTAACTGAAATTGCTGATCCAAACAACCATTGATTTATAAAGGAAAATCTTGAAAATGATCAGGGGTGCCCAAACTTTTGCATACGACTGTATGATGTCAAAACTACTTTATTTAGTGTCTGGTTCTATGATCCTGTAATAAATATAATGATATCTCTATAATATTATTTCAGACTATTACTCTGTTCAGCGTTCAACTGCAGAGTTCTCCAATGTTCAAGCTAACATCACCAAGCATCTTCAGACCAATGACAACAAGATTTCCTCCTTGTCTCGGGAGAAAGACCTGCTGAATGCCAAATTCACTAATGTTGAAGCCAACCTGACCAAGAGACTTCAGACCAGTGAGAACAAGATTTTCTCCTTGTCTCGGGAGAAAGACCTGCTGAATGCCAAACTCACTGATGTTGAAGCCAACCTGACCAAGCATCTTCAGACCAATGACAACAAGATTTCCTCCTTGTCTCGGGAGAAAGACCTGCTGAATGCCAAACTGACTGAAACAAGAGAGGAGCTGAAAAATCTGCAGAGTGAGTCACATTTATGTCAGCATGGTGGTGGTGGTTATTAGTGAATTTCAAGAAACACTGAAGCATCAGACTTTTCTAACTAAGTCAGTTATATTTTTGCAATTACACAAACTTCATCTAAAAGATGAAAAACTGGCATTGCTGCAATTTGTGATTATAATCAACAGGGGTAATTGGTGCAGCATGTTGCACTGTTTCAGACAGGAAAGGTTGCCAACATCTGACGTGGTCTGGTTTGGGGAAGTGCAGGGTCTGTGAATCATAGTTGCTAATGAGACTTCACATGTGAAAGACAAGTCAGAAAAAGTGTTGAATCATCTGCAAAACAGATGATAAAAGAATAAGAGAATTCTAGAATTAGAATTAGAATTAGAATAGAGAATAATAATAATTCTGCCAGTGAGGTCATGTTTTTTGTTGATTTACAAATATCAGAGGAGACGGTGTTTCTCTTGACGAGACTGTGTTGGCCGACCGTAGTTTCAATATCAGGACAGTGATAATTGTCCTCCGCATGTTACAGTGCTTTGTAGCTGTAATGCTAATGCTCGCAAGCATATTAAACACTGTTCCTCAGGACGCCTGGATAGCCGAATGGTTATGGCGTACCACGGTGGCGCATATATGCTGTGCAGCTGTTCGCTAGTTTGAGTCTTAACCTAGACAAGCTTTCCTGTGTGTGTTCTCCTCCTTTCCTGTGTCTTCCTGTGTCCTAGATGACACACGCTTGCTACAGTTCATTTGCTAATTTTCCAAAAATGGGTCTAGAAAATGAGGAGTCGTCTTATTTGGGTCAATACATACATCTCTCTAAGAGGCAGACATTTATCCATTTTGTAATCTTCAGACATTTTATTGTTTAATTTTTGCTGTAGTCAAATAGAAAGAAACACATTGTTGTCATTTATTGGGTAGGAACACTTTGGTTCTATTTACATTAATGTATAAATTGGAAATCTAAATAGTTTTTGATGATAACTTAAATGTTTTCTCTATTTCACATTCATCCTTCAGTTCGTACAGGGATAGGATGTCCTGAAGGATGGAGGATGTTCTTGTCTGGTTGTTATTTCCTGTCCACCAAGTCTGGTTCCTGGGATGAAGGCAGACGGGACTGTAAGAACAGGAATGCAGATCTGGTGGTCATCGACAGTCCTGAAGAGCAGGTAGATACTGTGTTAGCATGTAACATTTACACTGTTAAGATTATCAAAAAACTGAGCTTTATCTAAAAAAACTAAGGCCAGTGTAAAAGTTTAATAAAAACAAGAATAATAGTGGAGAAAAAGATTGGCAATGCAACGAAGGAAAACAAGACAACAGAAAACCTAAAAAGTCACAAATATATCATCAAGAAAACCATTAACATCTGTACCAAATTTTCTAACTATCAGGACTAGAATAACAGGGCTCAAAAGCACGACTCAGGGTCAAGCTATTCCAAAACTCAGTGTCCGAGGCAGCGGGTCGGTACACAAAAAGGCAGTCAGAACCAGGCAAAGGTACAAAAACGGCAGGCAAAAGGCAGACTGGGTCAGTAATGAAAAATCATGAACAAAAACAAGGCTTGGACGAATGCACACTAAAGAACAAGACGAACACGCAACAAGACTGACGAAGACAGGGGTATATATAGGGGAGGGGCCAGTGAGACACAGGTGGATACAGTGAGGGCGGTGACAGGTAATCCCAGAAGCAGGAAAGAAAACAAAGAGATGAAAGCTGACAATATGAGACAGAGATGGGAAGTGACAACAAAATAAAACAGGAAACAAAGCTGACAGGCAGACATGACGTGACACTAACAATGCATGTGAAAAATACAATAATAATGACATTTTTCTTTTTCCTTCTTTTTTTTTATCAAACAGATATTTGTCTCCAGCATCAATGCGGGAAATTTTCGTGTTTGGATTGGTCTGACTGACAGAGCCAATGAGGGAACCTGGACCTGGGTCAATAACGCTCCATTGTCTCTACAGTCAGTCAGAAATGTTCTTCACAATATACAATACACATAGGGCCTGATTTACTAAGATCCCAGATAATGGGCAGTAAATTGTTTGCAAGCACCAACAGATTGCACATGCTATTGGTTTGCGTATTGTTGGTGATCAACTAACGTGGTCACACAATTGATAACAGATGCAAATGTGGTGGAGACCGCCCTTTTTAACTGATTTAAGGTTAAGGTTTTTGCGCATGTTACTACTGTAAAGCTGCAAATAATAGCTGCAATGGCACCCCAGACGATTTTCGCCGTGGCTTCAGCCGGGGGTAATTTAAGATCAGCCGGGGTGGCCAAAAAGTTGTTTATTTCAATTATTCCATCTAAGTTTCCCATTAATTACCGAGACTATAGCGACCCGCCACAGTCTCATTTGACCAATTAAAGGTATATAATAAATGATAATAATCTGGGCTCATACTGGGGATGTGGAACGTATCATCACCTTTCCCCCCTATATGATGTCGCTGTTTGCAATTACATTGTTTTGAGTCGCAAACTGGTCTGTAAAAACAAATGAGTACTGAGTAGTGCTTGGGTGGGATGAGGGGGTAGATATAATGACATGACAGCACTGCCCGTTGCATTTACAGCACATTCTTCTGTACTGTTGACCAGCAGTGTTGTGATATATACTGGAAGGAAATGACAATGAGTCTCTAACATGATATGTTGATATAGTATTTGGTATCACTGATGTGGCCTACACACCCACAGAGACCGGTTTCTGTACCAGCCTGGACAGCAGCAGAGACATTTAATAGATTACCTTATAATTCAATAATTATTATAAAGGATGAGGAAGAGTATTAGTATCCAACATGTCACTGTACTAAATCCACAACTAGTCTGTCTTCATAAAATGAAGTTTGTAAAGTGTCTGTGAGGAGCGGACACAGATGTGCAGCTGACAGTGACGGTCTTCTCAGTGACTCGCTCACACGCTTGTGGTGTGAATCCGGCCATAGATACAAGTTTCCATTGATCAATGACAAAGAAAGACTTAAAAATGTAACAATATCGGAGCCTTTCATTCTGTCTCTGCCTCCTCGCTACAATAACCACAGCTGTTTGTGCCACAGCTGGGCCATTTAAGACTCAAAGTCTTTCAAACGTGCTAAAAAAAGATGCAAAATTAGTGAAAACAGTCGGCGTCAGGTTTGGTAAATCACATTGCGCTATCTTAATCTAATTGCATCTTCTCCCAGTATTTTGCAGGTTCTGGCAGAGATGTCCATATTTACATACTATTCACTAAGGCAAACACACTAAATAGATTACACTGCTATTTCCCGTTTAAGAGACACAGTCCTCATTATGTCCGGATAGTAGATCAGCTTCAACACGTATTTGCATGTGCAATCAAGTTTGCACTTGTTTTTGCACATGCAAACCTTTAGTAAATCAGACCCATAGTATCCAGCAGTTTATTAATACATATTTTACCCAGTTATACCAACAGATGGTGATGTGATTCTTATAATCTGTTTTTTTTATCTGCAACCTCCGGTCATGATGCAGTGGTCATCACTATTTCAGATCTGAAAGCTGAAAATGGGATAAAATGGGTGCCTGGATGGCCAAATGGTTAATATATATATATATATATATATATATATATATATATATATATATACACACACACACTCACCGGCCACTTTATTAGACACACCTGTCCAACTACTCGTTAACGCAAATTTCATCAGCCGATCACATGGCAGCAACTCAATGCATTTAGACATGTAGACACGGTCAAGACGATCTGCTGCAGTTCAAACCGAGCATCAGAATGGGGAAGAAAGGTGATTTAAGTGACTTTGAATGTGGCATGGTTGTTGGTGCCAGACGGGCTGGTCTGAGTATTTCAGAAACTGCTGATCTACTGGGTTTTTTTATGCACAACCATCTCTAGGGTTTACAGACAATGGTCAGAAAAAGAGAAAATATCCAGTGAGCAGCAGTTCTGTGGGCGAAAATGCCTTGTTGATGCCAGAGGTCAGAGGAGAACGGCCAGACTGGTTCAAGCTGATAGAAAGGCAACAGTAACTCAAATAACCACTCGTTACAACCAAGGTATGCAGAAGAGCATCTCTGAACGCACAACACATCGAACCTTGAGGCAAATGGGCTACAGCAGCAGAAGACCACACCAGGTGCCTCCTGTCAGCTAAGAACAGGAAACTGAGGCTACAATTCTCACAGGCTCACTGAAATTGGACAATTGGACAATAGAAGACTGGAAAAACGTTGCCTGGTCTAATGAGTCTCGATTTCTGCTGCGACATTCGGATGGTAGGGTCAGAATTTGGCGTCAACAACATGAAAGCATGGATCCATCCTGCCTTGTATCAATGGTTCAGGCTGGTGGTGGTGGTGTAATGGTGTGGGGGATATTTTCTTGACACTCTTTGGGCCTCTTAGTACCAATTGAGCACCGTGGCAACGCCACAGCCAACCTGAGTATTGTTGCTGACCATGTCCATCCCTTTATGACCACAGTGTAGCCATCTTCTGAAGGGCTACTTCCAGCAGGATAACGCGCCACGTCATAAAGCTTGAATCATCTCAGACTGGTTTCTTGAACATGACAATGAGTTGCTGTACTCAAATGGCCTCCACAGACACCAGCTCTCAATCCAATAGAGCACCTTTGGGATGTGGTGGAACGGAAGATTCGCATCATGGATGTTCAGCCGACAAATCTGCAGCAACTGCATGATGCTATCATGTCAATATGGACCAAACTCTCTGAGGAATGTTTCCAGTACCTTGTTGAATCTATGCCACGAAGGATTAAGGCAGTTCTGAAGGCAAAAGGGATCCAACCCGGTACTAGCAAGGTGTACCTAATAAAATGGCTAGTGAGTGTGTGTGTATATATATATATATATATATATATATATATATATATATATATGGTTGAATCCCAACCAATTTGAACTTTCCTGCGTGTCTTTCCTCCCTGTTTCCTTTCTCTCTGCACTGCCTCTATGATTAAAGGCAAAAAATGCCCAAAACATAATATTTTAAAAAAAGAAAATGTTGGAAAATATGCCATGTTTTGATTACGTAACCCAACCTGGACTCTGCATTGTGTGTTGTTTTGTGCTAGAACGGGGGGTATGGTGGAGAGATGAGTCGGACACAGGCGTTCAGATCAGGGCGCGGACAGCACCATTTATTTAGCACACATCTGACATTCAAACAGCCATTGAGCACTTCGGAAAATCTCAATCAACATTAAATCAAGATGGCACCCGTGTGTGATTGACAGTTGAACTACGTATCCTAGGAGATAAACAGCAGTAATATCTTAGTTCTATAGGGTGGTCTATTTCAGTAACTACCTTACAGTTACAAAGTTGAGTCATTTCCTGAATGTGATGCACATAGATCAGATTTCAGATCATCTTAGAGTAAACTTGAGGTTTATTTTAAGGTGATGTGAGTTAATTTCCAGAGACTCCAGGTGGCCCCAGGGTCAGGGTTGGGACTAATCTGTTTTAAAATACACATGTACACATCCCACCATCACTGTAGTCTGAACTCTTTCCTGTTAAATACCACGATTAATGGACTGTATTCATGCTCAACTTTAACATTTTCATTATTGTCTTGTTTATTTGGTAGGTACTGGCGAAAGGGAGAACCTAATAACACGGGTCAAGAAGAAGACTGTGCTGAAATTGGACCATCTTTGCAGAAATTCATGAACTGGAATGATGCACCCTGTAACATCGGTCTGAATTGGGTCTGTGAGAAAGGGCTGATGTAGGTGTAGAAATAATCTTCTGATTAAAATCAGTGATTTAATCTTGTGATTGTCGACTAGACTAGAGGGAGAAATGGATCATAAACTGTCCTTACAAAAAACTAACATGAACTAATATGACAAATTAAAACCACAATGACAAGCTTCAATGACAGTTTAACCAAAATATTTTAGTTTAAAAAAACAATTAAATATCATTTCTATGTATGAATATGAAAAACTACGTTGTTATTTTTTTCACTTTTCAGTAATGAATTTGATTATTCTTTTATTTTATGTCCTATGTGTCAGCTGAGTACAGGCGGGCGGGGAGAGAGTAATATTCCGTAATATTCCATTAATATTCCGAAATGAGGCGTGGTGTCTTGGTGACGGAGAGGAAGAGGGAATGGTCAGTTATGTGTACAAGGTGTACCCACACCAACTTCATGGCTGGTGTACACACGTTTCTACAGCTATTGTTCCTTTGGTGACACTTAGAGGTGATGCTGGGAGACTGTTAACAATGTGAAAACAATTAGTCACCAGAGTGATGTGCACATCAAAGATACACTTATGAACAAATTCATTAAAAAACAAAATATGAAATATCACATGGCCACGAGTTTTCAGACCTTTTGCTGTGACACTCGTAGACTCTGAGACACGTAGCAGGTCACATTCAGAGTGATGGAGGAAAACTCTGTCAAGATTGAACCTGTCAACCCAAGACCTTCAACACCTCAAACAGGTAAAAACATTCATACACTGAGCTGTGAATAAATGTGTGTTATCATCTGTTATTACTGTATAACTTCCTGTACTCACTGGTCTTTCCAGTTTCAATCAATTAGATCTTCACTCAGTAGAGTAAAAGGTAGAAAGTTTGTGTGTGTGTGTTTGTGTGTGTGTGTGTGTGTGTGTGTGTGTGTGTGTGTGTGTGTGTGTGTGTGTGTGTGTGTGTGTGTGTGTGTGTGTGTGTGTGTGTGTGTGTGTGTGTGTGTTGAACCAGACGTTCCTATCTGACTTCTCAAAGGAAGAGACATGGAGCTGGATTGGTTTGACAGACCTGGACGAGGAGGGAACCTGGAAGTGGATTGATGAAACTCCAATGACTCTGAGGTCAGGACTTGAATGTTTTCTACTTCCTGGTTTGGAGAAAACTTGATGTATTACATTTTTTTCATTTTTTTCCATTAATTTATCTACAAATCAAATAGTAGCTAAGCTAACTTGCTAACATGGAAACTTTGTTGCAGTTTGAATGTGGCTCAGGATTTAATTTCTCTGAGACTCTGGTCATGTGAGAGGTTAACATTGTATCAATCCTCTTGTTCCACCTGTTAGATACTGGGAAAACAACCAGCCTGATAATGGTGGTGGAGATGCACAGTGGGGTGAAGAAGATTGTGCACATATAAGAACTGGAAAGAAAACTGAAGAAAACTGGAACGATCGCACATGTGACGCCTCTCTGAGATGGATCTGTGAGCAAACGGCATAAAGGTGGTTTGTTATTTACAAAGTGAAGCTACGTAGTTATGACTCAGTTTTAATTGTAGTCGATACTGTGTTAGTTGTGGCTTTCTTTCTCCATTGTTTATGTCTTCACTGATTGATTATCAGAGCTCTGAGTTCGTCTACAGAGCAGCAGCTGGTGACGATTGTTGTGTTTCATGGTCGAAACTTTGTTGACGTTCACACCTGAATCCTTGGTCGACCACAGTATCTGTCTTTAAACTAGACAGATGTTTATCTTTATTTCTCATTTGTCTCATGACTTCTGAACTACAACAACATTAGTATTGAATGTTTTCTACGGTTGGTGAGTTAGTTGCTTCTCTGTGAATGTTTTAGCACAATAAAATAAGACAGGACATTAACAGAATAATCCTGCATAAATGTGTCTGTTGATGTAGAAAAAGCAACAGTGTAACTCTTATTTGTTGATGCTTTGTCCAGTTGTAGACCAATGAAAAGGAGAAAATGTGTTATTATCAGTTGACTTTAGATAGTTACAGTATGTGTAGTAGTTTCTTTAATTCTTTACGTTTCCAGCTGAGGTGACAGACTGTCACACTCTCATGTCTGGATTTTTATTTAAACACACATATGTTTGACCTTTTGAAGAACCACAGAATAATTGATGAACTGAAACTGCAGCAGTTATTTTCATCATTTGTTGTCAGTGTCTGCTTTTTCAAACCTGCAGCATGTTCATATGTTCTTTATGTAACAGGGACCTCTTGTGGCCAAGTGAATTCTACTCGTCAGTATTGGACATTAGTTTTTTCAATCGCAAAAAAGCACAAAATTGACCAAATTATTAATTTTCTTCTCAAAAACACATTTTGTTAAGTATATACTAGCACATCTTTCTCTGCACAAACTAACTTCACCAAAAATGGAACTCTGACTGAAAGTGAAAATTATTCTGTCAAACAATAACACATTTTCAGTTCACAAGGTACATGCAGTCAATCAAAGTGCACCAGGTTTCAAAATAATGGCAATTGTTGGCATAATAAAAACTACACAGAATTCACATTCTAATTTTTTCTCCTTTACTGTATACAACAGGAGGTACAGTATGATAGAACAGAACAAGTTTTACTGTATTGCTTACAGTGAACATATTCATGAAACATACAAGAGCATACACACAAAATACACTGAGCTTACACACAAAAAACAGCAACAAAGAAGCTCAGATCAAAAAATTACTGTAAAAAAGCACAACATTTTCTAATCTCAGCGATCTTTAAGATTTGGCCACATGTTTTCATCAACATCACATCTGAGGTCATCTAAAGCGATACACCTGGATAAAACCGCTTGGTTTGACGGATCCACCCTTGGCAGTCTTCGACTGCGACATCCCTGCAGCCAGTGTCCGTGGCATCCAGGAGGGACATTGGGTCATGTGGCTGATGGTCATAAACTTTCCACTTCCATGCAGAGCTAACATTATTTTTGAGCTGATGTGTTGTTTTTGAGCTGATATTATTGCAGAAGTAGAGGTTTCATACTGTAGCAAAGGTTTGGACTATTGTTGTTTTTATTGTGATATGTTGTGTGTTAACATTTGTAAATAAGACAAAAACGATCCATAATTTTGGTGGTGGGTAAAGCTTGTCTGTTAAGAAAATGTAAGCATTTTAGAAATGTCTTGAGTGACTGCATATTGTGTGAAAACAACATGGAATTGGTGAATGGTATGGCCACAACAGACCCATGCTGTGCACATTGTATTAAGAGTTTTGAAAATGTGACAATTGGTTGGACAAATTCTTGTTAGCGACTGAAAATAACTGTAATATCAATTCATGAGTTCATGTCTTTAAATGACTGGTTGTTTTTTCACTTTTTTTTTGTTGCTGTTTCTTGCTTGTTGTCACTCAGTCCTTCATAAAACATTCATGAATCACATCATCTAAACATTGTAGATCTCAGGAAAGAAATGAGAGTAGAGTGTAGGTGTTTATGTCAGGGCTGAGCCTTTTTAAATGACAAGATGACATGAAAGTGACAGTGAGAGCTTAAAGACGGGGAAACACAACATAAATGATAAACTAAAATAGATGTGAACCGGAGAACAACAGCTTCCAGTGAGTACAGGAAGTTATACAGTAATAACAGATGATAACACACATTTATTCACAGCTCAGTGTTTCAATGAGTATGTTTACATGCTCCACTTTAATCCAATTATAGGCTAAATTGGATTCAAAAAACCTCATGTATCCATGCCATCCGATCGGATTCAACTCGATCTCATTGAAATTTGAATCGGGTTGAGAGAGGTGGTGTGCACCTTTTGATAATCTGATCGATGGGAAAATATACGCATGTAAACATGCAATTGGATTGTTGGAGTGCATGTCTTGTTACTGCACACGCGTGCTGTACAGAGGGGTAGTGCGTAATGACGTGTGAAGAAGTCAGTGCAGGAAACTAATATCCTTTTGGACACATTAAGACAAATGCGAATTGCAGAGTGACTTGACAGTCTCAAGTCAAGAAACAACGAGTTAGTCAAACATGTGTTTGAAGCGATGGACGAGGAATCTGATTAATTGTCTTGTGTTGACAGGTTCAGTGTTGACTGTCAGGATCACCCAGGGGTCTCTGGTGTACCGGGCAGGAAAATAACCACTAGGCTGCAGAGAGTAGTGATGAGACTCAATTGCAGAGACAAGCAAGGCTCAGGAAGCAGTTCAGTTCAGACAATATCTTTACTTGAGTGGCAGGCTTAAGCGGGAGACATGAAAGGTGGGGAAAGGTAAGGTCTCAGCCAGACCCTTTGCCTCGGACATAGTGATGGTGCAGGTTGATTGTGGCAGTTAGCTTGAAGCTGGTATTGTTGAACCGACCTTTACAGGGCTGCTTGGGCCCTGCACAAGACATGTCTACACCTTCGGATGAAGCTCTGGGCCGAGGGGACTCTAACCTCTGCCTCTTGGTTCGGAAACAGTGGACGCTGAAACCCAAATTGGCACTCAAAAGGGCTGAGACCTGTAGAAGAGCATGGCAGTGTTATAAGCGTATTCTGCCCAGATGTCATACCTGGCCCACAACAAAGAGTTAGTGGAGGCAAGGCAACATAAGGTGGTCTCCAGATCATAATTAAACCTCTCCCTCTGTCGGTTAGATTCTGGGTGGAAGCCAGAGGAGAGGCTGGCCGTGCCTCCAATCAGCTTGCAAAAGGAGCTTCCAGAAGCACAAAGTGAACTGGGGTCTACCATCCAAGATGACATCTTGGGGAAGAGCAAAATCCCAGAAAACATTCTGGCAAATAACATCAGCAGTCTCTTGAGCATGAGGGAGTTTTGGTAAGGGGGCAAAGCAACATGTCTTAGAAAAACAATCCATAATGACAAGAATAACAGTGTTACCTTCGGAGGGTGGAAGACCTGTTTTGAAGTCGTTTGGGGATGGGTAAGAGGTGAAGGAGACCATGGGGAGGGGTATGCAGGTTCTTATTCTGGGCACAAACAGGGCAGGCCAAAAAAAATACATCCATGTTCATCCTAGGCCAGCAAAACCACCTCTTGAAGAACTCCAGAGTCCTGCATGTAAGAGGGTGACTGGTCAGCTGTGAGGAATTTCCCCATTGAAGGACATGGCTGCGCACTGTAGCAGGAACATAGAGACTGTTAGCAGGTCCATTACCAGGATCTGGCTCCCTCTGCTGGGCTTGCTGCACCACTGTCTCAACTCCCCATTGCACAGGAGCCACAGTCTTAGAGGACGGATGCTAGAGAACCCTCGCCAATGGACTTCTGAATGAGGAAGAGGATGGCTTGTCCTTGTCTGGACAAGCCATCTGATTTCTGGTTCTCAGAGCCAGAAACTGGGTGTCATTCACACAGTCTCTCCTATGGTTGGTTGTCAAGCCAAATGGTTTTATCAATCAGGGACTCCATGCCAGGAGCTGGATCCTTAGCAGCCAGCTCATGCTTGATACACCCAGAGAGAAACCATGCTGCCACCAGCACCTCCATGTTCCACCTGCTCTCGGCAGCCAGTGACACTTGAGTTGCCTTGACGCAGCTGGAACAGTCGGTTAGCGGCATCTCTGTCCCCCACTGGGTGATCATCAGTGAAGCTGTCATAGTCACTGCAAACACTCCCCTGCTGTTCCCAGACAGCAGTGGCGCATGCCTGGGCCTTCCCAGTCAGAGGAGTGATTATGTAAGCAATTCTTGAGCAATCTGTGGGGAAGGAGGAGGCTTGAAGTTCAAAGGTAAGAGAATACTAGGTCAAGAATCCCCAGCAATCCCCAGGGTTCTCATCAAACCTTTCAGGAGAAGGGAGTCGAGGTTCGGCATCAGGCTGGTCTAGGGTTCAAGGTGGAGCTGGTACAGGTGAAGCAAGGAGTAGGAGATGACAAGCCAATAGGTTACTCACAGATTGTTGAACCTCTTACAAGACTTGCTCATGGCAGCGATCATAGGCAGCTTCATAGCCTCCCAATTGAACTTCATAACAAGATAGTGTAGCCTCATGGCTGACAAGACCAGCAAACATTTGTTCAAGAGAGGTCGGTGCCTGATGAGGTGGAGCTGCCTGTAGGGGTGGCTGCTGAACTGGTTGAGCTGGCTTTGGTGTCTCTGCTGAGAGGATCACCCTGGTATCGAACCTGGGTGCACCAGGCAGGAAACAAACCACTAGACCACAGGGAGAATTGGTCAGACTTAATTGCAGATCAGTTCAGACAATATCTTTTGTGACGGTCTCTAGGGCTGGCTTTAGGTTGTGGGTTGGGAGGTTGTTCAGTGTTTCAGGGGCCTGGAAGGCAGAGCTGCCGCCTCATCATAGATGCACCACACCTAAGGAGGCTGCAGTGGGAGGTTATAAAGCAGCCTTGGTTCACTTTCTCACTCTCCCTCACCTGGCTGGCTGCCTGACTGCTTTTTGTTTGTATTTCGAGTTCCACTCTGATACACTGCACTCACATGCACTTACTCATGCACCAACATCGCATACACACTGATGGGCAGACGGACATACCACTATTTACCTAATTTTTCATTAAATTCATGTTATCATTAGTATACTTTGTGTGGCTTCCCTTCTTTGTCACTGCCAGTTGAGCCAGGTCGTGACACTTTACATGAGAGGTAGGCAGAAAGTTCCCAAGACAAAATCTGAGATTTTCAAGGACAAATCAAAGATGATCGGCACAATAAGTCAAAATCCAAAACGTCCACCAGGTTTGAAAAAAAATAAATAAACAGAAAGGTAGTCCAAGACTCTAAAGTTCATAAAATCAAAAACCAGAGATGCTGAAGAAGGTACAAAAAAAAACACAAACCACAACTGCGTAATCATGAGGTCATGGAGCTTCAAATCAAGACTAAACAACAACACAAGAAATTAGGAGGCTTATATAGGCACTGAGGACCCCACATGGCCAAAAGTAGCTTTACAGTTCAGAGCAGTCTTAAACCCTCACAGTTGACAGTGATTTCCTCCATCTCCCTGAATGTGACCTGCTACATGTTTCAGAGAGTCTCAGTATTTTTCATACAGTTCATGTCAGTTCATGTATAGTAGGTTTCATATTGGCTTCACGGGCAGCAGGGGTAGAACACTGATGGACACTGGTTTCACTTCATAAATCCATTTTCCATTTTTAAGGATATATACTTTTAGAAAGTGCTTAAATTTGTTCTAATTGACAATCTTATGTTAATCAGATAGTTGGCTGCTCTACAACTATTACAACTGCAGCTACTACAACTATAACTAATATTTGTATGCAACCATTATGTCTACCAGGCCATCATCTTCCTGGTCTTCAGGATTTTCAATGACCATCAGATCTGCTTTCATATTTTCTTTACCTGCCTTCATCCCAGCAATCAGACTGAGTGAATGCATTTAACCAACTAAGGCTGTTTACAGTCATTTGTTGCCTCAATGTGAAGAGTACAATAAGACACAGTGAGGAAGTGGACAAGTGCTAAATCAGATCAGTAAAGTAAAGAAAGGTGCAGATTAAGTGCTATTTAAGGATGTTAGGGTGTCAAGGGAGTTCAGAGAAAATGATTCTTAGATGTAATTTTGCTGATCCTACAAACCAAAATCAGGAATTGAAAACATATCTTACAGTTAAACCACTTTGAGATTTCCACAGATGTTGAAGTGAGATCAAAAGTTCCTCCTTCACATGACCTGTGACCTCTAATATCACAATGAGAGTGTTTGTTTTTACCTCCTTGCCTCCACAGGTTGATGGTGAATTACTAGCTCCTCAATACATGTTACAGCAAAATAAAACCACTGGTTTAAAATCTTCTTTTTTGATGCTATGGCCTGTTTTTTGTGTTGTTGTTGTTTGTTTTTTTTCTATTATCAGTCATTGTATTCTGGACATATGGATATTTAATCTCAATTTTAACAATGCATAAATGCATATTCTGCATAAATTGAGGAAAAGGTCAGGACACCCTCACATTTATTTCCACTTAAAATGGCTCAAATCACATGTAGGTGTATCTTACCAGGTGCACATGATTAGAAGATCGTTACTCAGCATTTTGAAGGAGGTTTGCCCTATTTAAACCTCAGACATTTAGTTTGACGTGCTCCTGACTGTTGAAGTGAGAGTGAGCACTATGGTGAGAGCAAAAGGGCAGTCTGACGCCTTCAGAAAGACAATTGTAGCAGCTTATGAGTCTGGTAAGGGATTTTAAAAATTTTGAAATCACCCATTGTAGAAAATAGTCTATAAGTGGAAGGCTTTTAAAACAAATGTCATTATGCACGGGTCTGGTCATCCAAGCAAGTTCACCCCGAGAGTAGACTGCAAGATGCTAAAACAAGTCTCCAACCAAGAAACTTGGTTTGGTTTGACTGAGGGATACCGTGAGGGGACCTGGACATGGATCAGTGAAACTCCACTTGGTGTGGCGTAAGACGAACAGCAGAAAAACTGAGCTCCAGATGGTTTTAAAATGGACACTTGCTGTTTTTTTTTGTTTTTTTTTTTGTTTTTTTGGTGTTGGCATTAACACTGTGAAGACTTCACTTTGTGTGTTTAACCTCCTAGGTACTGCCAGAAAGGGCAGCCAGATAATGGTAATGGAAATCCTCGGTGGGGCAGAGAGGACTGTGCAACGATCCAAAGTGGCTTGAAAACTGAAGAGAACTGGAACGATCTGTGGTGTTTTACCTTCAAACATTGGCTCTGTGAAAAAAGGATGGAATGAGTTTACATTTACTGTAAATTATGATTCTGAAAAAGGTCTTTAATAGAGTTATATATAATAGAGTTTAATAGTGTTATATATAGAGTTACTATATGTGTGATTTAAAAAAGATAAAGAGTTTCAGTTAGTTTATAAAGGGACTAAGACTTTTTATCTTGTAAATTTACAACCTTTGACTTTTGAAATGTTCCTGTGACATTGATAGGACGCATACTTTGGATAAAGATGTTCACACTGCTTTAAATGATTTAAAGTCACAATTATGAAATAAAACATCCTGGCTACAGGAGGATTGTGGTTGCATGTTCGTCTCATGTTGCTCATGGTCCTAACTCTAGTTGTACAGATAAACAGAAATACAGGTTCAGCTACTACCACCATGAAGAATGTATGTCACTTTACTAAGGAGAGAGGATGTTTTCAGAAAACTGTTCCTAAAATCAGGAAATGAAAACCGAATCTTTTAGTCAAATCTTTTCTGTTAGTTCCTCCTTTATATGAACTGTGAGTTAGATACTGAGACTCGTAGAGCAACGTGATGACGTTAGTTTGCTTACACCACAAATCAAAATCGGGAAATAAAAACAATGGTTCCACATTTACATGAACCACTCCAGAGCAGAGATTCTGAGACACGTACCAAGTCACATTCAGACCAATGGAGGAAGCCTACAATCTAGTCAACGTTGCCCATTACAAACCCATCAACCCAAGACCTTCAACACCTCCGACCTCAGGTAAATACATTGAAACACTGAGCTGTGAATAAATATGTGTTATCATCTGTTATTACTTCAATTTCCCTGAGGGATCAATAAAGTTTTCTATCTATCTATCTACTGTATAACTTCCTGTACTCACTGGTCTTTCCTCTGTTCAGGTCCCAGCAGGTCTGAGAGCAGGTTTCATGGAGCTGTTGTTGTCTTCCTGGGTATGCTGAGTTTCTTCCTGCTGGTCGGACTCATCAGCCTCAGTGTCCGCTGTGAGTCTGGTTCACATCTGTTTTAGTTTGTCATTTCCATTGCATTGTCCTGCCTTTAATGTTTTTTAATAGTTTTCATCTAATTTTCTGTTTCTTATTCATCAAGTAATTGTTCATTTCAGAGATGTAGTCCAACCATGTTTTATGATGTCAAAACTACTTTATTTACTTCAGTGTCTGGTTCTATGATCCTGTAATAAATATAATGATATCTCTATAATATTATTTCAGACCATTACTCTGTTCAGCGTTCAACTGCAGAGTTCTCTGCTCAAGCCAACATCGCTGAGCATCTTCAGACCAGTGAGAACAAGATTTCCTCCCTGACTCGGGAGAGAGACCTGCTGAATGCCAAACTCACGGATGTTCAAGCCAACCTGACCAAGCGACTTCAGAACAGTGAGAACAAGATTTCTTCCCTGACAGAAGACAGAGACCTGCTGAATGCCAAACTGACTGATGTTCAAGCCAACCTGACCAAGCATCTTCAGACCAGTGAGAACAAGATTTCTTCTTTGACTCAAGACAGAGACCTGCTGAATGCCAAACTCACGGATGTTCAAGCCAACCTGACCAAGCATCTTCAGACCAATGACAACAAGATTTCCTCCTTGTCTCGGATGAAAGACCTGCTGAATGCCAAACTGACTGATGTTCAAGCCAACCTGACCAATCGTCTTCAGACCAGTGAGAACAAGATTTCTTCCCTGACACAGGAGAGAGACCTGCTGAATGCCAAACTGACTGAAACAAGAGAGGAGCTGAAAAAGCTGCAGTGTGAGTCACATTTATGACAACATGGTGCTTGAATTTCTAATCTCAGTTCTTTGACGTGTCATCACATATATATTTTTACTATTGGATAGTTCAGGTTGAATTTGTTACACATCGCTGACACTTTCTGCCTCATACCATCAGTTTGTTTCCTATTTCCTAAAAATTTCCGAATTTTCCTTTAGCTCATTGATCTTATCTAGTTTCTTGTCACTATACAAGAAGTTATTGGAAAATAAGTGTAACTCTCTCTAAAAAAACTATACACACAATAATAATGAAAGTAAAGAGACAGAATGTTTTAAATTAAAAATATGAAATAAAATCACCATAAAGTTAGCCTCAGAAAAGCAGCAAAAAAAATCCCAAAACAAAACAAACAAACTAATGCTGAAATTCTCATAACAGCATAAAATTTTTTTATAGAAAATATGCTCACATCCTGTTTGTTATGGTCTGGTTGGGTGTGACAAAATGGAGGGGAGGGGCGGGGGTTTAAACTCCTTAATTTTTTTATTAGTGAATTTTAAGAAACACTGTCATATAGATTCAGACCTTCCTAACTAAGTCAGTAATGTTTTTGCAATTATACACGAACTTCACCTAGAAGATGAAAATCTGACATTGCTGCAAATTGCAATTACAATCAAAGAAAGTGAAAGAAAGCACGGCACCCAATTTATCCCATTTAACCCATCACCTAAGTGAGCTGGGGGCAGCTTGGACATCACCCAGGGAGCATGTGTGGGGACAGTAGCTGCTGGATTCAAACCTGAGACTTTCTGGACCCACGTCTGCTTCCTTAGCCACCAGGCCACCACTGCCCCACTCAACTGGGCTACTGTCAAATCTGTGCATTAGAGCAACATATATTTTGCCTTCTCACAGCAGGAAACAATCATGTGTAATTGGTGCAGCATTGTTGCACTGTTTCAGACAGGAAAGGTTGCCAACATCTGACGTAGTCTGGTTTGGGGAAGTGCAGGGTCTGTGAATCATAATTGCTAATGAGACTTCACATGTGAAAGACAAGTCAGAAAAAGCATTGAATCATCTGCAAAAATGATGATAAGAGAATAAGATTATTAATTCTGCCAGTGAGCTCATCTTTTGGTTGTTTTTTTTATTTGTCAGCAGGATTATGTAAAAACTACTGAATAAATTTACACCAAAAATAGTGGAGGGTACCAGCCACAGAGAAATCAATTAAATATTGGTTTGGATCTGATAAAACCATTGACCCAAATATCAGACGGTTCTGATTTTTCTCTAGAAACAAGTCTGAAAAAGTCAGGTCGTCTTATATTTGGGTCCAGAGACCTGGGGGTCTACACCAACAGGTGTTGTCAAACATCTCCTTCTTCCAGTCATACACACCAGGGACCTGGAGAGATGCGACTGTGACAGAGAATAGAAAACAGTGACTCAAACGTTGAGCAAGTTAACAAATATCAGAGGAGACGGTGTTTCTCTTGACGAGACTGTGTTGGCCGACCGTAGTTTCAATATCAGGACAGTGATAATTGTCCTCCGCATGTTACAGTGCTTCATAGCTGTAATGCTAATGCTCGTAAGCATATTAAACACCGTTCCTCAGGACGCCTGGATAGCCGAATGGTTATGGCGTACCACGGTGGCGCATATATGCTGTGCAGCTGTTCGCTAGTTTGAGTCTTAACCTAGACAAGCTTTCCTGTGTGTGTTCTCCTCCTTACCTGTGTCTCCTGTGTCAGATGACACATGGTTGCTACATCTCGTTTGCTAATTTTTCCAAAAATGGGTCTGGAAAAAGAGGAGTCATCTTATATTCCGGTCAATACAGTAACAGAGTTTATATCTTTGTCTCCATATTGCAAAATATACTGTTGTTTTCAAATGTTTAACTTTTTCAGCATTTTCTCAGGCATATTGATCTTGATGTAAAGAGGATAAGGTCTACTGGTTTGAACAATTTGTTTAGAAGCAGATGTTGATTTGGATCAGATAATAATGTGGATTAGTTTCTCCTTGGTGGTGATATTCATTCAGTTGAATACTTTCCCACATTAGGTAAGAAAAAAACACTGAATTAACTCAACATGAAAAAAAACAACAAAATGTTCTGGTTTTGAGTGATGTGGTCTGGTTGGACAGAGTCTCTGAATCTTTGGTGTTAATGAGATTTCACATTTGAAGCAGAGTTTTCTCTTTGTTTTAAAACTTCTCTCTAAGAGGCAGACCTTTGTTCATTTTGTAATCTTCAGACATTTTATTGTTTAATTATTACAATTAATATTTATGCTGTAGTCAAATAGAAGGAAACACATTGTTGTCATTCATTAGAGTAGGAACACTTTGGTTCTATTTACATTAATGTATAAATTGGAAACATACATCATTTTTGATCATTTAAATGTTAATTCTATTTTACCTTCATCCTTCATTTCTTACAGACAGAAGTTGTCCTGAAGGATGGAGGATGTTCTTGTCTGGTTGTTATTTCCTGTCCAACATGTCTGGTTCCTGGGATGAAGCTAGACAGGACTGTAACAACATGGATGCAGATCTGGTGGTCATCGACAGTCCTGAAGAGCAGGTAGATACTGTGTTTACATGTAACATTTACACTGTTTATTCTTTATCTAAAAAAAAACTAAGGCCAGTGTAAAAGTTTAATGAAAACAAGAATAATGGAGAAGAAAAAGATTGACTAGCAATGTAACAAAGGAAAACAAGACACTGAACAGAAAACCTCAAGTCACAAATACATCATCAAGAAAACCATTAACATCTGAACCAAATTTTCTAACAATTCATGTAAAAATATAATAATACAGTTTTTCTTCACTGTTACCAGACAGATACTGGTACTTGAGACACAATAACCACAACACGTAACTCATGTAACCCCAACTCTGCTAAACTACAAGTACAATTCCTGCTTTACACTCAAATTTCAGTTCTAAAACACACTTTTTTTTTTTTTTTTTCAAAAGACTACACACAGTTCTCTGCATTTGGCTCAATTTTCATTCATCACTGAATCAATTCATCACTGTTGTTCCACTGTATGTGTTGGCTGAAATGTATATTGTGTGTGTGTGTATGTGTGTGTATGTATATATACACACACATACATATATATGTATATATATATATACATATATATATATATATATATGTATGTGTATGTATGTATGTGTGTATATATATATATATATATATATATATATATATATATATATATATATATATATATATATATATATATATATATATATATATATATATATATATATATATAATGCGGGCACAGAGAAGATTTCTCAATATATATCGAGAAAAACTGCAATAACATTTTTCTTTCATTTTACTTCCTTTTTTTGTTGTTTGTTTGTATTTAACAGAAGTTTGTCTCCAACATCAGCACGGGAGCAGTTCGTGTTTGGATTGGTCTGAGTGACAAAGCCAATGAGGGAACCTGGACCTGGATCAATAACGCTCCATTGTCTCTACAGTCAGTCAGAAATGTGCTTCACAATATACATTACACATACACACATTTTCTGAAAGCATGCTTCATACTCTCACATCTCTACACACAAATCAGAAAACACACACACAAGTAAAACCCCTCAATCTCCTACAAAATGAAACTTTAAATTCAAACAATGTGATTTCTTCTCAAAGTAGTATTTTGTTTTCAAATGACACAAACACACAAACTATCATATGAACAGACATTTATAAGAACCAGTTGAACAATGAGGTGGTCAATGTAAAACATTATGATGAATAGTAAACACTTCTCCATTCATCATAATGACTGACGCCTTTTTTGCTCAGTGTTACACCGACTACAGACAGTACCTACATAAGTGTGTTGTAAAATATTTTAGAATATTTTTTTAATACTCAAAAAACACAGATACACGGTAACAAATATATTTCATTTTGTAATATGTGTATATGTACATTTCCTATATACAGTTACAGTAAAACAGTGGCAGCACATCACTCCCTTATCTGTCTCCACTGGCTCCTGGTAAAATACAGCATTTCCTACAAACTCCTCCTCCTCACCTACAAATGCCTTCATGCCTTCATTTCCAGAGACTCCAGGTGGCCCCAGGGTCAGGGTTGGGACTAATCTGTTTTAAAATACACATCCCATCATCACTGTAGTCTGAACTCTTTCCTGTTAAATACCACGATTAATGGACTGTATTCATGCTCAACTTTAACATTTTCATTATTGTCTTGTTTATTTGGTAGGTACTGGCGAAAGGGAGAACCTAATAACACGGGTCAAGAAGAAGACTGCGCTGAAATTGGACCATCTTCGCAGAAATTCATGAACTGGAATGATGCACCCTGTAACACCGGTCTGAAATGGGTCTGTGAGAAAGGGCTGATGTAGGTGTAGAAATAATCTTCAGATTAAAATCAGTGATTTAATCTTGTGATTGTCGACTAGACTAGAGGGAGAAATGGATCACAAACTGTCCTTACAAAAAACTAACATGAACTAATATGACAAATTAAAACCACAATGACAAGCTTCAATGACAGTTTAACCAAAATATTTTAGTTTAAAAAACAATTAAACATAATTTCTATGTATGGATAAAAACTACATTGTTTTTTTTTTTCACTTTTCAGTAATGACTTTGATTATTCTTTTATTTTATGTCCTATTTAATTTTTAACTGAATTTTAATTTTTAATATTATCCTGTGGGACAATAACAGTCATGCATTTGGTTTTACTCTCAACAAGCGAAGAGTTGAGTTTAGATACTGGTGGATTTTGTGAATTTTCTCATTGAGGAACAGCAGTAGGAAGTTACATGTGTCAGCTGAGTACAGAGAGAGTAATATTCCGTAATATTCCATTAATATTCCGAAATGAGGCGTGGTGTCTTGGTGACGGAGAGGAAGAGGGAATGGTCAGTTATGTGTACAAGGTGTACCCACACCAACTTCATGGCTGGTGTACACACGTTTCTACAGCTATTGTTCCTTTGGTGACACTTAGAGGTGATGCTGGGAGACTGTTAACAATGTGAAAACAATTAGTCACCAGAGTGATGTGCACATCAAAGATACACTTATGAACAATTAACACACCCACCTGTTTGCAATTCCATGGGTGGATATAAAATCATGTGCGAAGTGATAAAGAAAATGGTATTAATAATGGCAGCATTAGCACTGTTAGAAGACCTTGCAAATGGTTCAATACGACGTGAGCGACTATTTAGGGAACGTAAGGATTTACTTGCCAATGACAATGATTGGCTCATGAGCAGATTTCGTCTACCTGTGCCCACACGTGCTGGTCAACTCTGAACCAATCCATACCAGCTGTGTGGGACGGAATCATCCGAATGTCATCCAGGTACATCAAGTTCCCATACAATGCTGCTGAACAGGCCGATATTAAAGCGCAATTTGCAGTAAGAGCCAGTTTCCCTAATGTGTTTCCCTAATTCCCATTGTGTTTGTTAATAGGAAACATTTTCATTCCATCAACCTTTCAATTACCTGTGATGTGCAAATGCAGCTAACCAACATCGTGGCTAAGTGGCCTGGTTCAATACATGACTCATATATTCTGAGTAAGAGACGCCAGAGCCAGTGGAGCCAGTGGAGCCAGTGGAGCCAGTGGAGCTGGTGATCCGGTTCAGTTGATCGGGCAGAGGGGAATCTCAGGTGCAGGGTCTATTTAAATTGATTTGCATATTTAAATGGAGGCGTGGACAGGGAGGGAGGAGTTTGGCACTTTTGCATGGGCGCTCGATTCCATGTTGACTGAGATGTACAAAAGAAAGGTGCTTGGATCCATGTGTATTCACACTTTGATACATCTGAATTTTTTGTGCATACAACAGTTTCTGGGTTTTAGCATACACCATTGAAACCCAGAACAGCAGATTAAGTCCAGAGTATGACCTTTAGTATGGGTGTCCTGTTTTTTTATTATACACACTTTGAATTAAATGTGCAACAGTTATTTTTTTAACATTTTGAAGTTTCCATCTGAGATCACAGACTGTCGAACTGTCATGTCACGATGGTTATTAAACCACACATTCTTGTCTTTTTGTTAACCACAGAACTATTACAGTTATTTTCATCAGTAAATGTCAGTATCTACTTGTCTAATACTGACAACCTGCAGCATGTTCATATGTTCTTCACCTCTTGTGTTCAAGTGAATATTACCAGTCTTTTATCAGCAGATCATAGGTATTTAAACACAAAGCAGCAAACTGTTATCTCTGTGTTATGTTTACTTAAAAGACTGTGGCAGGAGATTGTCACACAAACTTGAGCACCTTCTAAAAATGGAACTTCCTCAAAAATGAAAAAATTAATGAAGTGAAACCAACATGAAAGAGACTATCAGTGACATGAACCATAAGAACCACATAAACTGTCTGAGACGCGTAGCAGGTCACATTCAGAGCGATGGAGGAAATCTATGTTAACGTTGAATGTGACAAACGCGTCAACACAAGAGCTTCAACACCTCAAACAGGTAAAAACATTGAAACACTGAGCTGTGAATAAATGTGTGTTATCATCTGTTATTACTGTATAACTTCCTGTACTCACTGGTCTTTCCTCTGTTCAGGTCCCAGCAGGTCTGAGAGCAGGTTTCATGGAGCTGTTGTTGTCTTCCTGGGTCTGCTGAGTTTCTTCCTGCTGGTCGGACTCGTCAGCCTCAGTGTTCACTGTGAGTCTGGTTCACATCTATTCTAGTTTGCTATTACTGTCACCATCATGTTTGTTAATCAGTTTTCAGCTGATTTTCTGTCTTTTTTTTTTTTTTTTTTTTTTGGAGCTGTAGTACAACTATATTTAATCATGTCAAAATTAATGTTTTTGGTTTATGTACTGTTTAGTTCTGTGACCCTGTAACAAACATGGATTTGTCTCTTGATTTATTTCAGATCATTACTCTGTTCAGCGTTCAGCTGCAGAGTTCTCCAGTGTCGTATCCAACCTGACCGAGCGTCTTCAGACCAGTGAGAACAAGACTTCTTCCCTGACTGAAGAGAGAGACCTGCTAAAAACACTTCAGAGTGAGTCACATTTACAACAACGTAGTGCTTAATCTCTAATCTGTTCTCGGACATGTGAGATATAAATATGCACACATCCTGTTTGTTGCCATGTGGCTGGGTGTGAATTGTGGGTTTTGAGTTGAAAGCTGCATGCATGCGTTCACACAAGAAACACTTGCAGCAGCATTGTTTAACCAAGTTTGTTAGAAGAACAGGGCACGGACATTAAAAACTTTTAAGAACCAGGAAAGTTTTATTATTTCACACAGTGAGTTATGTCACACACAAACTAACACACAATAATTTAATCTTCATTTGTCTCTTTCTTTTTAATTTATTCAGTAAAAAACACAGCCTTGTCATTTATTTCAGTTGTTAAATCATCACACAATGATAACAAGCACAAAGGGAAAGCACAGGATCATCTGCATAGAAATGTTCGTCTGGATCAGATGTTAACCTGGATTATGTTGTTGAAAATGTTTGGACCTGACTGAAGGTGTCGTTCTGATGAATACCTTTCTACTTTAGTTAAACAAAGTCACCATCTGGCATCAAATTAACTCTTCAGTAAATGAAATAACAATGTGCTGCAAAGGGTGATTCCACATATGAACCACAGTTTCCTGTTATCTTTTAAAACCTCTCTCCAAGATGCAAGACATTTGTTCATGCTTTAGTCTTCATACATCTTTTTCTTTTCACAGTCTTGTCAGTTATTTCAGTAGGAAGACTTGAGTCATCGCACTTTGACTCTGGACATAAAAGTGTAGTATCACCTGTATAAAAATATTGATCTGGATCAGATGATAATTTGGGTTAAATTATTGAAAAAGTTTGGTCTTGGCAGAGATATTCATTCTGCTGAATACGTTATGATGTTACTTAAATAAACAAAATCCCATTTTTTGAATCAAATTAACTCAATAGTGAACAACCTGCAGTGGGCTGCAAATGGTTATGTATGTTTTCTCTATTTTATTTTCATTCTTCATTTCTTACAGACATAAGTTGTCCTGAAGGATGGAGGATGTTTTTGTGTGGTTGTTATTTCCTGTCCACCAAGTTTGGTTCCTGGGATAAAGGCAGACAGGACTGTAAGAACATGGATGCAGATCTGGTGGTCATCAACACTCCTGAAGAGCAGGTAGATACTGTTTGTGCAAACAACTTTTTAAAGTTTTTAAACTCTTTCTACAGTACTAGGGATCAAAAATGTTTGTACTGAACTTCTCTCCATGTAGAAGTTGTCATATTCTACTAAATATTTTAAAGATTAATTATTAATAATTATCACAGTGCCACCAACAAATGTTGTAAACATTGTTTTTACATGCTAATGCATGTAAAAGATATATTTGAGATTTTGTTATTATTGTTGTTGTTGTCGTGAGAATTCTTTCAAAACTTTTATTTTGTCTTTCTTTTTTGTATTTAACAGAAGTTTTTCTCCATTATCAGCGCGGGAACTAGTAGTGTTTGGATTGGTCTGACTGACAGAGCCAATGAGGGAACCTGGACCTGGGTCAATAACACCACATTGTCTCTACAGTCAGTCAGAAATGTTCTTCACGATATACAATACACATAGTATCCAGCAGTTTGTTAATACATATTTTTCCCAGTTATACCAACAGATGGTGATATGATTCTTTTAATCTGTTTTTTATCTGCAACCTCCAGTCATGATGCAGTGATCATGACTATTTTAGATCTGAAAGCTGAAAATGTGAGACAAGTATGAAGTGTTGATTACAATGTTGAGTCATTTCCTGAATGTGATGCACATAGTGGTTTTCAGATCGTCTTAGAGTAAACTTAAGGTTTATTTTAAGGTGATGTGTGTTAATTGTCAGAGACTCCAGGTGGCCCCAGGGTCAGGGTTGGGACTAATCTGTTTTAAAATACACATGTACACATCCCACCATCACTGTAGTCTGAACTCTAAGTATTTCCTGTTTAACAACATGAACAACTGACTACATTTATACTCAACATTAACATGTTATTATTGTCTTGTTTATCTGTTAGGTACTGGGGATATGGAGAGCCTAATAACGGTGGTAAAGGAAATAGAGAAGACTGTGCTGAATTCATAACTGAATTGAAGACCTGGAATGATGTACCCTGTACAAAGGATGTGAGATGGATCTGTGAGAAAGTGGTAACATTGGTGTAGAAATAATGTTCAGATTAAAATCAGTGATTTGATCTTGTGATTGTCGACTAGACTAGAGGGAGAAATGGATCACAAACTGTCATTTACCTAAAAGTCATGAATGAGATTTAAGATCTAATTACATTATTAAACCAACCAAAGGTTGTTTGTTTCTTCTTCATGAGAATGTCAGGATGACTATGATGTAAAAACTAAAACCACAATGATATGGACACTTTCACCTAAAAATCTGACTTTAAAGACCAATTAATCATCAATTACATGTATGGATACCAAAACTGCATCACTCTGAGTCTTTATTTCATATTCTAATTGAATTTACATTTTTAATATTATTCGTAAGTGTTTTAAAAATCATCTCCAGAAAAAAAGAGCACTGATTTAAATACCCCTATACATCCATCCATCCATCCATCTATCATCCATCTACTGAAAAGTTTACAAACCAATACTGACCCCTGTGGGACTCCACAGTAACAGTCATGCATTTGGTTTTACTGTCAACAAACTGTACATACATATCTGTTTTCCCAAAATCTACTTAATCATTGTTGAACTATGCTTCTTATGTTGTAGATCTTTGTTTTAAAAGGAAATGTTCATAGTGTTTCAGATCCATACAAACCATCCAACTCTACAACTATGAGAGTGTTGACAAATAATAAAAAGATAAATATTCAAGCACAAAGTTTGTGTCAAAGTACATTGTCCCTTCAGTTGATTGCGCATGTTCCCATCTCATTAGAGTGGAGATTCTCATGATTATGGGTTAGAAGAAACGGGCTGATCCCATAATCCCTGTAATCTTCTCCATGGATTACTTAAAAACATTTGAATATAATTGTTTGCAGATCTATTCGTGTGGAAATCAACAGCTGAAATTTCACTCCAAGCTTCTAATACAGCGTCATCACCATCGTTGTTCCCGTCATGTGAGTTGTTCGGTTGCAGTTCATGGTTCATAATACGTTCAAGCTGAGACTTATAGATTTCTTCTGCTTTTTTTGTGGCTGTGTCTTTCAGCTTGTCAATTATATGATTGTTCACCTCCTCCTCCAGAAGTTCTTCATACATTACATTGTAGATGGGTGGGCAACATTTGCCTCTTAGACAAAGGAATCTTCTTATTTGAAAAATGTTCCAGACAAGAAGAAAAACACCAATTACTGCAAAGCCATAGATCTACAAAAGTAAAGAAAAGAAAACAGAACAAAACAAAAGGCCAATTAAAAAAAGATACCTTCAATAATTAAATGAAACATACTGTCAAATACAACAATTTTGTGGTTTCATTGCTATTCTTCCATCATAACAGTATATTCAATGTAAACAGTGCAGGCTGAATAACAACCCGTCTTTCTTTCTTTAGTGATTTAACTAATCTACAGTTGTGTCTCAGGTATCAAATTAGGAAATACTGTAATAGCTGAGTTTCCTCACCTTCAGTTTGATCATACAATCAGATCAATACTGAGCCAGTTTTGTAGAAATATTTGCTATGAATGGACCTTTTTACAAGTGTTATTGAATCACCATTTGTGATTAATATTAAAGACATTTGTCTATGGATTTTTTAACATTTTAACTTTTGGTTGTTTATAAGGAGCCGTTTCAGTTGTCCCCACTGGGTCCTTAGATCGGTAAAAAGAATGAAAGTCCATGGAGAAATAACAATTATTTTCTGATCCACTTTGACTTCTACTCTGATTTAAATGAAACTATCAGTGAGTCAAGACTATGTTTGTGGTGTAATTTTATCTGCTTCTGAAAACACGTAACTGGTTCGACTACAAACCAAACAGTCTGGTCGGTGACGTCACGTCACAGTTTCTTTCCCCCTCTCTTCCTGACTGAAGAGAGAACGAGGAGCAGGTGATAAAACTGACCAGGTCACATGTTTTCCTAGGTTAGCGTAGCTGCTGTTAAACTAACGTTAGCTGATGTAAATGTAGCCAGACCAGCGTTGTAGTCGCTACGTGGTCTCACACTAAACCTACAGTAACGTTTGCTGCCTGTCACTAAACAGACTCTCTCCATGTCAAACATTATCTTTAACATTCACTAACATCACATGTTAAAACCAGGACACATTTCAACCTGGACCAGAAGATCATTTATCTCTACACTGACTCTCGTTCATCATTTTTACCAGGACCCATGGACCAGAGGTAGATGGACATGACTTAGGCTCTCTATTGTTATCTACATTAGTACAAGTTTAAAATAAATAAATATATATATATATAAACAGCTTCTTTTTCCCCAGTGTTTTGATTTCATGCAGCCATGTTCTGCTACTTACCAGTGACTCAATCTTGTAAGCGTTTTCAATTTGCCGGTCGCTGTGTGTGAGATTTTCTTTGCAAGGAATTCCAGTCTGAGAGCTGTTAAAGTTTGTCTTCAAGCAGAAGTACCAGTCTCCATCAAAGAGGACAGCAGACATCCATACAGCTGAAAAACTAAAAAACTTGATGAACCAATTCCAAAAACAGTAGCAGCAGTTGAGGTAGCGGCGACAGCAACAAAAACAAAACCTGACAGAAGAAATTCTTTTTTGTTTGAAATGCTCAATGACATTGTCGATAAAAGTGAGGATGAGTGGCGGTGAGACTATGTACAAGACGCCGTTCCAGTGTAAACCTGACAAGCATGAGCATGCAAAGTGCATGTCAAATATGTGCTGCAGAATGCAGAAAATAATGATTAGTAGTAACCTATTCAAAGCACTTGTTAGTACTTCAAAAATTCTCTGAACAAAGTCCATCTGAACCATTATGGCTGAAGACAAAGGTGAAAAAACTCAAAATATAAAATAAGTTGAAGATACTTTGTTCCAAAGAAAGTTTCTCCAGTGCAGTGACTCTCAGAGGAACGTGTTTAAATAGGCAGCAGTGATGATGCCTGAGTATTAACCACAATATGCCACTTTCACAATGATGGCACTGTGTGCTTTCACTTCTCTAAAGGAATAAACATTAAAGGAACAGTTCATCATTTTGGGAAATTCTTTTATTATATGATGTTTGGACACAGTCTGTGGTCCAGACTTTATCTACCAGAACAGCTCAAGCTTGTTTGTTTCTGTTTGTTTGTTACTACTGTAACAACATTTTAATTAATTTGTCAATGTGGGAAAAAAGAGTCCAAAAATTAGAAGAAGAATTAGAATTACTGCCTAGTGGTTGTATGTCTCTACCAACCAACCTTTGCAAATAATTGAGTCTAACCTCTTGAGTTCTGGCCAATAAAGTGTTTTATGAGGTCACAGTGAACATGACTGTTGATCTGTGTCCAAAACATTATCATTTAATTATTGAATCCATGTAAACATTTGTCTTAGAGAGACATCACATTCAAAAGATTAAAATTATGTTTTATGCTGTCACAGAGGGTCTTCACCTTTGACCTTTGTCCTACCAACTTCTAATCAGTTGACCCTTGACTCAATATTGGTGAAAATGGTGCAGATGAACAATCCTAGATTATAATTTCTTTAAAACTTGTTTCATCACTTCAGTAGTATCAACACAACATTATCTCTTATGAATAATTATCTCTGAAAAGACGAGCTGTTTGCTGCGTCACTGCTTTTGTTGTATCGCTCCGTTTATGGGAAATTAACCTTGTGTATTTTCTCACATGTGGTGAAGAAAGAAACAGGAATTTAAAATGATATATGTGACATATTACCACCTACTGACGCTGGTGGATTTTTATACATACCATCTTCTCAGTCACATGTTGAAGTTGTGGTACAGGTCGCATGAAGCGCTTCCTCATACTGATTTTCTTATATTGTTTGTCTCTGTTTCGATATCATAATGAAGCAAAACATAGTTAGATTTTTTTTCTCCCATAATAATAAAAAGATAAAAGTCTGAAATAACCAACACAGAGTTAGTACCTGGTAAATTTCAGATGTTTAGGTTTAATGGTGTGAGTTTGACTTAGAACATAAGAAATAAGTATAAATATATATATAATATATATAATATATTATATATAATAATATGATATAATATCATATTCGTAAAATTAGTGTTTTATATTGAGGTTGATAACGTCTGGATTAAAACTCCTTCTTCCATCGTCAACAACTTGTTTTGTTGTGTTTAGTTACGTAACTTTTATAACTTTTATAACAGTTAAACTTGGCTCCACCTTGAGTAAAGACATTCTTTGTGAATATCACATCATTATATTCACATGTTCTATAATCCCACATGTAAATGACAAACAAATCCATTTTATAATAGAAGAAAAAGTTGTTATTTCTAAAACATATCAAACAGAAATGTAGCAAAAAATCATTTTTTTGAGAGAAAAACATTCTAGATGATAAAATAATAATAATTATACTACTCATAATAATTCACTATATAAATTAGCTGCATGCTCCTTTTACATTGATAAGAAACAAGTTACTGTGACAACTCGTCAACAAGCACAAGGCCGACGCCTTAAAGGTAATATTTACTCATGGTGTTGCATTTCACAGCGGTGACAGAGGCCAAGGCGTCGTACGGCAGCAGACAGCAGCTCTGTGGTTTATTGTTGAAGGAATGATGGATATTCAGGGACGAACGGCGTGACTGGACCTTCAACTTGATCAAATACAAAGACCGAAACGAATCAGTTTCATCAGCAGCCATGGCTACTATCGGACAGATCATCTTCATCACGTAAGCTTTGGATAAATAGTTTGTGAATATTTAGGTGGAAACTAAATTAATTCACTCTCTTCTGTACTTTAGTTTTGACTTACTTGTACTTCTTCTGTGCTACTTATACTTGTGCTGCTGCACATTTCAGAAGAACATGTTCTAGTTTTTATTCCAGCTCTTTCTGAGCAGTCCATCTATAAAAAAGCATTTTTACTTGGTTGTATATGCACGTTTGCGTCTGTGTAAAGATTTCCAGACCAAGACAAACTTCTATACATTTCTTGTTTACATTTTCTTGTGTTTGTGTTTCTCTCTTCACACAGCATGATCGTCCTCATCGTCGTATTTGCGGCCCTCATCATCCTCATCTTAAGTTTGGCCTTCTCAAGTAAGTAAAATCTATAGATCCTGTGTGAGAAACCACTTAATCATTAGTGATGAGCAGCTGTCAGGCCCGAGGGAGAAGAACATGTGGCTGTGTTAACATCTGATGTGTTTGTTTAAGCTGATTCTGTTAGTATTTGTATCTGTGTGTCTTCATGTGTGATGTTCTACTTACATTTTGTTTGTTTGTTTCATTCCCAGTTCTTTTAATAAAAAGTTTTAATCATAAATGACCAGTCATGAACAAAATGAAAGGACACAACTGTCACTTACATGTGCACTTACAAGAAATGATGATGACAGCATGAGGCTGGAGCTCATGAGTTTGTGGTTATAATATACGGTTGTTGGTCAAGTGCCAACGCCACATAACATCAAAACTTGTCTGTTTGAAACTAACGTGTGCAAATGCAAAAGTATAATGACAGAGAAATAATATCAACAACTTCCTCTTAAAAACCTCAAAGTGATTAAAATGACAATATGAAAGTAGATTTGAAAACACGAACGAGAAGTGAACTTTATGACAGTTTTGATTTTCATTATCTGCATAGAGACAGTAGGAGAATCTCTTTGGGTCAAATCAGATGGAAATCTTCCAGAAAAGGTTTAAAACTTCTTAGATTTGCATCAAAAACAATCACTTTTGACTAAATGTAACTGAAAAATGTGAAATTTACAGTTTGGACATGTTTTTTTAATCCGTCAGGGTCAACGTCTGAGGTGATGAGCAGCGACAAAGCGCCCATCGCCCGCCTCGGCGAGGCCACACTCCTCAGCTGTTTCCTCCGTACAAACAGCGAAAAGACCACGATCAGTCAGATGTCGGTCACTTGGACGAAGAAGGATGTGGAGGGATTCGTTTACCGGTACGAAGACGGAGCTCCGGACCTCGAGGACCAGAACTCGCAGTTCACGGGGAGAACTCAGGTTTTCCAAGACGCCCTGGTGGCGGGGAACGGTTCTCTGCTGCTGAGGAACGTGAGACGCAGTGACGAGGGAGAGTACACCTGCAGCATCAGCTCTGCCGAAGGCAGAGGGAGTGTCAACATTCGTCTCAAAGCAGCAGGTTGAGACGCCTTGTTTTTCCGGTTTCAGTGTGTTTGCTTTGATAATGAATTCCTCTGAAAACACTGTTAATACTTTACTTTAACGTCTCTGTTTCAACACTTCTCCTGTTGTTGTTTCAGCCTATTCAGCTCCAACGATTAAACTGTCAGAAAACACTCTGACGGCCGAGGCCACCAGGTGGTTCCCTAAACCCAACGCCACATGGTTGGACAGTGAGGGAGGCAAACTGCAGGGACAAACCAACGTGGTTTCAAACTCTGACGGGTTGTTTACAGTCACCGCCACGCTGCAGGGGGTCAACAGCAGCAGCAGCTACACGCTCAGGATCGAAAACAACTTGGTGTTCTCCGTCTCTCAGGCGATTGTAACAGGTGGGATTTCTTTATTTACTCCAATATTTCTTTTATTTCTGACGCAAATAGTCTGATGACACATTCCAGTGTTTGTGAAGTAGAAATGATCGGGAAGTGGATCAATGATATTGACACTTTTTTACCTCTTCCCCTCATCCCTTGAACCAAAGTGTTGAGGTGAAAACGTTCCTCTACTTCACTGTCACACGTCATCACAAGTCGTCACTAGTTGCTAAGTAAAGATGATGAGACACGTCTCCATGACGACCAAATGACGACAAACAAACAAAGATGGCGTCTACAGACTCGTTTATGTCCATCAAGTTGGCAAACTAACAACTAGTGATTGCTAGTTATTGATTAGCGGTTAGTTTGCGATAAGTTAGCTTCATAAGTTTAATGTATTGATTAGTTTATTAAGTAAATCACTAACATTTTTGACAACTGCATCCTTGTCCTGGTGCATGCTGGGAAATTTCTCGCACCCCTTTATTTGAAGTGTGGTCCTGCGATAGCTTCATCTAGAGGATCCAGACAGACGGACCATGATGAGCCATGATGTTTAAACCTTCTTGACGACTTAAAACCAAACTTATATGATCATTTATCGTCATTTATCTGGTTTGTACTTTGATGTTTAAGTTTGGCCCATTAGTTGAAACCAGCCACCAGGGGGCGATAGATGCCACGTCGTCCATTTTTACATAAAATCTATAGACGGACAAAATTACTAATTTAATATTCTAATTTAACTGAAATTTAAAAGACTTTTCTGAATTATTAGTCAAATGTATCAATAAAATAAAAGATTAAGAAAAGAAAATGAGTTAAAAACGACAACATTTGAATTTTCTGTTGTGTTTTTCAGGTTCTAGTGTAACAGACAACACGTTCTTCACCTTCGCTGCCGCTTCATCGCTGCTGCCAATGATTTATCTGAGTATTATGACCATTGTTCTCTGTAGTTATTATCTCACCTAACCACACACACACACACACACACACACACACACACACACACACTTATGCCCGAAACATCTCAACAGACAGTGTGTTTATGTCCAGAAGTGATGGTTTAACATCCATAAAAGTCATTACAGTTAGTTTCTGTCGTTAATTTATTGGAGTTGTTGTTGCTCTTTATTTTTATTCTGTTAAAGTGATGACTCATTCAATTACATCACAACATTATGGTGAATAAACTTTTTTTTCCTTTTAACTTGAGTTTTGTTTTTATTTTCTATTTAACAAAAACAAACGACTCAAAATTAACAAAATGGAAATAAATACAGCAAAAAAGGGAATTTTATAAACCTAATTCCATACATATTATTCAATATTTGTATTTTGATACTGATGATCTACTTTTTTAAAGAATATAATGTATATTATAATCATAATAATATATAACATTTATATTTTTTAGTCAAGACTCGTATTACATATTTGATATATCTATAATATAATAATACTTTCGAATTATTTTAATTTAATTTAATTTCATCCAAAAAAAAATCAATTAATCGTTAATTGCAGTTAATTAAAATAAATAAATAAACTTTTCTGAACTGTTCCGCCAGTAGATGGAGACACTCAGGGTCTCAGTCTGGTGTTAAAGAGTCCTGGTCCTGGTCTTGGGACCACCCCCTTTGAAAACCAGGACACGTTCCCTATTGGTCCTGGAGGAAGTCGGTGTCATGTTTCCCACTGGGCCTTGAACACAACAGCAGAAGAAAAGTAGAAACTTTCCGGTGAAACTTTACCGACTGAGATGAAAGTGAAACATTGTTGCAGGTTCAGTAGAGACGGTTCGATGTGATCGGT
Organism: Polydactylus sextarius; assembly: GCA_016801845.1. Taxonomy (NCBI): domain Eukaryota; kingdom Metazoa; phylum Chordata; class Actinopteri; family Polynemidae; genus Polydactylus; species Polydactylus sextarius. The sequence continues at coordinate 1,473,863 of CM028912.1, read as the reverse complement.
TCTGTCCGGGTCAGAGTCCGGTAGAGAGGCGAAGAGACCCGGGGAGCAGCCGGTGGGTCTCACCGGGACAACCAACAACAATGTCGCGGTGTGAACGGAAAGAAAACCGGGAGGAGTCGGGGCCAGAACCAAACGGCGTCCTGGTGAATCCCAGAGCGGTTTGTAACGTGTGTAAACGTCTGTACCGGGACCCGAAGATCCTCCCGTGTCTGCACAGCTTCTGCTCCGACTGCATCTCCCAGCTGGAGCCGTTCACTGCGGCGGAGGGACCGGACGGACCCGGTTCGACCAGAACTACCTCCGGGACCGCCACCGTCACGGTGCTCTGCCCCGACTGTGACTCCGAGGTGGAGCTGCCTCCGTCCGGAGCGGCGGGGCTGTGCACCGACCACCTGGCGCTGGACGAGGTGTTTCTGGAGACGCTGGTGTCGGACGGACCGCTGGGCTGCGACCTCTGCGGGGAAGGAGGCGACGTCTGCGGGGAAGGAGGCGCAGAGAGCCGCTGTGAGGTCTGCAGCGTCAACCTGTGCGGCTTCTGCTGCCAGGCGCACAGGTAGAGTCTGTTCTGTTCTATTCTATTGACTTCATGGCACAAGTAGACTCTATTCTATTTATTTCTACTCTATTTTACTTAATGCTGCAAGATTCACATCGAGTCTATTCGACTCTATTTTATTTTATTTTATTTTACTTGACTTAATCCTGCCAGGAGTCACTTCTGTTCTATTATTTTCTTTTTTTATGCTTCCAGGTGCACAGCTATTCTATTCTATTGAATTCTATTCTTTCCTTCCCAAGTGGAGTCTGTTCTACTCTATTCTGGTGCTCTATTGTATTTGAGAGTCTTTTTTATTCTATTCTGTTCTACTCATCCTACCATTTTCACAGATTGAGTCTCATCTGTTCACTTACACTTAATGTTTCTGGTTCAGTTTTACTGTCAGATTCTGTTCTTCTCTGTTCTACTTTATTCTACTTTGATAAACTTCTACTCTATTCTGTGGTCAAACAGATTCTATTTTACTCGGTTCTACTCTGGTCCATCATCCACCTTATTGTCATGTTGATTCTACTCAAGTGTATTCTTTTGTTATATTAAATCTGTTCTGTTCTGTATTCACATTTATTCCTTCGTCTTCTCCTTGTTCCAGGCGTCAGAAGCGAACGGCGTCTCACTCCGTTCAGCCTCTGGAGGAGTTGAAGCATCGCGGTCGCCTCTGTCGTCCCGTCCTCTGTTCTCTCCACCCAGGTCAGGAGCTCCGTCTCTTCTGTCGACCCTGTGACCTTCCCGTGTGCCTGGAGTGCGCCGCCACGCTGCACCGCGACCACCGCTGCTGCCCCACGCGTGATGTCATCGATCGCCACGGAGACCGCATCCGAGAGCTGGTGTCAGAGCATCTGCGACCTCGTCTGGAGCGTCTGGAGGAGTCGATGCAGAAGGTGGAGACGAAAACACGACTTACATCACTTTAACTTTAAAAACATCAGACGGTAACAACAGTGAGGGTTTGAGGGTTGATGGAGGCTCCATCTTAAAGGGTGGATGGATGGAGAAACTTCAAAAATAACAATATCAAACATTTTACTCACTGTCTGGTCGAGGATCTGTACTTCTACTCTAGTGGGTCGGTCACATACTTTATATAACACTGCCTCTCCTGCAGGTGGAGGTATCCCAGGAGGCTTTGCAGGCTCGGGTTGATGCCACAGCCAATGAGGTGAGGGCGTTTGCACGTGGCTACGCCAACGCGGTGGAGACTCACTGCCTGTCGCTGCTGCGCCGCCTGGAGGAGCTCCGAGTCCAACGCAGGTTTGAAGAGACGAAGCAACAACATCAATGATTTTTAAAGACGAATATTTTTATTTTTATTTATTGCAAAACCGTTGATTTGCGACCGACAGGAACCAGCTCCACCTGCAGAAGGCGCAGCTGCAGCAGGCGCTGCTGGACGTCCGCGGCGGCGTTGAGTTTGCAGAGCGGCTGCTGAGCTGCGGCTCCGACGCTGAGATCCTCAGCGCTAAAGGAGTCACTCTGAGGAGGTTGACCAGTCTGGTGGAGAGCCACGGGTTAGACACAAACATGGCTGCCATCGCCCCCGACGACGGCAGCGGCATCACGTTCTTACCGTTAGAACCAGCAGGAGATGTGGACGGATACACGGTGGTCGGAGTCATCAACACCAAGACGGTCGACCTGAACAAGAGCAGCGTTGAAGGAGAAGGTACCGATGGATGATGGATGATGGATGGTCTGATAGATCTGTAGATAGACAGATGAAGTGGTGTTTAAAATCTGTAACAAGACTGAAGAAGTGTGTGTGTGTGTTGTGTGTGTGTGTGTGTGTGTGTGTGTGTGTGTGTTGTGTGTGTGTGTGTGTGTGTACCAGTTAAACACTGTTGTTATCTCTTGGCTGTGAAGGAATGTGGATGTGACTCAACAGGCCTGAAGGCGACGAATGATGACGACTGTTTACACACAGTTTGACACACACATATAGACACAATCACTCTGTAAAAGACACTGAGGAGAAGCGACAGGACGTTTTTAAAAAACACAGGAACACAGGAGGAAAGACGAGTCGTCCAGACTCTGGGGTTTTATGATGGAAGAAACACACACGCTCTTCTCTGGGTTGTTGTTGCTGTTTTATTTTTTATGGGTTTGAGTCATTTAACTCAACGTTGATCTTTTTCATTTATCCACTTGAGTCGTTTGTTCGCTTTCAAACGTTTACGTCAGTTTGTCGTTTGATTTGAGGAGAGAGATGAAGACGACGTTTGTGTCGAGCAGAAATGAAAGAGGATCAGTGACGATCGTCGTCCTCTGTCTCTCTCTGACATAAGAAGTTTGGAAAATCTGTGGATTTGAAGCGAAACAGGTGAAACATCTGGATCTTAGTGACAGTGTTTGTACAAGATTTAAAGTAAAAAGAGCAACAACATAAATAAAACTCCTCAAATATCCTGAACGTAGCGATGATCATCATCATTTATTGATTCTTTGATGTTTTTTCTTGCGGTTGCTTTATTTGTTTAAACAAACTCAGAAAACAAAACACATTTAACTCAGATTCATGTTCTACTTAGATAAGTGTTTTTTATTCATTATTGTGGCAGAAGTTTTTATTCTCATGAAGACGAACAAATTAGAGATTTAAGATTCGAAACATTTTGTTTTTATTTTGTTATTTTGTTGCAGAGTTTAGTCGGTGACGCTCTGAATAAAAACAGATGAAAACGTGTCACAGGATCTTTAGAGAGACATTAAATAATCATGTGAAGTTGTTTTTAGTAAAGTAAAACCTGGTCAGCAGCAGCTGTTTGTTGAGGGAAGGAAAGTGTCGACGTCAGCGGTGGTTGGAGGAGGAAGAGACTTTAGAAAAACAAGACCAATGTGTTTGGTCGAGCGTCTGGATGATGAAGAGACGAATGTTTAACGTTTGTGTCGTCGTTTCTCTGCAGGTTTGTGTTTTTTCTTCTTGCTCTCTGACCCTTTTTATTCTTGTTTTATCGTCCACCTGTCGGTCGCAGGTTTACATCGAGGTCAACAGGGCGAGGAGGGAAACTTCACCCTGGTGTGTCGAGACTCGACCGGAGAACAGCTGACGCGAGGTGGAGAACACGTCCTGGTCAGCGTCGTCCACAAAGAGAAGAAAAACTGGTGAGTGTTTGACGTCACAGTTCAAACACAACTAGATGATGACGAGCGGTCGTAGAGGATTCACGCTGCCACATTCAGCCTCGACCAGACGGAAACGGCCTGAAGAGGACGAGAGTCACTGGGGGAAGCTGTGGCTGATGAGCTGTTGTAGCGCCCCCTATAGACAGAATTGCACAAAACTTGACACAATTCTACACAAGACTATTATAATGAAGGATCTTAAGTTTCATAAAGTTTGGGTTAATATATCACAAGTTATAGGTATTAACATTAAATCTGTGTATGTGCCCCCTGTGGACTGAATGATGTGAAACTTGGACTTCTACTAAATATCTCACAGACAGTAGCGCCCCCTTCAGACCAAGTGTCACACAAGTTGGGATGCTTGTACAAGGGAATAAACAAATAAAAAATGTAGAATAATATTGTGATCATTAATATCTTGTGATCAAGATATTAATTGTCATTAAGTTTAGTTAAATACTAGTCATAGTCTGCCACAAATCATTGGCCAATAACTTTGTAATCAATAATCTGATCAAAGTTATTTTGATAATTCTACATTATCTTCGTCCATAGATGATACCTACCAAGTTTGATGAGGATCAGATGAACATAACAGCTGTTGTTTTTTTTCCTTTTGTGTTGTAATGTTTTCAAAATGTCCGACAGAAATGACAGAAATGGGCGTCTGGTTCATTTGAAGCAGGATCATCTGAGGAACTAGAGGACACGGTTCTTCAGATATGAGCCTAAATGTATATTGATGTGTTATAGCGCCACCTAGCGGTAGACGTGTCACGACACCTTCAGAAAGTGACGTGATATGAGTTTTACCAAGTTACCAGGTTTGGTGTCTTTGCAGCTTCTTTTAGGAGAAATAATAATGATCCATCGAAGTCTGGTGGTTTAAAAAAAAACATCCTAAATCTGTCGTTAAAAAAACAAAAAACTTTGTTCCTCTTAAAACATTAAAGTTTCACAATTTACCACTACTTCCCAAGTGGTTTCATGGTTTTATGACACGTCGGCCGGCGGCTTTTCACCGCGATGTGGTGACACGAGAAACGACAACAACTGGTTAAAATCTGAGACTGAAAACAGGAAGTTGAGACATGAAACAGACTAAAGCAGAAGAAGAAACATCACTTTTTATTCTGCCTCTCTAGGACGATGACTTCTATTTTTATTTTATTGAATATTTTTAACTAAATCAGAGACAATTACGTGTTTCTTTTTTTTGTTTGTCTTGTTTTGTTTAACTGTCTGACTGAGGAAAGTAGAAAAGTAGAACAGAGACATTTTAATTTATAAATTAAATTGTTAAACATCATAATTTGTGTTTAAACTTTGTTAAAAGTAAAAAGGGCATTTTATATTATTATTATTATTATTATTATTATTATTATTATTATTATTATTATTCAAGCATGTGACTTAAATTTGATTAAAATTAAATTACAGTTTTTATGAATTTTACTAATTAATTTTCTAGTGTGTTGTTTTGTTAAAATATTAAATAAATAATAAAATAAAATAAATAATTTACAGTTAAATTAAATTAAAGTTTATTATTAAGACTTTAAAAAGAAAAAAGTTCACTGAAACGATCAGAAAATGAAAATTAACTGTATTTTTTTGATTAATTTGAATTAATTTGATTTGATTTAAATTTTGATATTTTCTATTTTTATGTATTATAAACTTATTGTTATTTTGTTAAAATAATCTAAAGTATAAAGGAAATGTTAAAAATAAAAAAGCTTGAAAAGAACGTTTTTCTTTAAGAATCAGATCTAAAGATTCAGAAAATTTGTTGGTGATAAAATAAACTTGTCGTTCACTGAAACATTAGAAGTTTGTCAGTCGTTGATGTTTTCTAATCATCTTTTCTTTCAGCACCGTCGAAGCGTCAGTGGTCGACAACGACGACGGCTCGTACAGCGTCTCGTATAAACCTGAAGAACCAGGAACTTATTCAGTTTGGGTTTGTGTCAAAGCTCAACACGTCAAGGTACCAGCTTTTTTTTTTCTCCAAACACTTGTTTATGTTGTTTATGTTGTTTATGTTGCTGTGTTTCCATCTGAGAGGTGAATGTCAGAATGATGAAGTGAGTTTTCAGCTTCCTGACGTCTCAGGGAAAAAGGGAAAGAAATCAAAACAGACTCAATTTTAGTTTATGCAAAAATAACAAAATTAAATGAAAACAAGCTGCCAACCCTGGCTCAGACAGGTTCATCTCTCTTCCTGCAGGGATCTCCGTTTCTTCTCAGCGTGAAGAGGAAGATCAGGCGTCACGGCGGCTCCTTTCACTGCTGCTCCTTCTGCTCCAGCGGAGGCGCTAAAGAGGCTCGATGTGGCTGCGCAGGGACGATGCCAGGTACCAAGAGAAGGAGGCTTTAAAATGACACGTCAATCAAAAGTGTGAAGCTTCATTCTTTAGGTTTTAGCTCCATCTAGTGGTGAAGATGCAGGTTACAACCACCAAACTGAGAAGATCGGAGACGTTTTGTTTCTTTTCTTTAGTTTTATGATTTAGTTTTATGATTATATTTTGTATAAAAGATCTAGTTTGCTGTGTTTAAGAAATGATAGAACCTGACATTTTATGTCTGTTAGTAAAAGAAAGTAAAACTCCGACACTCTGATCTAGAGCCAGTGTTTAGTTTGTCCAGTCCGGGCTCCTGTAGAAACATGGCCTGGTTATGTTGATATAAAAGGTTCATTTTAACATAACTGCAGGTTATTATTCACTAGTAAAACATCTTATATTATATTTCTTCCAGTCAATACCTCAAAACCAAACACACTTGACCTTCAAATCAAATGTATAATCCAATTAAACTTGTTACAATCTATCAAAAAAAAGTGATTTATGATTTTGATACATTTTGAAAAAAGAGGCACAGTCTTCTCACCTGAAAACAAACGTTACTGTCTCTGTTGGTGTTACAACTTACAGGAAAGTTGTTGATGATTAAGTGACTTTGTGTTTCCTGTAGGAGGATTTAAAGGCTGCGGTCACGGTCATAAAGGACATCCTGGGAAACCTCACTGGTCGTGTTGTGGCAGCACCGTGGAGCAGTCGGAGTGTTTACCTCTCAACGTGCTCGCTGCCGTTTCACCCCGAGGACACCTGAGGACGGTGGAGCTCTGAGGAGGAGGAGGAGGAGGAGGAGGAGGAGGAGGAGGAGGAGGAGGAGGAGGAGGAGGAGGAGGAGGAGGAGGAGGAGGAGGAGGAGGAGGAGGAGGAGGAGGAGGGTTGTAAAGGTCAGCCAGGGGGGTGAAGAAGTAAAGATGTGGTGACGGGAGGCGACATGTCCAAGTCGCCTGGAGAAAGAAACATGACAGGAAACGTCTCCTTTTAAATCACAGGTCGAGCAGCCGACGTCAGGTCTTCACCTTCATGTCAAAGATGCTGAAATCAACATTTTAACTCGGCAGCGTTTTTATATCTGACGATCAGAAAACTAAAATATATTTTAGAATAAAGTGCCTCAAACAGCAAACGTAGTATCAGGTTATATATTGTAATAATGAAGTAATTATTAGTAGAGTTAGTTAATAGATTAGGGTTGAATACCACTTTAATAGCTGTAGCATTACTTCTTTATCTTTTTATGGATTTAATGAACAATAACGACTGAATTTTCAAAATAAAAGATTTAGTTTTTAGTGTTTTTTGTATGTAAGTTACAAAATAACAAATAATCAGATAATATGATCAATTTTTTATACGATTACCATTTATTTTTATGGTACAAACTAAACAAATCAAATAAACGACAATCAAATGTTTCTTCCTGCACTTTGGTGCCAAAAACTGTCGAGTATCAGTTTTATTTTTATTTGACGTGTATGTTTTTACAAACAGTCAATGGAGAATAAGAGTTTGTAACTTCACACTGGTTTATTGCTTCACACTGTTCAGTAGGTCTCACCTCGTGTTTGTAAAGATTTTAAAGCTTTTAAAGATGATGAATTTGCACAGAGAGAGTTTGACTGTTTATTTCTTTTTGTTGTGAAGCTGTTTTCATTCGTGGTCCAAGATCTTCACACTAACAGGAAACTGTGAGTTTGTTGTTGCTGCTGAATATTTTTCACTTTTCACTTGTCGACTGAATCTGAATCTTGCATGAGTTTTTTTTTTTTTTTTTTTTGCCTGTACAATTTAAAAAAAAAAAAAAAAAAAAAAAAGTAAATCTTCTGAAGTGTTGTTGAAAAAGACAAACACGTCTCTCTCTCTCTTTCTGTCTGAAGTTGAACACGTTATGGAAATTTAATCAAAATCAGAAACAAAATATTCAAATGAGAGAAGCTGCAGTTAAACTGTAGCAACAGAAAGTGATAAATGAAACACGGAGGATTTTTACAAACAAGTTGTTTTCCTCACACGTACATGAACGTGTTTGTTTGGTTTAAACACCAACAAAAATTACTGTTTCTGCAAAAATCAAGACTCACTTTAACAGCCGAAGGTTTTTTTTTATCAAAAGAAACTTCCACATTATACACCTGTAAAAACTTTACCAGTTACTCTACTATAAGGTACCAGAGAGATACACACTTTTCTGTACACGTTTTTGTAAATCGCCCAAAAAGTTGCATCATTCTTAACATTTACTCGACGTTGCACTTCCTCGTGTCTTCATCGACACGTCCGCCATCTGACGGACATCAAGTGTTGACCAACTGTTAATAAATGTATCGGATATAAACACTGGAAGAATTTTATATCATCCCGGATCTGAAGAAAACATGTTGCAGCATTTTAATCTTCATATTTTAACACCGTCACTGATAAAAAAGCTGAGATGAGTGATTCCTCTCCAGACCAGCAGGTGGCAGCAGAGCGCTGCTTTCCTCTTCCTGCTCATCTCATGATCTGTTCTTGTTCTTTCAAATCGTTCAGCAGCTGCTGATGAAAACTGCTTCGTCATGAAAAATGTCTGAAGCGATTTAAAGCCGATCACTCGTCACAGAGGAAGTGACGTCAGCGGTGGCGTCGCTCCAGTTCTCTGGTGATTTAAAACAGGACGTGAGCGATTATTTCCATTCAGCCGGCAGGAGGAGAGGTTACAGCCGGAAATTAGAGGTCGCTGCAGATATACACTTCCATTAGATGATGGCAGGTGTGGGTTAAAGATGACAGAGTGGTTCAGAAACTACCTTTATCATTGATTTCTTCCCACAGTTCTTCCTGACTGTAAATGGACACACACTCTCACACAGACACTGATCTGAACAATGACGACAGGAAGTCGCCCACAGCTCTGAACCCCAGAGACGAGGACTGATGCCAGGCCTCATAAACCTCTTTCACTCACCATTGAGCTCTCAAGTAATGTACCTTGTAATTGAGCGAACTAACGTCGTGATACAATATTGTCTCACGGACAAAAGGCAGCTTTTCTTGTGTTTAATCTTTTACATTTGCTACTCTTCTAAAAAAAATATGTATTTTCATGGTTTGACTGTTACACCAACACCACTGTTTTTACACATATAGTCACTGAATATAGATTAAGTATCTGATATAGTTGAAACTTAGGCAACTGAACTGTAGTTTCACCTTCGTACTAAAGTCTTCTTCAGCTCTGATGGAGAGCAGTCGAGAGACTTTATCTTCTACAGGTGGACACCAGAGAACTGGTGTGGAAGATTTACCTGGTTTATTCAAGCCAAGAAAGACAACAACAACGACCGGAAACATCAGGAAACTAAACAAACTGGTTGAGACCAGGACTCAACTGTCCACCTCCATCTGGAGGACAAAGACAAAGATGGACACATGTTGGACAGAGAAGACAGATGTTTGAAAGGAGGAGGCCTAGACCTGCGACTCCAACTGTCCTCCACCTACAGAGGACAAACTCCATCAGAGCTGAATCAGATGAAGAGATGAAGGTGAAACATCTTAAACAAACTACTTCTAACACTATAACCTGGATGAATCAGGATCTATTTGGACGACCTGGATGATGAAGGTCTGGCCACAGCTGATGTTGGTCGCAACCAAACAAATCTTGGGACATGTTGGGCTCAAGGATCCACCATGATGGTCAAAGGACACAGCTACACTCTGAAAGTGTCTAGTTGTAGAGCTCCACCTTTGTCCAAAAACAGTGTGTTGTAAAAGTAACGAATAGGAAAGAAATACAGTTGAGGGCGTCCTCAGAGCAGTTGTCCTACCGGTCTCAAGATTCACTCTTTCAAAACTTCTATAGACGTCGCTCTTCTTCATGTCTTCATCATTTCACTCACTGTGTTTGAGCTGAAACTGATGGGTTGTTATTGACATGAATGAAACAGCAGCGATAAGACTGAGATTAAACTCTACAAATATTTATTTTATTTTTTTTGGATGTTTTGTGAATTTGATGGTGCCACAACAAGCTGAGGTGTTTTCAGGAAATTTACATGTTCTCAACAAGACTGTGTGAGGTTCCTCTGGATACAACAAATTAAAGACATTCAGGTTAATTTAACTGGCGACTCTTGAACATTTCAGCTCTATGAACGACAGACGATCTGCCCAGGACGTATTCATCATTTGCCACCAAAGATTGAGAAGTGAATGTTTGGATGGATATCCTCTCAAATTTAGTAAAAACATTCATTTGGACTAAAGGGTGAAGTTATTCAATTGGTCCAAAGTCGTTGTGACATCTTGAATGTGACATCTCAAAACCTATTTGAGCAAACTTTTTGCAGAAACTCAATGATGAACTGATTAGATCAGATTTTGGTCGTCAAAGGTTAAAGGTGAAGGTCACTGTGACTTCACACAACCTGTTTCTGACAAACACTCATGTGCTAATTACCTGTAACCGCACTGGTTTGTCATTGTCTTGTGTCTGTCTACAAGTGTCCTACAGCAGAAACAAAAGGACGTGATATGAAAAAATGAAAAAAGAGCTGGAAACAAAGAAGAAAGTGGCCTTGAGGTGGCTTTTAATGATTTGGGCTGATATGAGGAAGAAGCAACACAAGGAGTAAAAAGTAGAGTCACCGTTAAATTTTCAGCTTCGATCGACCTTGAAACATCCAGAGGACCTGAGGGGGCTCTGAGCTTGTTAACGGTCCAGAAAGTGGCAACTTACAACTGTTGCAACACCGGATTTAAGTTTATTTTCTGCCTCTGCAGAGTTGTGGACCAGCTGGAGTAGAGATAAAATGTGATTAGACATGATGCTCACTACTTAGGCTGGGATTACCACAGTCCCTGGAGTTTCTTTGGAGGGGCAAGCGAGTGACTTTGATATTACAGCAAAGGTGTGAGACATATTCACTTTCTATCCAAAACTAGGACAAAGTCAGAAACAGAAACAAACCGTGTTAATGATGTGAAATGTGGAGGGAACCTACCGCAGCATCATCCAGTGTTGTGACAGCACCTGACATCCCTCGGTGGGAGACACTTTATCTCCGGGCTGCACGAGACGAGCGCTGGTTTCCATCACTGTCAAGACCGAACACGTACACACTCGTACACTTATGTTCTGTCCATCGAAGGTCACCTGAAATTCACTCTGGGAAGCTTAAAGCAACATGAACACACTGTTACAGGACTGGGGAGATGTGAATAATTGATCTTGACTTTTTTTTTTAATGACTGCATTGTCAATATTTCATATAGTTTCCACAGAAAGACATGGAAAGAAAAATCTATTAAAACTTAAAAGCAAAAGCAACAAAGAAATCCTTCAAAATAAAAGTCATTTGGGTGTGAACTGAGAGGCTGCGCTGTCACTCAGTTTGGACGGTGTGTAATGTGATTATAGACAAAAAGGTTAGACCACAGTGGTGACAGTAACACACTTACTGTGGCTCTAAATGGAGAGACTAACTAGTTGGTAAAAGCCAATAAAGCCTGTTTGTTTCAGAGTTACGAGCTTCACCTTCGCTCTGCTGACGGAGCAAAGAAAAGCAAAGCACCTTGGCGTTTTTTTTTTTTTTTTGTTTTTTTTCCCTAAACTGAACATCCATCTTTTGAAAGCTTACAACCACATAAAATCAGTAAGGATGTTTTCAAGGGGACAGGAATCAAGCTGCAACATAAAACGACAACATGCTTCAGAAAAAAAAAAGTCCATGTAGCTACTGAGAAACATAATGAAATTTAATAAATGCAACTGCAGAAATAACCTTCACCTTCTTGATTGTGACAATAAATTCTGTGACTTATGAATGCTGTGAAAGAGCTTGAAGGTAAACTGCTCAGCCGCGTGCAGGTATTAGAAAAGAAACTTACACTCAGTCTGTGAAAAAGTGTGAAGAAGGATCATGAATAGTGATGAGAATGATATTTTTCTAATGTTTGTGATTAAATTTAAACGTCAAAAAACAACAGTTGGCATTAACTTAAAACCCAAGAAACCCAAAGTTTTTTTAAATTATATTTTATTACATTAAGCTAGTGTAGACGTCCAGCTAGCTCAGCTATGAAAAAAAAAACTAAATGCTTGCTAATGACCACTAGAGGCCCCCAAGAGCACTTGATTTTTATTTTTTGTTATATTTTATGATGTTAATGGCTAGCTAGGCTAGGCTAGGCTAAGCTAGGCTAGGCTAGCTAGCTAATATGACTGTTACCTGACGATGAAAATTAAGCACTTGCATAAGGTCATTTTGGCCACCAGAGGGCTCAGAGTGAAATTAGCAATGCTAGCTAGCTAATTTCCCCAACTCATGTTTTGTTGCATCTGTAAAACTGACATAACTATATAAAACTAAAAAGCTTGTTTATGACCACCAGGGGGCCCTCAAGAGCACTTTTTTCATTCCGAGAAATAGATTTTTATATTTTACCATATTAATGTCATTATACTTACTAAGTTAGCTAATTTAACTTTTTGGCTCTTCTGTAACAGCATCACAACTATGAAACATTAAAATAGTATTTTGATATTGATTGATTAAGAGTTGAGCATTTGTTTAGAGTCATTGTGACCACTAGAGGGCTTCAAAAATTAAGAATTTGATTTTTAGAAATATATTTTACTGTATCAGTGTAATTTTTCAATGCTAGCAAACTAAAACTTCTGGTTCTTGCTGCTTTTGTATGAACAACCCAACTATTTATATATAAAAAACAAAAACTAAGCACTTAATCATGGCCACTAGAGGGCGCTACTTTGATATTACTTACTTCTTGTCGCTTTTGTAACAGTGACACAGCTATATAAAACTTATTGCGATATGGCCACCATGGGGCTCCCAAGAGCACTTGAAATATCCTACAGAAGACGTGATTTCTTACGATTCTGTTTTATTATATTAACGTTGATTATTGATGAAATGCTACGTAGCTAATGCTATTGTTTCCTGCAGCCTCTGAAGAATTAAGTGTTTGTCTAGGGTCGTTGTGGCCACCGGAGGGCCTGAAATATCTTGGATTTGATTTCTTTTAATTACATTTTACCAGAGCAACACAAGTAATACATCATTAACACTCCACAGTTTCACCAAGGAGCTGTACGCCAAAACAACGTTGGTCTAACAAATAAAGTTCTTAAGGGCTCTTAAGTTTAGTCCAACTCTGTAAGTAATAACCTGTAAAAGTGCCAGTCGGTGCAGGTGGGTTATTAAAAACTTTATAAAATGTGGCGCTGACCTAGTTGCAGTAGTGATGAAGCTGAAACAGTCACGAAACGCCTTTGTCCTGATCCTGAGTCTGAACCTGGGAACTTTAAATGGGAACTTTAGAAAATTATAAAGGAGTTAAACCTCATAGGATTTAAAAAGTAACTTATTTCTTCAACAGATGCTGTTAAATAGGATGATAATACTTTGTTTGATGATGGATGTTTTTATTGAAGTATAACTTTTTCTTCTCCAAGTTGGTCTGAAGTAGAATCACCACTAATGTTTTTATTGTGCAAGAAATGAGTGTAATTTGTCTTTCTACCTTTTCCAGTGTACAAAACCATAAGTCACTGATGTGATAACTTTATCTCACATCTGATAGTTTTTAAGGGGGTTCAGGAGGTGAGGATTCGTATCAGTGCAACAAAAAAAAGATTGATAACAGCCGCTGAGAGTGAGTAGTTTAATGGAGCTGAAAAACAATAACAATGACAAGGATGTGATAAAAAAGAGTCGTTCATCAGTGATCATTGATTACATATAAATACATTCAGAGTAGAGATACACTCAAGCTTTATATCTGCAGGATTTTGCACATATGTGATTCTAGAAAACACTAAAAAACGCCGCAGCTGAAACCGTTGTCGTGAAGTAATATTTAATGCTCATTTTAACTCTGTTTGCTGCTTCGAGCAGGATGTCATCCTGTCTCCAGTGAGTCACCCTGCTGTTTCTCTAACAATGGTAGAAATGATAAATTGATGAAGGCGTACGTCGTGAAACGGCGCTCTATGAAAAATTGAAGGTTCAGTGTCACACAGAGCTAAAGTCTGTTTGGCAGCAGTGAAGGTGAGGAGGCCACACACGCTATCATTGTTGCTAATTGTTATTTATATAATATACATTTGTTATTTTGCATCTGCAGATTGTGGTTTCTGTTGCTACTGTTTTCATTTTCTCCCTCGTTCTATTTTAGGGTGAGGAGGAGTTTTTGAAAAGCCACTTTGGGGGTTTTTCTGGTCCCCGTCTCATCCACACAGACAGCACTGCAGGTAGATTTATTGTGCAACGAACCTGCTATCAAATGAAAAATGAAATATCTGCTCTCACGAAATGATGCCTGCTATAAAGACACGATTCATTTTTGAGTGTTATTGAAGCCACTGATTGTCTGGAGCTTTTGCAGCATTACAGGAGTCACACAAGGTGTTTTTCTTGTTTTTTTATTTCATCATCAAGCTCATGTCAAAGTTTTGATTGTAGTTGTAACTTTTAGAGACTTCTGAGCTTTTTTTGTACCCTAAAAAAATACTATATACACCATGATCCAAAAGTTTTAATGAAGCTTCAGTGAAATCTACGGTGAAATGTGAGGGTTTCGTCATTGCTAGCATTAGCGACTCTTTATGCAGTCATTTGCTATCTGAAGCTAGCTGGTTAGCATGCTAACTACAGAGGATGAATTCAAAGTTTGAGTCAAAACAAAGAAATGAAGATGAACGACACAACAGCTCCTTGAAAATGAAGCCAAAAGATCTCAGTTGTCCCCTAGTTTTTGATTTAGTGATTTAGTATATAAGTCATGATTACTCTTAATTAAAAGTGATAATATTACAACTGTATCAGTGTTACAATGTGAACACGTGTCCTGAAACACCACCAGGTTCATATAGACATGTTTTTGTTTATATGAAAGACAAAATGTCACATTTGTGAGACCACGCAGGCAAAACGTTTGGATGTGAAATGTTTCGTCAAACAGTTCATCTACTGTCCACACAGTCCTGGAAACATCGGTTTGAGTCACATTAATGGACGTAGTCTTGGCTGATTCACATTGTTTCAAGAAAAACACAGCGATGTATAAAATAAAACTGGGCCTAGAACGGAGCCCTGTGGGACTCCAGTCCTTCCTGAAAACATCAGTTTGGAGAAAAAAATGCATCTTCAGTCTGGTGATGAAGACGTAGCCTAAAACATCAATGTTAACATGAAATAAAATAAATTTATGTTAGGTTTATGTAATATTTAGTTTTTTGATGTTGCAAAAACTGGGGTGTTACGGGACTAAACAAACACAAGATGGCAGCTCTCGAATCTTGTGATATTTTGGTTTTATTTTTGTACAGTTGGAAGAATTGGTGATGTGTCATTGTAAAACATTTAATGCAAGTTTGAAAGTTAAACTTTGAACATTAATAATTCAGATAGAAGGTAAACTTTTCAACATTTAAAATAAAACCATTCTTCCTTTTTATCGACGGCTTTTTTCTCGTTTTTTTTTTTTTTTTCTTTCTCATGTTTTTTTTCCCCTAGTTTTTATTTTTGTCTTTGAAGATAACAAGACAAGAGGAAGGACGTGAGGATGGTGATGTTTATTAAGGAGAGATGCAGTAACCTGGAGCACATCAGTGTTACTGAGCAGCTGCTCTGGACGTTGAGCTGTTTGTTGTCAGCGTCTGGTCCAACTACATCAGAGCAGTTCTCTCAAGTCATGGTGATAACTCGCTGTCGACCGACGCTACAGCTACTGTGACTCTGTCATGTCCCAGCTGGAAACATCCACCACAAACCTTCCTCCTCATCTCTGGAAAAAAGAACCTTTTTTTTATATAAATTATTTATCAATTTTCCTGTTAATCTATTTTCCCGGACAAGTAAAATATTCTATTCTATTCTATATATTGATCATTTGTTTCTGTGCTTTAGTGTAAAGATGATGTTGTCTCTGCAGCCAGAGGGACAGGGTTTATCTACCCATCATGCCACAGCGTCTGCAGGGACTCGTGATCACTTTCTGTTGCGCCGCATCGCACCATTAACTGGAATGTCAAGAAATCAAGACTGTGTCATGAAACCTCTTCTCAGCTCTGTGTGCAGTTATTGCCACCGGGGCATCGGATTGACAGTTCAGACGTCCACTCTTGCCACAGTCCAGCAGAGCCAGAGGTTATGGTTGACCTTGCCTGAGAACTGACAGGCAGTTTCCCTCAGGTGCTGTGATGCGGCACATCATGCACAGTCATTTCCTTCTGTCAAGCAAGAACCTGAAGGACAGGCAGCTTATGGTAATGTTTACCAGCTGGAAAAAAGCAGCTAACACTTCCTGTAAACATTTTGTTTTGTTTTTCTGCTCGTTCTCCCTCGACTTCACGAGAAAATATGAAATTAAAGCTTCGTCGTTGCAGCATTGTTGTTCATTTTGGGTGTGAAATATGTGATAAATTCAGCAATCCATACTGTGACAGTGATAATCAAAGATGCATTGAAGCAAAGGACGCCCTCCCTTCTCTCACCACCACACATCTTCCTTCTTTGCAACTTGGCTGTGATTTGGAAGCTGTCAGGATTTTTGTGCTTGTTCAGCTCTTTTGTTTTAATGTGTGTGTGCGTGTGTGTGTCGTCTCCTAACACCCACACACCCGTCCTGTCCTGGCGTCAAACCCAACCAGCCTTCATCTCTGAGGGTGACTCATACCGATGCCCATCAGAGGGGAGGTCTTCGCAGTGATTACGACCACAGCACCGCCACTAATTCACTCACTGAGGGGTGTCCTGTAAATCAGACGCCCCGGCGGTTCTATCGTGGTGAGGCGGGATGTCGGAGGAGGGGGCAAGGCCGCAGCCAGTGGCAGCTCAAGGTTCGGTTGATGGACTCAGTGACTTGCTGTCTCCACTCTCAGCAAAAATGTTGAGACTGTCTTTTGTGGTTGTGGAGTATATACAGTACATGGATAGATTACCTGTCAGGGAAAAGCACACTTTGGTATGTGGGCTGACAGTATCACAGTTCTGTCTAACTGCCTGCTAAGCTCTACTTCAATATGGAGCGGTCACAGTCAAAGACAAAAGGATAAGAAATACGATCCAGCTTTTCAAGCACGGCACTCCGTTGGTGAGGTGAGCGGCTGTGGAGTATTTCAGAGGGTTGTGGCCTTGTTTGAGAGAGAAATGTGGGTGTTTGTGGTCATTAAGGGATTAAAAAATATGCCTAGAGGTGCTGTAGGTGAGTTTTTTTTACCGCCACTCAACATGGTTCGATGGTTGCCTGCATTAATACGCCTTACAAGCAGCTGTCGTTATTCAGGGGGAAACTCAACCCTACGAAGGCTTGGTGCTAATTCATTAGCATGCTAGTTTGGGTAAAAGCCAGGAAGTTAGTGAGTAAAATGATTGAAGAATTTAATAAAGAAATTAATTAAGAAATGTGAATGTTTGTTTTCATTAAGGTGCTTGTTTTTTTGTTTTTTTTAATTAATCAACCATCACTGATAAGGGGTTATAATATGCTCTGCTGGCACTATTTCTTCAGGAGGACACTGGACCCTATAGAAAATTGCTAGCTTGTTAGCTAAGAACTGAGAATTAAGGCTGATGGTTACATTAATGTCAAAATGACTGTGAACCAGGTTAGAAAGATTTTCTATGACCGTGCAACATGGTCACATAGACGTTAGCAAGGCACAACACTGCTTTGAGCTAAATGCTAGGCTAACAATGCTAAAATGCTAATGGCTTTGTGGTCGTCAAGATATTTCTCTAAAAATCAAACATATTTACATCTCAGGAGAGACAGGAAGTAGATCAGAAGTGTCAATATGATTGATTGGTCCATTCATCTATGAATACATCCAAACACTTAGATGTAGAGTCTCCGGTGTTCAACAAAGTGTTTGACTGCCAATCCTGGATGTGCGCCGCTAGCTTGGCTGACTGAAGATTCAACAGACATCAGAAAACAGCGTCCAAACTACTCTGGATAATCCACAGACCTGACTGTGAAGAGGTTTCACTGGAATTACTTTTCACTAAAGAAATAGTCCCTTTGAAAAGTGTTCAAACAGCGCTTTGAAAACTCTTCAAAGGTTGCCTCAGTGGTGCTACACTGCCACAGCTGTACTTTTTCTCTTCTGCACACCCACTTACTAGTGCTCAAGGCCTGCAAACCCTCTTGAGTTTTCAATCATCCATGTCTGAATAGCATGTTTTTATGTCCAAGAAGTGGGTTGTATGTTTACGTAGCTGCTTTGTACTTTGCACGTTTTGTTCTACTTGAGTGAAAAACTGGAGTTGGACGCTTTTAGAACCGACGCCGTGGAACAAACAGTGGTCACCTTCGTTTCAAACAAGCTTCTTCTGGTTCGTCCAGGTTCGTGGCCGTCACCCAAGTCACACCACAGGAGAGCCAGCTATTCAGCAGCAGGAGAAGTGTCATCACTGAGGTTTCTAACAAATTACACTCTTCACTTGTGGAGAAAAGCGAATGAGCTCTTGGCTGCGGAGTGTGTACTTGGCCTGGACGAAGGGAAAAAAAACAGCTCTGGAAGAAAACGCTCCTGAAAGCAAAGTGACACCTGTCTCTTATGCGACGCTGTTCCTCCACTTAAAAAAAAGAGAACAGAGCCTCTGTTGTCATGACCATAAAGAGGAAAATAAACACTCGACATACAATGGAAGACTATAATTATGACAAACTGTCCTTCCTGGCAACACAGCTCAGTCTGCTTTGGATTAAAGAGAGTGTGTTTGATAAGATCGATCAGGTTTGAGTCGTGATCATTTATAATGCAAAGATCCATCACCTGGATTTGTTTCACTGATGTTTCACTTATTTTTATGTAAGTGTCTTATAGACCATAAACCAGTCAGCAGCTGGTTGGTTACGTCTGTATATATGGTCTTGATTCGGTTAAAACTGATATAAATACTATTATTTGTGTATAAGTTAATTAAATTGTGGTCGTCAAGAGAATAAAATGTCGGTGGTTTGGTGCTAGCTCGTTAGCGCACTAATATCAGTGTAAGTAAAGAAGTTTTAGAGCTGGAAGCAAAATAAAAATATAGATAAATATGTAACTGATATAATATAATTAGATCTACTGGTGATTAAATATTTAAATTTTCCAAAGGACGTGTTGAAACTGAAGAGGCTGAGTCATTAATGTAGGGATACTACATTTCCCATAATGCAACTTTACGGCATCGTTTCATTAAAGTCTGTTTTCCTTTTAACTGGAAGTAATTTTATATATTTTTTTAAAGGTTGTAACTATAATGAGTTAATCTAATTTAATTAACTTATTATTATTGTATTTATATATTTTAAACTATTCCTATTCTAAACTATTATTACTTAAATTTTAATGTTTTAATTCATTATTATATCATATATATATATAATATTTAATTTAATTTTTAATAATTATATATATATATATATATATATAATTATAATATATTATATATGATTTATTTTATGTGATTTTATTTTATTTATTATTATTATTTGAATATTTTAATCAATTATTTTAGTATATATTATATAGTAGTATATAATAATACAAAATGTATTTCATTTTATTTCACTTAATTGAATTGTATTTTATTTATTAATTATTATTATTTATATTATTTAAAGTATTATAACTTAAATTAAATGTTTTAATGACTTTTAATGACTAATGAGAAGTGTTTTATAGATAAAATGAAACGTTTGAAAAAGTCAGTGCAACTGAACTGTAACAAACCTGCTGAACTGTTTGACTTAATGATCTTGTATGTTTCAGCTGTAATTATCACATGTTTTTACATTTAAACACAACCCTGACGATATATAATTTCAGGCTGGTTAAGCGAATTACATCTGAGAGACAATAAAGATGATACAGATTCTTTAGTGTGACTGTTTCCACTGTAAACACTCAACCGTACTGTCTTTTCATTGCTTTCTGTGTAATGGACTCCATCGTAGAGTCTGGTCAGATCAGAGTTTAGAAGATTGAGCAAAGAAGCGGAGAACGTTTGGTACTTTCTGTTCCATAAAACCTCTTTAAGTGTGGAAGTGACTGGTGATGAGATGCATTTATTGGCTCTAATGAGAGAAACACAGACTCTGTCTCATCACGACTCGGCTCCGCTCTCTTATATTAAACATATGAAAATAAACACAGGGATCACAGGGATATGACATAGATCAATAGATCAATAAATATTCATACTCATATTTATTCATATTCATACTTGTTTTTACATCTTTTAAATTTTACGCCTTTTATTTCTTTTTCTTTTTTAAAAAATCTTTTTGTAAACATTTTTAATTCTTTAAAAGTTTTTTTAATCATTTTTTAATTACTTGAATTACTTGTTTGTGTTTTTTCTTCTTTTAATATTTTATATTAATTCTATAGTTATTTATTATTTATTTCTTACTTTTTTATTTCTTCTAAATATTTTCAATTTCTAATTTGTTTAAATTGTATTTCTTTTATTTCTGTTTTCTTTTTTAATTTCATTTTTTTAAATTTAATTTATTTTTAAAATTTCTTAAATCACTAGTTATTTAGTTTTTTCCTCTTATTTTAATAGTTTAGATTCCTTCTTTTAATTTTCTTTAATTTTTTCTTTTAATTTTTAATTCCCTAATTTGAATTATATTTTTGTATTTATTTTTCTTTTATTTCTTTTGTTTTTATTATTTTATTTTATATTATTATTTAGAATATTCTATATTATTCTATTTTTCTATTTTTACGTCTTTTAAATTTTCAAATTCATTTTTTAAATTTTATTTCAAATGTCTTGAGTATTTTTTTTTTTTTTTTTTACATCAGTCCAAAAAAAAAAAAAAAAAAAAAAATGGAATTGTAGAAATTATTCATTTTATTTATAGCTGCATTTAGGGATTATCATCTTTGATGGATACACACACACACACACACACACACACACACCCTCTAGTGTCAGTGATATTATCCACTAATTCCCGCTGCTGTTATTGTCAGACGGTCCCTGACTCCGCAGGCTGAGTAGTTGATGCTGGATCACGGAGCAGCAGCAGCAGCGGCAGCAGCAGCCGCGGCTCATCTTCAGTCCGACGCTGCGGTTCCACAGAGCGGACACTCGTCACCATCCTCCCGGTGTCCTCGGAGCTGTGACGCTATGTGGTTCTGAAACACAAACCACAACGACGGACGGCAGCTGATGTTGTTCCTTGTCGTTATCTAACCGGAGCTGGTTTTCTGTTTCTGTTTTTTTTTTTTCTTTCTTTTCTTTTCTTTTTTTTTGTGTAACGGGGCGGCGGTAACGTCCGCGGACATGAGGACACCTGCTACAGCGGCTGCTTCCGAAAGGCGGACCGGGAAACCCGACTGGCATCGATTTTCACCGAGCAAATGAGAAAGGAGGTGATGCAGCACACAAGAGACCGTCTCTGTCACTTCTACCAGCTAAGCTAAGCTAGCTTAGCTAGCTAGCGTTAGCCGCCTAGCTTCACTTCACTTCACATCACATCACATCGCAGCTAGCTTAGCTTAGCTTAGCTTAACTTAGCTTCATCACCGGGGCTTTTTTTTCCTTCTTCTTTTTTGGCTAAAATGTCACTCAGCTCAACTGCGTAAGTGTTAATATATATTAATATTTATATTTTATTAAATAAATAACCATCCTCTCTAGCGCCGCCTAGCTGTTTTTAAACCATCGCTGCTATTTTTTTTTCCCTTTTAAACCGGGTTTTTGCTTGTTAGCTTAGCTTAGCCTACTAGCATAGCGGCTAATCAGCACACAGGCTGGCACTGTCAGGGAGAATGAACTTGGTATTCAGTGAAGACACATCGTCTTTTTTTATTTGTTTGTGTTTATTTATTTATTTAAATCGTACAGATACGATGGAGAACTACTGGTTTCAAAGTAACAAGTCGATAAAAAAATAAATATAAATTAATTGTTTGTTAATGTTTTAAAGGGACAAGTCGCTTCATTTGCATCCATCTGTTCACATTAGCTTCTTCTTCTTCACTTACGCTGCCGAATCAAACATTTACTGCGTTTTAACATGTGTTTTACACCAATGGAGAATTAATCTTTACGCTTTTTAAGGTTTTATTTTAAAGAATAACCATATAGGGATCTAACATAAAGGATTCAAGTTCATATGTGACACATACGTGCAGGGAAACTGTTGCAAATAAATGCAAATTAAATAATGTTTCCTTACAACTGAATTGTTATTCTAGTCGACTCTCGGTGGCAGGAGGATGTTTGCATGCATGTAGGCAGGGGAATCTCTTCCATCTAGCCATCTTGACACTTTTCTTGTCTGTGTGTGTTTGCAAGCTGCAATGCTCTTCACAGAAAGCAAACATATAAATCTGCAGCGTTAGAGCTGTGGCACAGATGTCTGGATATCAGGACAACCTCTTTTATTACCTTTAATCCTTTTTGGCTAAATATGTTTGTCATTATTCTCATGACACCTCCCTCCTTCCTCCAAAAGGATTAAGTTGTGAGAGATGACGATGACGTTTTGATGCACGACATCACCACCGAGGTGGTGGTTTCTTCTTGAGTTGTCATCGTGTTTGTGATCGTCTCAGAAGCTTTAGTGCAGATGATGCTGGTGGTTTTAAAAGGGACATGATCACACCAGATTGTTATGAATAACTTCCATAAAACCAGACGTGAGATGCACCTGTTCTTATGTGAAATAAATGCAGATGTAACGTAGAACATCTATAGGGTTGTGACAACTTCACTAAGAATATAATTATGTCAAATCAGGTCAGATATTTCTTGCAGGTAATTTCCATATTATTTGCCAGTAAAGGACTAAAACATTTTCATATTTTACTCGTCAATGACTTGATCTGTTAGTGGAAGTTATAAAATAAGATTTATTGTTGTAGGAACCAAAGATAATGAATGTAAACAAACAGATTACAACTTTATTTATTAGTTTAACATTTCACTACGTTGGATGAAGTAACAGCTGTTTATTTAGTAGTCAACAGATTATAATATATATTGACACATTTAGGACAGTAGAGTCCAATATAGTCTTGTAATATTTATCTTTTTGATAATTTGAGACATTAAAACAGGAAAACTGCTTTTTTTTCATGTTGAAAAGTCAGTTCTGTCAGTTTCCACCAGTTTAAAATAAAAAAGAAAACTTAACCTTAATAATGTCAGAATTATAAGATGAAACGTTTAATTTTTTTTTTTTTTAAATAGAGGCTACAATAAAATATATAAATAAAAATAGAAAAAAATTATTACAAAAATATTTTGTAGCCTGTATTTTTTTTAAATGTAAATATTTCTAAAAATATTTTACAAATTAAAGAAAAATATTGTATAGTCTATATTTAATCTTTTAAAAAATAAATATTTTTTCACATTTTTATTTTATTTTTTTATATTTTATTTTGAATAATTAAATAAAATAGAAATAAAATAATTATTTATTTGAAAAAATTCAAATAATTTTTTCAAAATTAAAAGAAAATCTTGTAAATTTAGCGTCATGATTAATTTCTGTATAAACATGAACAGATAATAGATAAATAATCTTTGTTGTTTCTTTGTTTCAGACTCGTCATGACCAGTTTTGTGCCGACTCGTCATTCCTTCTCTGAGGGACTTTGCTCTTCTTCGTTTTCTGGATTTACCGCCGCAGGGATGAGATAATAACGTCGACCAGCTGGTGGATGCTGCTACAACTTCTCTTGCGGCGTTTGTAAACCCTCCCCACCCCTTTTATTTTCCTCCCTCCTCCCGTCCAGTAGTTTATAAAAACAATCAAACAAACATCATGACGACGCCGGCGTTGCTGCCGCTGTCGGGACGTAGGATACCCACTCTGTCCCCCGGCGCTTCGTCTTTCCCTCATCACCGAGCGACGCTGAGGCTCTCTGAGAAGTTCATCCTCCTCCTCATCCTCAGTGCCTTCATCACCTTATGTTTCGGGGCCTTCTTCTTCCTCCCGGACAATTCGAAGCACAAGCGCTTCGACCTGGGTCTGGAGGACGTGCTCATCCCTCACATCGACTCGCCCAAAGAGGGGAAACACGCCGCGGGTCAGGTGGTCATACACGGGCAGGGAGGACACGACGAGCACAGACACAGGTACGTCACGCTTGTTTGTCATCGTACCTCCAGGTATTTTTAGTAACAACACGCACATATTTTCCTTGAGGACGAGTCGGCAGGTGCTCTGTCACTCATCGCGTCGTGTTGTGACACCGGAGATACTTCCTCCTCGTTCTCATTATTCTCCTCGTTTTATTTATTTCCTCAAAGTTTCTTGTAAATGCGACGGAAGAGTTTGAGTTTGTTATTTTAAAAAATTGAACTTTAAATGATTTTTAAATGCAAGAAAATCAGATTAAAAAGGTTTGATGTTGATCTCAGTTTCTTCTAAAGCTGCAACTAAAAAGAAATATAGCAAAAAAAATAAACTAAAAAATAGAAATAGATAGAATAAAATATATGTATAAGAATATGTAAGTATAGAAATTAATGATACATTTAAATAAAATAAATTAATAAAAATAAATAGAGTTAATAAAAATATTAATCCATAAAAAAATACAAAAATTAAAAATAAATAAGTAAAAATTGAATAAATTAAATTGAAAATACAGATTTAGAGTTTAATCTGTCTGATTTATCTTTTATTTAACAGATAAAAAAAACACTATTTTATTTAATAAACAAAAATTGTTTCAAACAACATAAAAACTTAAAAATCTGCACATTGAAAATAAGTAAAACTAATCTGGTCTCAGGTCTTTAAACAGTTTAGTTTGAGTCTAAATGGACGTTGGGTGAAGCAGCCGTGAGCTGAGAATAAACAGGAAGTGACACTAACGTCTATTTATTTCTGAAGTAATGAAGGATTCACTTTAACCTGAAGGTCTCTGACTGACGTCATCAGATAATTCAACAGTTAAACTCCAGCGTCTCTCCGACCTTGTTTCATTATAATAATTATCCTTAAATATCTGCGACCGTTTCCACCACGTTTGTGTCGTTTTGACCAATTTAAAACCAAATTAACAAACTGAAAAACCTTCTGTTCTTTGAAGCTTCAATGGAAAGTTTCTCCATTAGCGCTAAGCTAACGTTAGCCTCCTTATCCTCTGCTGTCTCCTCCATCTGACCTCAGTTACTTTTCTTTATTTCTCCCTCTCTGACATTTTAATTACTCTCTCAGTATTGGCAGATATTTTGTAAAGTTGAAGCCAAAATGTTTTTTAATTACAAAAGCTCCAACAAAATGTCAGAGCTGTTTGAATGTCAAAACCAGAGGGAGGTTATTTTTACCTTCACACTGAAGAATTAAAATAATAGATATTTAACTTATAATTATATTAACGGGCACCGAACGTGTGACAAAACAAATGTTTAAATGAACTTTGGAACTGAATCATGTTAAATAAACATTTTTATCTATTTTTTTTTTAACAAATTAAAGCTGAAGCTCATGTCTTTGGAAATAACTGAGTGAATATGAACAATATTCATCTTTTTTATTAATAAAAAGAAAAAAATTGAGTTATTGACAAGAGGAGCTCGTCCTTGTCTTGATAATTTTAAGTTTTAAAGTGGAAAAATTAAACTTTACTTTGGGATGTTCGGGGTTATTTAGGGTTAAGCTGCAACATATCATGTTAAGTCATCATTATTTTAATTAAATTAAAGTTAGCTTGATGCTAACACATAATGGAAAACGCCATAGACAGGCTAACACAAGTAGCGATTGTGGTCATTTTAACTTGGCAATGATCGTTTACCTCAACATGCTTCATATAAAAACATGTGGACTCAGGTAAATATGTCCTCAACTCTGAGGAGACAAAGTTAAACTCATAACTTTTCATTGTTGGACAACAACATTATTAGCCGGCTTCACTCTGTCGGGCTAAAGCTGAGCTAACTGAGGCGTGCTGGGGCTAATTGCTAACTGTCTCAGGGCCACTAGCTCCAGATTTCTGGCCCGACCAAAACATTGGTTTAGAGACACTAGAGAGGAGGAGTCAACCTGTTGTTGACAGCAGGTAGAAACAATAAAGACGTCAGTTCAGCGACAGCTCTGGTCTCACCACGATGTCGGTGCTCTGCTCTCAGAACGAGGACGTCAGGAAACACGTGGAGGCAGAGAACTGCCTTCAAGTCTGAGACAAACCTCATGGCAGTAAAAGCTATGCTAGCAGTGGTTAAAAAGCTAACATCTTACATCAGACTCATGTGGATTTGCTACAACTAGAATTAAAAACAGAGACAGAATCGATTGTTTAGTTGCCGCTAGTCGTTTGTTTTTGCGTGAACCTCCCATCTCGTTGAAACGGACGGTGTTGGGGATGTTTTTATAACCGGAGGCTGGTCGAAGGCTCTGCTAGGTTATGGGGTTAGTAGACCTGGGACACCAGCACCTTGGTGGCCCCGGATGACCCTGACCCGGCCTGGATCCACAGTCTGAAGCCGACTATTAAACACCGATAGCAGAGCCGTTACTTGAGGACATTAACGATACAGGAGACAGGAACAAGGATCGACTCCGGTTCTCGACGCACATCCCTGTTAATAGTCGTTAAACAAGTTTCAGGTCAAATAGTTTAGAGACTGATGAGTGATCTTAACATTTCTACTGTAAACAAACTATAAAAGCTGCTGCTGTTGATATGTAAACGTCTGGTCGTTGACGTGTCATTTAACCTTTATACTAAACATCAGAACGGCTCAGACGGGTAATAAGCTAACGCTAACGTCCATTAGCATTAGCTGCAGCTTCTCAGTTAAAGTTGAAGATATTTTCTGTGAAGAGTTTCTGCTCTTTGAACTCAGACGAGATGTCATTTTATACTTTTTTTTTTTTTGTTTTTGAACTAAGGCGATTAAATCTATTTAATCCATATTTAATTAACATGATTTAATTGGTTTTGGAAATCGGCAGATGCCTGAGAATTAAAAGACTTGGATCTGATTTTTTTTTAATTTATTTTTTTATTTTACACACTCCACTGCTTAAAAAAAATACTCATGTCTTCAAAAAATAAATAAATAAAAAAGTAATAAAGATTCATGTCTTTAATTCAAAAATAAAAATAAATAACATTCTTGTTATTTCTAACATTTCTGAAAAAAACTGAAAATAGATAAAAATATATTGCAATAATAAATTATTTTTTTATTTTTTGAACATTATTAGAAATGTTTATTAAAACATATAAATGTTTTTTTATACTAATGATAATCTTAAAATATTGTTACAATAAATTTTAAGTAAAAAAATATATTTTCCAACATTTATTTATATTTTTGTCCTGAATAAATTAAGACATAAAACTGTTTTTCCAGCACATTGTTTCCTAATTAATTTAATTATTAATTAATCGTTATAATTATTATTTTATATGTTACGTTACAGAAATAATTCAACACTTCCTGTTTTTTTTATTTATATATCCTAAGATTTCAATACTTTTCTTTGACGCTGAGAGAAATTGCGATGACATTTAAAATGTTTACTAAACGTTTTTATTGACAAATCCATTAAAATGATCGTTATCTAATCATGTCATTTTACAAACAACATCTCATCTTTATGTTTCAGTGTTTGACGATTTAAATCTAGAACAACAGGAGCCAGATGAAGATGTCTGAACTGTTTCGCTCCGTCCATGTTTTTATTTTTTTTATTTTTGGTAAATTACAACACGTTGCGTTGACGTTGTGTTGACGCCAAAAATCCCTGCAGGACGAACAGACTCACCATCTGTCGCCAGATATTAACCCTGAAATATGATGATTCTGTTTAAAGGTCAATAGTGAAATATTATGTTCACTGATTATTATTGAGTCCTGTGCTCCACTAAACAACAGAAAAACAACAGAAAAATAATTAAAAACGACAGTAAACAACTGAAAAATTACAGTAAATAACAGAAAAAGTAATAGAAAACAACAGAAAACAGAAAAATAGAAGTAAAACAAATAATAACAGAAAACAACAGTAAACAACAGAAAATTAAAGATCCTCAAGGAAGAAAAGATGATTCAAAGATGTAACAGTTTGTTTATTTTATCATAAAAATAGGATGTGATGAAGCTGAAGGAGACTCAGTCACATGACTCATCTAACAGATGGTGACAGTTGAAACACAGTCTGTTGTAGTTTGTTATTAAATGACCAGTTTATAAAAACGGCTTTAAATGGTTCGACGTTTCAGCTCAGGACCCTCGTGTGTCTGTTTCTGTTTGAAGTAGAAATGGACGACGACGCTTAAAAAAATATGAAATATGGTGACGAATGAATGAAAAACACGTTAAAACCCAGCAGACAGCAGCTTCTACCACACCAAAGTGACAAAGTTAAGAAACAAAGTAACAAAATGAAAGAAATTTCAGAATTTACCTGGAGTCACGGAACGCTACGGCTAGCTGATGCTACAGCTAGCAGATGCTATGGCTAGCAGATGCTACGGCTAGCACATGCTACGGCTAGCAGACATGATCTTATCTGAACTGTAAAGTGTCGTCTCCAGTCAACTGGAGCAGCTCCTCATTGATGCTAACCATGTTAGCTTCACTACAAACATCTGGTCGTCAAGTGTTAGCATGTTGATCCTGAGGACTTAAAAATCCTTTAAAAAGTCAGTTTTAAACTCACAAAACCTGCTACGACACCGACTTTAACAGCATCAAACAACCAAAGTAAAGATTTAAACTTTTAGTTGAAACTTTTACTAAAAAATAAATGTAACATGTTACATTTTAAGTGTTAGAAAGTTCACAAGTCTCTGCTTTTTAAGGCAAAAATAAATGTAGCATTAATTCACAACTCATTCAAACAAATATCTGGACTTTGTTTTTCGGTTATTAAATCTGAAGAGCTGCTCTGATTCTTCCAGAGTCAAGAAACAAACGTCGATCAAACATCTTTAACTATTTTTTTTACACATGTGTTCGACCTGACGTGGTTTCATTCCTCTGCGTTAACGTCGTCTCATCTTCAAAAAAAAAAAAAAAAAAAAAGTCATTTTATTAGGGAGCACTGACTCGTCAGATCTGGCTACGCTTTGCAAAATCTTCAATTACCTCCAGATCCGTCTTCGGTCTGAGTGGATCACAGAGCAGCTTCAAAGAGAAACAACGTTACAAACAGACATTTCTACGTTTCTATCACACGAGACTCAACTGTCAAACCCGGAGAGACGACGGCACAGTCGCTGCTTTTACATCAGCAGCTGGTTTTTATTTATTTAATCTGAAAGTCCTGATTAGAAAAAATCAACTACAGGTCAGATTGTGGTTTTAAACAACAACAGTTTGAGTTGTTTTAGTGGACGATTCTTTAAACTGAAGCAGCTGCTGCAGTTTTTACTGTTCAACCTCAGTTGTAAAGTGACTGGAAAGATTTTTTTTGTTCTGCTTCAGTCACATCTGTTAAAAAATTGGTTGAATTTTCGTTAATAGTTGTGATCACAACATTATTAAATCCTGGACGATCTGGTTCAGGATCTTGTGTTTTCAATAAGTCTCTTGAAACAAAGTGTTGAGGTGACGTCATCACAAGTCGTCGCTAGTTGGTACATAAAGACGATGTGACGTCTCCATGACGACCAAATGACAACAAACAAACAAAGATGGCGTCTACAGACTCGTTTATGTCCATCATCCGTTAGCGACTGATGGCTAACGCTAACGTTAACAAACTTTATTGATTAGCGATTGATAAGTTAGCTCAGTAAGTTAAATGTATTGATTAGTTTATTAATTAAATTGCTCTTCATCTAGAAGAGGATCCAGACAGATTGACTCTAGACGCCATCTCTGTTTGTTGTCATTTGGTCGTCATGGAGACGTGACGCGTCATCTTTAACGTAGCAACTAGCGACGGCGTCTGATGACGTGTAACAGTGAAGTAGAGGAACGTTTTCACCTCAACACTTTGTCTCAAAGAATGAGCAGTAAATCAGAAATGGGCGAACGCTACAGTAACGTTAGCTGCTCCATGTAGCATCGGAGCAGAAGTTACGAGTTGTTTGTTTTTATGAAAACGTCTGGAGCCGTCGTTTTCCAACCTTGAATTAAAACCTTTAACGTCGTCACTACACTTTAATATAACGATAAATACGCAGGTAAAGATGTCACCAATCTTTGCTTTGTTTTATTTATTTTGTTTTCTAAGTTTTACAGTTTTATAAAACGATAACATTAAGATCTTAATAATAATTCTTGTTTTTGTTCGTCTCGGTGTCTCTGAGGATTCATGAACAACTTCCCGTGAGGTTTTCCTTCGCCGCTCCACAGGTCGAATTCTCCGAGGACATTTTTGCTGCGTTGACTTTATCACCGACACTAACAAGCAGATGTAGAGTCGGAGGTGAACTGGTGGTTTTTAGTGGTGAGAGTCGGAGCTCATGTTCCTCATGTTCAATTCCTGTTTTTTTTTACAGCAACTGAACTTTAACTATAACAGATAAAACACACAATCACCGCTGAAGAGAGCAGCTTTTCAGTCCCTCGGTGGCGACGCTGCCTGATAAATATCAAAATGTGGTTTTTATCTTCAATAATTAAAAACTACAAAAACTTTAAATGAAGCTTGGCTCTTCTCCAACATGAGAGATGGAGATAATCTCAGCTTTTTGTTCATTTATACACAAACTCCTTCCACAAATAAAACACTCTACTGTTGATTAAACAGATGAAACGACTCATTATTAATCAGAAACATTATAATGAAATAACATTTTAGCTGCAATACTTGACTTGTTTTGATACTTTTATCCTGTGAGGCGTTTGGTTTTAATCTGAACTAAACAACAGTTTGTTTTATTGTTCAATAACTAGACATTAATCAGTGAAACCAGACTTTTGTTTTCACAACCAAATAATTAACAATGAAAGTAAATGGGGCAGTCAGCCAAACGTATCTAAATTGTCATTTTTTAACCACTAATAAAGCTCAAAATATCATTTCACTTCAGCAGTAGCATGAATAGGGTCCCTACACATAAACTGAAGTACTGATAACTCATGTCTCTTCTCCGCCATCATCTACTGGTCTCTACTGGTCTCTACTCAGTCTCTAGTGTTTCCACTTGGTGCTAGTTCCTGGTTCCAGCTACTGTTTTAGTTCCTACTCTGTGGAGGAACCAATGGAGCTGAGTCGATACTAAAACGTGACGTGAACAGACGCCGGCCACTGATTGGTCAGAGGGAGTGTCTTCACAAGCTGCCACCAGACGCCAGTTGAGTTGAGAGAGCGTCAACAAAATAATCAAGCTCCATTTTTAAACAGGACAAGAGTGATAGCCATCGTCGTAGCTACCTGGTCGTAAGCTAACCCAGCAACAAGTACAGCATCTCCTCCATGTCCATTAATGTTTACTGATGTTTTAGTGTCGTGACGTCGCAGCAGTTTGACTCCACTCACCACATTCACGTGGAGGAGGAACCAAACTGTGATGGAAAACAACGTGTCTGCTACCAGACTGAGTAGAGTCCAGTGGAGAAGAGACATGAGTTATCAGTACTTCAGTTTATGTGTAGGGACCCTATTCATGCTACTGCTGAAGTGAAGTGATATTTTGAGCTTTATTAGTGGTTAAAAAATGACAACTTAGATACGTTTGGCTGACTGCCCCATTTACTTTCATTGTTAACTATTTGGTTGTGAAAACAAAAGATGGTCAAACTGGATATTACTTCAACCAACAGAAAATATCTGTTGAGGGGAGTTTGACTGAAACAGACTCTGGTTCATGTTGATCTGGACGTCACTTTAATACAAAAACCCAGAATGAACAAAAACATGAGACACAAAAGAAACGCGTCCGTCCATCGTTTGGTCGTGAAACAGTGGAGAGACAAAGAAAGAGGCAGCAGATTATCTGTTAATGAGCAGATTAAAGTTGATGTGAGTTCACTCTGATACAAACTGTAGCTGATAAAATCTGACGACGTTTTAATTAAACGAGTAGTGAAATTACAACCAACACTGATCTGAGAGATGAACTGTGATCTGAGTTTATGTGGCCTCAGAAATAAAAGACTAGAAGATTGGGAGTTATTTTCTAAAATTTCTCTTCTTTTGTCTTTTTGTTTGCATTTAATATTCTGATCATTTCTGTCCTTGTACAACAATTTGTCTTTTTATTCTCAGGAAAATAAAAAAAAGACAAAACACTGGTTTATGCATCATTTTGGGGGAAATTCGATTCAATTCAAGCTAAAAAAACAAGGTAAAATGACAGTGATGTAGTGATTTTATCCTTAAATGTTAAAACCTTTAAATATTCAGCATCGTTATTTAGTTTTAGACCCACATTTTAAACCGGTTCAACAGCTTTGACTGATGTGAAAAACCTTTTTTCATGTCGTTGACTCTGAGCGACACGAGCACGATATTAAACGCTCGAATATACAAACCGAGAGCGGATGGTTTTCATGAGCCGCTGCTCTTTTATTATCACTGAGGGTCTTTTACACAAACGCCAGCCTACGTTTACGTTCTGGTCTGACAGGTGAATGAAGCGAATAATATCTACAGATCAAACTAAACGTGACAAATAAAAAGCTCTTAGATGTTAAATATGAAGCTGGAGGAGCCGTGATGCTGATTTATGATCGAGTCCAAACGTAGAATAATAACCAACCGTAACAATAAGTGGCAAAACACCAACAGAGATCAGATGTCAAAGCATTTAAAGCAGAAATGCACCATATTGGATTTTAGAGGATATTCATTACGACAATGTTTTCAAGCTCATTTTGGCCAAATGCCGACGTTGATATCAAAGATATTAACCCAATATTTGATGTGACGTTTTTTTACATTCAGACATAAAACAAGTCAAAAAACATTATATTCTACAACTATCACAGAAACACACTGAACACGAAATTAGACACAGTCTTTTTATCTCTAAAGATTTAAGAGAGATTTCTAGATTCATACTAAAAGTATAAATCTAAACGTTGTTCTAAACGTTCATTTTCTGAAACACGTCATTAAAGCTGCTGATTTGTTGCCTTTTGATGCATTTGTTGCAACAACGTTGTTACAACATTTTGTTACATTTTGTCGTGTTTTGTTACATTTTGTTAAGTTTTAAATCTGTTACATTTTGCTACAGTTTCCTGATTGAACGACGTGTTTAGTTATGATACGTGATGATTTTTGTTGTTGTTTTCTCCTGTTTGGTCGCGTGTTGAAAGAGTTAACCAATCAGAGCCAGTGTCTATATAAACCCCGCCCATATAAAAAGCCAGTTTAACGTCTTCTAGCCAAGTCGTTTATATAAACGCTGCCAGTCTGGTTTCCTCTTCTCTGTAGTAGAGGATGTAAGAAGACACATTTGTGGTAATTTATGCAGAGTTTAATAATAAAACACAGAATAGTTAGTGTTTATTTTCATGTTTAGTTATTATTTAATGTCACAGTCTCATTCTCAGCTGCTGTAGTTTTAAGGCTGGAGCGAATTCTTTATACATATTATGATTAGCATCGATGAGGACGCTTTTGCAGCAAGTGCTAGCTGTAGCGTTTGTTAGGTGTAGCATCTGCTAGCCATAGAGTCTGCTATCAGTGGTGTGTGCTAGCTGTAGTGCCTGTTAGCTGTAGCGCCTGCTAGATGTGGTGTATGTTAGCTGTAGCGCCTGCTAGATGTGGTGTATGTTAGCTGTAGCGCCTGCTAGCTGTAGCGCCTGCTAGATGTGGTGTATGTTAGCTGTAGCACCTGCTAGCTGTAGCGCCTGTTAGATGTGATGTCTGTTTGACGCTACGACGTTAGTAGTCTGCCGTCTGTAGTGTGTGCTAACTGTATCCTCTGCTAGCTGCAGCGCCTGCTAGCCATATCATCTGTTAGATGAAGCATCTGGTAGTTGTAGCATCTTCTAGCTGTACAGTCTGCTAGCTGTAGTGTCTTCTGGCTGCAGCGTCTGTTCGACGCTACGACATTAATAGAGTCTGCTAGCCGTAGTGTGTGCTAACTGTACAGTCTGCTATTAGTCTTGAGCCTTTTGAGTTTGTGAAACAAACTCTGTCTCCTGTTTGTCGTCTCTCTGGAGAACAGCAGCAGCAGCGGTGACAAGACCTGATGAAAACCAAGAGAAAAAAGCAAACGAGACACTTGTTTGAGTCGGTTTGTACAAAAGGTTTTAGTGACGGATGAACAAGGAAAAAAGAAAAAAAAAAAGTAAAAGAAACAATGAAAGAGTTTGAAAGCGCCTCGTGGTCGTCAGGGGACGGTGAACTACACAATGGCTCCTTGTCCGTTAACGCGACGGGATCAAAGCCGCGTCGCTCAACGGCAAATTAAAAGCTGCAACTCGAGTTTCACAAGACTTGAATTTCACACAAACCAGTCGCCACCTTCTCGAAAAAAAACAATGTTTCCCTGCAACTGAGCTGTAACACGCTGCCGTGTACATGAGAAATACAATCTGTGTTTCTGTGTTTCAGTGAGAAAAAAAGGAAACAAACGCTGCAATTTAGCAACATTGTAGCATTTATTAGTTAATTAGCAAGTTAATGACCAACTGTTAACATCTTCACCTGCATTTTCTTTGAATAGTTTCCACTAAATTATGTTTTAAAGTTGCAGAAACACCAGATTATTGTTTCAACCTGCTGAGTGATTATGCAAAACTGTACTTTGTGTCATAAAGTAACGAGACATTGGAGGAGAAAAAACTCTCTGCTCCACTTTGTGTAATGGAGGCAGCTGCTACAGGTGCTACATAGCTCATCATTAACATGGTGGATTCAGTTAAAAACCCAATTTAACCACTTTAACGACTCTTTCAGGTCGTTTTGGATCAATTCAACAACCAGTAACATCTTTACTGGCTAATAAACAACAAAGAAAAGAGTCAAACAAAGAAAATTATCTTGAAACATCAAAATATAAACTATAGAACCAGTTTAATGATTATTTAAAGATATTTCAGTTTCAATACTAGATGTTTTCTTGGATATTTAAGAGTTTTTTTTTTTTTTTAAAAACTAAAGATACAATTGTTACAAAGATAAACAGACATAGTTTCATCCTGATACGACAAAATCTTCCACGATACGATTTCAAACATTTAACACAATCAGCTCAACTCACAAAAAACAACTAAAATATGATTTAACAGTTTTATTTCTTTGCTCTTTGAGGTTTCTAAATGAAAAACAATCTTCTTCTTAATAAAATGAACACCTAGTGACACATTATTTTATGAATTAACTAAAAGAGACTTGATGACCTTTCAAATATGAACAGAAACCACAAAGAAACTGAGATACTGTGATTAAAAAAACATTTTATACATCAAAGCAGAATCTTTGTAAACATCGACTCATTTTAGTGACTCAAAGTGTCTGTTGCTATAGCATCTGCTAGCATCTTCTAGCCGTAGCGTCTGCTAGCCGTAGCGTACCGTAGCTCCATCATTAACATCTTCCACCTTAAACTCGGTGCTTTTCTTCTTTTGAGTTGTCGCTACTTTGTTTCTCTCAAGGAAACTGAATCAGTTGGACTTGGTTATTGGTCCAGTTGCATTCGATTCAGTTTCCTTGATATCACCGTGACCTGGATGAATGAGAATATTCACAGGCTACTTTGTTTCGTATCTTCGTCAAACACGTCTCGTAGAAGCTGCTGACTGCTGGTTTTCATGAACGATAATGAGCGTCTTCAGCTTTTATTACCTGACACCGAGGTTGTGTCGATATAGAAGGATAGATATATCGATGTAGTCATCAGATGACTTTGAAGCGAAGCCTTGTGAGCTGCAGGTCACTGGTTCATTTTAATGTTGTCGATGACTAAAAAATGTCCAACAAAATGTCAAGTGAAGCTCTGGTTGTTTCCTCAAAAAAACACTTGATGGGAAATAAAAACCTTCTCACTTTGAACCAAACCTTCAGGTTCACAACAGCTTGTTATTTATTTGCACGTTTATAAACCAACAATTTGTTGTGACATTATACAAACGGGAAAATAAAATAAATAAATAAAGTGCTTTTTGGTAATACTAATTAACTTAAATCAAATATTCTCAAATAAGCAACAAATGTATGAAATATTATAAAAAATAAATTCCTTGTAAAAAGCGCAGCACTGTCCGCCAGTAAAAAAAATATCCTCAAAGTCAAAATTGAGAGATAAGACGTGCACATGTGCCTCAATGGCAGCGTTTTCAATGGTTCCTTTACTCATCACGATGATGACTGAAGGACTGGAGAGATGTGACGGTGACACAGAGACTCAGTAGAAAACAGCAGCTCAAACGTTGAGGAAGTTTGTGTGTTTCTCACTCAGTGATGAAACTGTGTCCCGTCATTGTCTAATTTACTCTGTAGTTTCAAAATTGGGCTGGAGGTAATTGTCCTCCGCACATTATAGCGCTTGGTAGCGCTAATGCTAGCGCTCAAGCGCATGTTAAAAACCTGAGGGGCACCTGTATAATGGTTATGGCGTAGCCCGATCACGGATGAGTTCCTTCATGAATATTAAAGAGTGGAGCCTTCAGTGTAGCTGCACGTGTAGTGACACGATGTAAATACACACAAATTGCGTGAACTCACCCGGTACATGTACCGTTACACCCCTAGTGTTTATTATGAACATTAATTACAACCAATCACTTTATGAAACGTGTGTTGCCACATTAAGTCAATCTGAGTTCGTTAGTCAGAAGACGTCTGAAGGTTTGAATAAAGAAGAAGGATCTGATTACTGGTCCTGGATGGACCTTTTAGAAATAAAGAAATTAGAACCAAAACGACACAAACTGGACATTGATTATTTACGTCTTTGACCGTTTGGAAAAGATTCAGTTCTGCTGCCAAAAATAAAAGTCCCATTTTAAAACAAAGCGTTAACTACTCCCACGATGTGGATCCGACCACGAGAAACAATAAATTAAACTGTTCGGTTGTTTAACAACAAGTCTTTACTTTTAATTAATCCTCATGTGTTGGTTTGGTTTGGTGCTGGAGGACGAAGGTTTTAGTTTTATTGCAGATTGATGTTGTTGTACGAAGAAAAAAAAGAGGATGTTTAATACAAATCTGTAGCTGTTTTACAATAAAACAGACTGAAATGGCAAAGATGTAGTTTGTGTCAGTTTTGATTTATTTAGAGATACATCAAAGAGACTTTCACAAAAGTACAAATGTTACAAAGATGAATGTTTGTATTAGTAGTTAGTTGTTGTTTCCTCTGAGGATTCACCTTCGTTCTCGTCGACGGTTTGATTTCCATTAGTTCCAGAAACATCGTTTTATACAAAGTTGCACATTGAACATTTAGGATCAGTTCCATTTCTCTGTTTCACTTCTCACAAGTCGTCGCTAGTTGCTACGTAAAAGACGATGAGACACGTCTCCGTGACCACCGAATGACAACAAACAAACAAAGATGGCGTCTACAGACTTGATTATGTCCATCAAGGTATTTGTTCACACTAATCTGAATCTAAACGCTAACGTTAACGAGCGTTATTTATTAGCGGTTAGCGATAAGTTAAATGTATGAATTAGTTTATTAATTAAATCTCTAACTTTTCTCTGTTCTACTGACGTGAACTAGTTAAAGACATGAGGAGGAATGAGACTGGTCCTTAAATACGTCAAAGTAATGTTGCCATAAAAACTGAATTTATTTCCACCAACAGCATCGCGTTAGCAGCACATTAGCATCACGTTAGCATCACGTTAGCATCACGTGTGTCAGTTTTTCATTTCACTTATTTTTTTTTAAAAAGATGGATTTCGGCTGTAAACCTCCTGAGCTTCACTCATCATCTTTCTTTGGTTTAAAATTGAATTGAATGTTTATTAAATTTGGCTTCATTTCAAATTTTCACTCATGTTCAGTTTCCAGCAGCAAACTGCTTCTATTCCTCTGAACAAATTAATAAATGAGGTAATTAAGACTTGCTGTGTCTGACCTCTCTTTAAATATATATATATATATATATATATATATTTGCGTGTGTGTTCTCGTTTGTTACCATGGTTACGTGGCTCTCTTAGTTACCGACAACAGCTGCTTCTCTGCTGTTGCCATGGTGAAGGGCTGGTCTGTGCTGAGCAGCAGATTTCGTCACGACACCAACGAAGAAGAAGGAAACAGTAGAGACTTGAATTGACTTGAAACAACTGATCTCGTCTTCATCGTCGTCACGCGTTGATGCGTCTTTAATCGTTTCTTTATTCGTGTCGTTAAAACACTCGACTTCACTTGAAGATGAAGAGTTTGTTGCTTCACAGAAGTTGAAACATTTTAATTAAACGTGGGTTTTATTTCGTCGCCTTCGATCTTTAACGACCACTCGTCGTTATTTTCTTCATCACGTCATCACTCGCCTCAGTCTGCTGCTTCTCTTCACTACGACCAGTCGGTTCAGTCACATCCTGAATATAAATGTAAAACATCTGAGTCCAAGGTAAAAAAATAACAATAAAACTCCTGGTGTCCTGGTTAAAATATAAATAAATCTTAATTAATTTAATGAACAGTCTGTTTTTTATCCTCAAACACTTTGACACATGTGAAACACATTGTTTCTTTTTATATTTTATTATTTTATTTATTTAATAGAAACGTCTGTGTCTGATCTGGAGAATCAAAAAATAAAATAAATGATATATAATAGTAATAAATATATACTTTAATATATATTATCATGACATATGATATATGAAATATTTTTATTTTTCTGAAAATATATTAACTATTTTATATTTATTTTATTACTTTTTTATTAAAATAATGTTTTTTTTTCTCAAATCCAAATTACTTTTCACAGTTTTTTTTAATGCAAATAACAACATAAATGCTTCTGACTCTGTCTGAAATACTGGATTAAACTTTTATTAAGAATCAAAACATTTAATTTATCAGTAAATGTTTTAGTTTTGTACCAAAAACAAACAAACAAGCAAACAAACTAAGATGGTGGAGCTGCAGACAAACATGAAAACAACAGATCAGATGAACTGAAATAACTTTAACTTATCAGCTCATAAATAGAAACAGTGTCGTCCAGATGTTTTAATTCACTTTGAAGTGAACAAAGATATCGTCATGACAACCGGACACATTGTTTAAATAAAAGACGAGAATAAAAGCGACAACATGGCTGCAAGATTCTTCTCAGAATAAAAACAGGAAGTAGAAGAAATTACAAACATATAACATCTGAACATTCAGATGTTGTTTGTTTGTAACAACTAAAGTAATAAAATGTCATTTTAAAATCTGAGGTGTCTTGATTTCATCTTCATTTCCTCAGAGGATTTGTGACCTCAGTTGTTTTATTGTTTCAGGATCGTAGCTTCAGATCGTAGCTTCAGATCGTAGCGTTTCTCAGCTGAATCCACAAACATCACAGCAGCTCGTCGCTTCACCTCGAGTCGATAATAAACACGATCAGATGTTTGAACTGTGGTGACACCAGGAGTTCAGCTTCAACCGTTTATTTTTAATTAAATTAAACTTTTTAACTCTTAAATGTGACGCGCCGACGTTTCCTCACATCGTCTCGTCAATGTTTAATAATTTAATGTGTCTACAATTTGTTACTTTGTCCCAAATATAATAAAAACACAATAAAATAACCAATAAAATGTTAGTGAGATGCTAATGTTAGCATGACGCTGGATCTTGCAGATGTTGGCTTGTTCTGAACAGTTCATGCTAACATCAACATCAGGTTTGTTTCTAGGTTTTTGTTTTCGTTAAATCACAGTTTTGGCCAGTTGTGAAGAAGCTAATGTTAGCATAAAGTTTGGCCCCATTTCTTGCTAAGAATGCTAATGTTAGCATAAAGCTGAATCTGGTAAATGTTGGCTAGTTTTAAACAGGTAATGCTAACATTAATTAACATTTTAGGTGTTTTATTTTTTTCTGTTGATTGAAAGTTTGGTCCCATTTCTTGCTAAAATGCTAATGTTAGCATGAAGTTTGATCCTACCTTTTTAATGCTAATGTCGGCTAGTTTTAAACATTTAGCCAGGAGCCAACATTAGCTTCTTTATAACTCTGTAACAGTCAACATTGGGGTTTTGACAAAAGAGTAGAATCCAAACTAATGCTAACATTAGCATTAAATGTTTAGAAGTAGCCAGCATTAGCAATTTAACAACAAACAAGAACAACCTTTATGCTAAAATTAGCATTTTAGAAGAAACATGTTTATTTTATTCCTCTGATTCTTCTTATCTTTTTTAAGAAGGTGACTTTTTTGCTCTTTGTAAATCCTCGCAGCGTCTTTTGTTGAAGCTAATAATAACAATTATGCTAATGACCTAATGCTAACGACCCCCTGCGCTTTGTTTTGCTGCCCCCTACAGGGAGGAAGAGGAGAGTCTGCGGGACAAGATCCGGGCGGATCATGAGCGAGCGCTGCAGGAGGCCAAGGAGAAGCTCAGAAAGTCCCGTGAGGAGCTTCAGGCTGAGATTCAAACAGAGAAAAGTAAAGTGATGGAGGATATGAAGAAGAAGGATACGGGGCCTAAACCTCTGCCTCCGGTGCCGATGCCTAAAGTGGTGGGCGTCATCGACGGGGAGCCGCCGGAGCCCGACGTCAAAGAGAAACGAGACAAGATCAGAGAGGTAAGACGATGTTTGACGAGTTTACTGCGATCATGGGATTGATGAAGGGTATCGCAGCTCTGAGGAGTCGGATCAGTGTGAATTTAGCTACTAGGCTCATTTAGCATCAAGGAGCCGGTTTCTGGCTAAAATGCTAATGTCTGCTAGCATAAAGTCATATTTCTTAAAAAAAAGAAATCTAATGTTTTAAACCTAACAGCTAATGTTAGCATGAAGTTGCATCCTGTTTTGGTTGAATTTCTAACGTTAGCATAATGTGCAAGTGTTGTACAAATGTTAGCATCAAGTGGGATCCTGCTATTTTTTGTTTTTTTTAATGTTAGCTAGTTCTAAACATCTTAATTTTAGCGTAAATATGGTTTCTGCTTCTTTGCTGTTGGAACTAGTTTCTTGCTAATATGCTAATGTTAGCATTAGACTCTGAGATAAATTGGTTTCTACTTTTTTTGTTAAATTCACAGTTATGACAAATTATATAGAAGTTAATGTTAAAAGAAAATTAGATCCTTTATTTATTTTTTTGCTAAAATACTAATGTTGGCTAGTTGGCATAAACATTTAATGCTAATATTAGCATACGTTGGCTCATGTTTAATCTAAAAATGCGAATGTTGGCAGGTTCAAAACCGTTAATGCTAATGCTAGCATAAATTGGATTATCTGCTATTTAGTTTTAAAATGCTAGTGTTAGCTAATTTTAAACATTTAATGCTAATATTAGCATAAAGATGGATTATATTTTGTTTTAAAATGCTAAAGTTAGCTTGTTCTAAACATTCAACAGTCCATTCGTTCCCTGTACGTCTGAATGAATCTGTTTCCCGTTTCTGCCTCGGCTCCAGTTTTTATTGAAGGCAGCAGCATCCAGACAGTCGGAGGTTGTGCTGAATGCAGATGGTGATATCTGGTCTCTCTCCCTGTAGACACTAAACCAACCCCCACGCCCCCACCCCCCTCTGTGCAGGTTTCTCCTGCATAATTACCTCATATCGTCTCTGTTCAAACAGCTTTTGGAGTCAGACCACTCACCACGCACCGAAGCTCGGCCTATTCTGCAAAAAAAAAAAACGCCCTTTGTCTCTAAATGTCCCTTTTGTTCCCGTCATAATTACCATTCGGAGAGAGAATGCCATATTCTCCCAAATGAGCGAGAAAGAAGCAGCTGTACGAGTCACAGAGAGAGAAGGAGACGCTGCTCTTCCTCTGATTGTCTTATGATACTGAGGTGAAATTATAATCACACACTGTCGTGTGGTTGTGACTTTAACACGAGGGATGTTTTTGTTATGATTAGGACTAGCCAGCGTTAGCATTTTAGCAAAAAACGAGATCCAACTTCATGCCAAAATTAGAGTCTTTATAACGAGTCAAAAGAATCCAAATCTAACGCTACCGTTAACAGTAAATGTTTATAATTAGCAAACATTAGCATGTTAGCAATGCAACTGGATAAAACTTAAGGCTAAAATTAGCATTTTGGCAAAAACAGGATCTACCTCCATGCTAAAATTAGCATATTTATAACTAGTCAAAAAGAATTCAAGTTTAATTTTAACATTAGCATTAAATGTGTACAACTAGCCAACATTAGCATGTTAGTAGTGCAGTTGGATTAAACATAATGCTATCATTAGCATTTTAGCAAAAAGCAGGATCCAACTTCATGCTAAAATTAGCTCCTTTATAACTAGTCAAAGCTAGTCCAACATTAGAATTTTAGCAAAAAGCTGCATCCAACTTGATGCTAGCATTAGCATTTCAGTAAAATCAAGACCCATGCTAATATTAGCTTCTTTATAACTAGTCTAAATATTCCAACAATAATCTTGAATCCAAATCTAATGCTAACTTTAGCATTAAATGTTTAGAACTAGCCAGCATTAGCATGTTAGCAAAAAACTGGATCAATCTTAATGCTAACATTAGCTTCTTTATGACAAGCCAGTCACAGGTAGCTGCTGTTTTATTTTCCATCTGTGTCTGCCACAGATGGGTTGTTTTGATTAATTAAATTTGGTTTTAATGATCAGTTATTTTTCTCTGTGGCTTTGTGGCGACGCCGTCATTAACAAACATT
The DNA here is from genome assembly GCA_016801845.1 of Polydactylus sextarius. Classification (NCBI taxonomy): domain Eukaryota; kingdom Metazoa; phylum Chordata; class Actinopteri; family Polynemidae; genus Polydactylus; species Polydactylus sextarius. Next base: position 1,431,138 of record CM028912.1, on the reverse strand, counting down.
TCACACAGGTTGTTTCTTTTCTTCTTCTGTTTTAAAATCCGTGCGGTGATTTCACGTGATTGATTTTGACTGTGCAGAGCTGCTGTTGCCACAGTTTTCATCAACTTCCTCTATATTTATTCTGACACACACATCGAGCTCAGACTTAAAATTCTTTAGCAGTTTGTAGTTGTGGATTTGTTTCCTGCTGGTTGACAGTTTTGACAAGTTGGAGGAAAACTTGTTTTTTTTTTTATTGTTTGTTTGTTTTATTTATTTTGCTGCGAGTGGAAAAATATTCTGACCTTGAGTTGGACAGAAACACAAACTTGAGGAACGAGGAGAAATGGTCAAATAGTCGCCATCAGAGACGTTAGAGACGGGAGTTTACAGGTTTTATCTTTGTCTTTATAACGTTACAGTTTAGTTAGTGTTGATGATTTTCAGTGACGAGACGTTTACTAGAACCTTTAGCTACAGATGGAAACCTTGTTTTTAGCTAAAATGCTATCACAATTTTGGCTAAATATGAAGACGCTAATGTTAGCATAAAGTTGGACCCTGCTTTGTTGCTAAAATGCTAATACATACAGTTTCACTACACATCTCAGTTACAGATAGACCACTTGTTTTTAGCTAAAATGCTAACATTAGCATGAAGTAGAATCCTACTTTTTCTTAAAAATGCTAATATTAGCATGAAAATGGATCCTGCATTTTTGATGAAATGCTAATGTTAGCATTATGCTGAAAGTTCTAGTTTTAGTTCTAGTTCTAAACAATTTTGGCTAGTTCTAAATAAGCTAACATTAGCATGTTAACACTGTTTTTGGCTAAAATGCAAATGTTAGCATGAAGTAGGAGCCTACTTTTTTTTAAGTAATGTTAGCTAGTGATAAACATTTAATGCTAATTTTAGCATTTTATTTTATTCTACTTCCCTGCTAAAGTTTCAGCTAGTTGTAAACAAGCTAATATTAGCATTATGTTGGAACTTTGCTAATGTTTTCTAGGTCTAAAGATTAAACAGTTTTGTTTAAATCACAATTTTGGGTAAATATAAAGAAGCTAGTTAGCATGAAGTTGTATCCTTTCATATTTTCTACACTGCTAATGTTAACATAAATATAGATCCTAGTAAATGCTATTGTTGGCTAATCCTAAACATTTAATGCTAATGTTAGCATTAGATAGGATTCTACTGTTTTTGTTAAAATCACAATTTTGGCTAATTGTAAAGATGCTAATGTTAGCATGAAGTTAGACCCTGCTTTGTTGCTAAAATGCTAATAGTAACATACAGTAGATAAAATGCTAATGTTAGCATTATGATGTCTCTTTCTAAACATTAAATGTTTTTGTTAAAATCACAGTTTTGTATTATTAAAAAGAAGCTAATATTAGCATAAAGTTTGATCCTACTTTCTTGCTAAAGTCACAAAATTTTAGCTAGTGATAAACAAGCTAATGTTCACATTAGCTAAAGCTAGCAAGATGTGCTAGAGGAGCACGACACAAAACCACAGATGTGTCACTGCAGACATCGTTTGACAAAATAAATGGTTGACGACGGAAAGAAATCAGTTTATTTAATAAACAATCAACATCTAAATTGAAGAGATTATGTCTGAGAGAACAGAACATAAATATGTTGAACACTAATGGAAACTTGTGGGAAAACATTATCTTCCTCCATTAGATTAAACCTTATTTTGAGATTTTCATTATTTTCCAGACTAACTAGTGTTTTTCCACAGTTATTGATGAACAAACCATTAGTGAAAGTGAATTGTGTCTTTGTGAAACGGCCCATTAACTGCAGCAGCCGGCTTATTTAAACAGCCCGGGGGCTACAATACCTCATAATGTGACAGGTGAATCACACTGGAACAGTTTCTGCTCAAATTCATTCCACTGCTTTTCTTTTTATTGCCCCGAAGCGTTCTCTATCTCCACACTAGGGTTTAATGGCCGCTAATGTCCAGGTCAGTTAATTAGCGCCAAACCAAAAGAGCACAGAGCTCAGAGATAATCGAGGAGGTGAAGACGGAGCAGAGTTTCCCTTTTTTAAACAGTCGCTCAAGTGTTTGGAGAATTAGAATAAAAACATCCTGCTCATATTCCTCCATAGGAAACATGAGGAACGTAGCTGTTTCTTAATGCTAACATTAGCTTCTTTATAGCTAGCCAAAAATGTCCAATCAAACCATATAGCCGTTTAGCTACATGGTTAAACAGTTGGTTGGGAAGCTAATACTTTGTATTCATGACCATTTTTTTTTTTTGCTAAAATGCTAATGCTAGCATAACCTGGGACCCCACTTTATTGGTTAAAAAAACACATTTTTGGCTAGTTGTAATGGCACTAATGTTAATATCAAGTTGGATCTTGTTTCCTGCTAAAATGCTTTAGCATTTAGCATTTGATTCAAATGCTAATATTAGCATTGCATGTTTAGAACTAGCCAACAATAGCATTTTAGCAGGAAATAGAATCCAATCAAACCATGTAGCGATTTGGCTACATGTTAATACTTTACAGTCATGTCTGTGAATATGAAGAGTTTTATTTCTTTTGCTAAAATGCTAATGTTAGCATAAAGTTGGACATGACCTTTTTGACAGTTTTGGCTCCAACATCAAGTTGTTTCCTGCTAAAAAGCTATTTTTAGCTAGTTCTAAACATGTAATGCTAATATTAGCATTTGAATCAAATGCTATTGTTGGCTAGTTCTAAGGATTTAATGCTAAAGCCAAATGCTAAAACATTTTAGCAGGAAACAGGATCCAACTTGATGTTAACATTAGCACCAAAAACGTGATTATTAACAAAAAAGTAGGGTCCAGTTTTATGCTAACATTAGCGTTTTAGCAAATACAAATCAGCTTCCCTACAAACTGTTAAACTGTGAAGCTGAATCACATCTTTACTGCTGATATTACTTTATTATAAAATATTTATTTTTTTTGTCAAGCTAGCTAGTCAGGTGGTCTTAGCTAACAACTACTTTACATAAGTGTAGCTAGCTTTAGATTGTGTAGCTAACTTTACAGTAGCAAAGCTAACTTTACTTCAGCTGCATGTACAGTTCATCAACAAGATGTTTAAGATGCTTTTAGATCATAAAATGTTGTAAAGAAACAAACAAGAGGCAGAAACAGAAACAAAGACGTCATTTGTGTGTTTGGGAATCGAACAACGAAACGAAACGAAACGTGAGAGGACGACGGAGAAATAAAACATCTGGACGGTTCGACTCAGGAGTTTAGAGGAACTAAAGAGGAAGAGAGAGAAGAAAACAGGTTGGACTTAACGTGCACGAGAGAATAAAACAAAGAAATATGAAATTTTGTTATTAGTTGTTATATGTTATTTGTATGTTATTTGTTACTATCATTACTTCCTTCATGTTTTGCATCGTAAAGACGCGTTAAAGCGCCAGAAAGAAATTCTGTAAACTGGAAAAACCTGAATCTATTGAAGTGAACTTGTTACAGAACGAGGAAACGTTTCATTACATGTTGTTGTAACATCAGTGGAGTCAGTTTCCTTTTAACCGAGAGAGAAGGAAGAAATGTCCTTCCTGGCCTGTGAATATTTCCCTCTTCAGTAACAGTAGAAGTATTGAGCCGTTACAGCCACATCACACATAAAGTATGTAAATGACTCAGCTGGCTCTGATTATCAGAGCTGATTTATTTCACAGTTTCTCAGTCGCTTACTGACGTGAAGAGGAAAATAAAGACTGTGAGGAAGCAACAGATCGGTGTGCACACGTTTATCAAAAAAAGATGAAATTCAGCAATAACACATGTAATTATTATAATTATTATCACGAAATAAGATCTAAAACATCTAAAACACATATGTTTAGGACTTGAACTCCTGATGAGTGTCAACTGTCAGAAATTGATTTTGTTTAGAAAACTTTATGTTAAAACTAAAAAAACAAAGCTCACGAGTTAGTAGCAACACCCCCGAGATATTATGTTGGTTGAAGTAATATTGAGTTTGACTGTCTTTTGTTTTAATAGTAGTACTTATAAGAAGTACTGATAACTTAGTAAGTGAACCCAGAGTTTATTAAAAACACTGTTTTACAAGACTTACCCAACGTCTGGTTTTATAACAACTGGTGATGAAGGTTGTTCCACATCAGCAGATTCAACATTTTTGTCTTCTCTTCATGGAAACATCGGTTCTGTTGTTCAGAAAAATGGTGAATCTGCTGATCAGGAACAACCTTCATCACCAGTTGTTACGTTGGGTAAGTCTTGTAAAACATCTTTGTAATAAACTCTCTACGTTTGACCGACTGCCCCATTTACATTCATTGTTAGCTAATAGGCTAACGTTGGTTGAAGGATTTTCTAGTTTGACTGTCTTTTGTTTTGAACACAACTGGTGATGAAGGATGTTCCTGATCAGCAGATTCATCATTTTTCTTGTTCTTCACAGACACATCAATCTGTTGTTCAGTAAAATGTTGAATCTGCTGATGTGAAACCAGACGTTGGGTAAGTCTTGTAAAACAGTGTTTTTAATAAACTCTGGGTTCACTTACTAAGTTATCAGTACTTCAGTTTATGTGTAGGGACCCTATTCATGTTACTGCTGAAGTGAAGTGATATTTTACTTTCATTGTTAACTATTTGGTTGTGAAAACAAAAGATGGTCAAACTGGATATTACTTCAACCAACGTAACATATCTGTTGAGGGGAGTTTGACTCGTGTTCATGGTGAAACAGACTCTGGTTCATGTTGATCTGGACGTCGCTTTAATTAGGTTGTTGTTGTTTCTTTTATTGAGTCTGAATCACATTAAGAACCAAATCGAACGCTGAAGTTTCTAAAGATTCACACTTTTAACCTCAAAGTGACAGAGTTGAACTGTGTTTAACTGGTGAGTCAGAAAACATCACACTCCTTTATTTTAAGTGTTGAAGCTGCAATAATTAGATGTTGGACTGTTTGAGCTGCAGCTTCGTTTCTGTTTGTGTCTCTGATGCGACAGAAAAGACTAATCGTCTTTTATCAGATCACAGAGAATGAGGTCTGATCGTTTTTCTCACTTTTTGCTCTGAAAGAGAAAAAAAAGTTGAGTTTTTTTGTGAAGTTGTTTTAGTTTTAAGTTTTGATTTCTAAAGTTGAAAGATGCGTCAGTTTTTTTTTTTTAATGAAACATTGCAACGTTCTTTTCTTACCGTGACTCAGCCACACGCCGTTATGATGGATACTATTAAACCGCTAAACCAGCGTGTAAACATCACCATGGCAACACGCTGGTTTTCACGGTGGAGCTGAAATCAGCGGCAGACCTCCCCGGTACCGGGTAACATCTGGATCAGACGCGGGGAGTTTGTAGAAAGTGAAAATGAAAGAAAAAGCGTTAAAACGTCAGACTTTTAAACGTGGTTGTGAGTGAATCAGTGAGACGGCAGCAGCATTTATCTCACATCCCTCCTCTGATTGGCTGTCGCTCTTTGTCAGTCTCTTCAGACTCCTCCAGTTTTCTAACATGACAGATCCAGTCCCGGTCTCAGACCAGGTCCCGACGGCCTCTGATGGAGTCGTTAGGGCTGTTCACACATTATGATCATTAACTGATGATTCACCAACCATCAGAGGACCAAGTCCACCAGAGTCCACCACTGGAGACCACTGGTGGAGTCCACTGGTGTCGACTAGACTTTAGAGATGATATGTGATATTTATTCAGCAGCTGTTTTATAACCTACAGTCAAACAGGTCGATGACTCAACAGTTGTTTGCTCTAAATATTTACCTTGTTACAACTGATGAACGATGAAGCAATAATGTTGCAATAAAAGCAACTTTGAATTAAATGATTAAGAACTTTTGAATCATTATACTGAAGACATCAGTAAATGTTTCAGCCAATTGTCGTCGACATTTCTCTTGTTTTTACTTTTAAATATAAACCTCCATCTGGCTGGGAAACACAACAAAATAAAAATCAATGTTTAGTTGGAGTAAAAAGAGATGAAAGCAGTTTCAGTCTTCATCAATTAAAATAAAATCAACCTGTATGTTTGTATTCTTCTGTTGATTTCTGTTTAAGTTAAAAAAAAAACATCTATTGTTCCAGCTTAGTTAACAACAACAACAACAACGTCTGAGAGAATAAAACACTGTTGTTTTATTTATTTAACGGGGAACATGACTCATCCACTCACTCTTTAAGTGGATCGATGTAGAAATATCAACCTATTAAGTTTTCAGGTGATTATGATGTGACTCGTGTATCTTTATTTGTTCAGTTTAAAACCTCGAAACCACCGGAGAAAAACCGTGAACTTCTCATCAAGTTTATTAGAAATAAAAACCAATCTGCTGCTTTTTCTTTTTCAGTAAAATGAGACAAAATCAGATGTTTGAACCATAAACAGGAAACTCATTATTTAAATAAACATGTTTATTCACCATGAAACGTTTAACTGGCGCTGTCATCAGTAAACAAAGCTAATGCTAATGCTAATTGTCGTTTTGTTACAAAATGTCTTTTTTTGTTGATTAATTCCGATGTAAATAAACAACAATTGTTTTTAAAACTTTTTCAAAAAAAGTTGTTACATTTGTTAAAATGTAACATTTGATCGATGTCAGACTTTTTAATTTAAAAACGTAAAAAAAAAAAAAAAACTTTTTTAAAAAATGTATTTTTGATCTTATCTAATTCTTAAAACATCTTTATTATGACCCATTTATTTTCTGCTGTTTCATCAAATATCTTAATATCGTACATGAAATAATATGTAACAAATAAAAATAACAGCAAATACTTAGAGAAGCTGTTTTAAATGAATCTTTATTCGCTGATAAATGTCTTTGATTTTTCATCACTTTGTCAGATGTTTGATAAACTGATAAATATTCAGGTTTTACACATTATTCTGACATAACTTCCTTAAACAGAAAGGAAATAAATCCACACCGTTTTATTTCCGTGAAGGTGTTTAACGTGATAAACGTTGTCAGATGTCACGTTCTTGTTCTCTGAAGTCTGGTCCGTTTAAAAACCAGGTAGAAAGATAAAAACCCTCCGAGGAGACGAGTTGGAAGGAGATGAGAAAGTCGAGCGGCGGTTTAAATCAGTCAGATTGACTCTGGAGGTCAGAGGAACTTCACCCAACGCTGTCGTCTCTTCAGGGAGCGAAGCTGCTTTTTTAATTTTTTTTCCTAAACAACGGTTGAAGCTGCTGCTGCTGCTCGAAGGGGATTTCTGGATATTTCTGTCCGTCGGCTGTAATTGTGTGTGTGTGAATGTGAGCGTGGCTCATCGGAGGATAAGGCTGCATGAATCACAGCCAGAGGTCCTCTGGGTAAAAAGATGGCCGCCGGCAGATTGTGCCGCTGTTTCTAGAGCTGAAACTGTGAAGGTCACAGCTCCTGATGGAGCCAACGGTCGCGTTGGTCGTGAAGATGGAGGCGACCTGCCGCTGTCAGCGAAGAGTTTATGCATTAAAATAGAGCTGCAGCAACGGATCGATTGAATCAGTCGGCAACTGTTTTAATAATGGATTAGTTGTATCTGCGTTGTTGGTTAGTGGATGGAGGAGACAGTGGAGGATAAGGAGGCTAACGTTAGCTCAGCGCTAACGGAGAAACTTAGCAACAAACAGAAGGTTTTTCTGTTTGTTACTTTGGTTTTAATTTGGTTTTAAATTTGTCAAAACGACACAAACGTGGTGGAAACGGTTGTAGATATTTGAAGATGATTATTATAATGAAACAAGAACAGAGAGACGCTGGAGTTTGACCTTGTTGAATTATATGATGACGTCATTCAGAGACTGTTTAAAGTGAATCCTTTGTTTCTTCAGAAATAAATAGATGTTACTGTTATTTCCTGTCATTTCCTGTTTAGAGACAACATATGTTTCTTACTGTGTTTCTCTTCAGACTCAAACTAAAACGTTCTCCAGTTAAACACAGTTCAACTCTTAAAAGTGCAAATCGTTCGTTTGTTCCCAATTCTTGGCGCCACGATGTGATTGACTCAAAATGATTTTAGACTCAACAACAACCTAATTAAAGTGACGTCCAGATCAACATGAACCAGAGTCTGTTTCACCATGAATACGAGTCAAACTCCCCTCAACAGATATGTTACGTTGGTTGAAGTAATATCCAGTTTGACCGTCTTTTGTTTTCACAACCAAATAGTTAACAATGAAAGTAAAATATCACTTCACTTCAGCAGTAGCATGAATAGGGTCCCTACACATAAACTGAAGTACTGATAACTTAGTAAGTGAACCCAGAGTTTATTAAAAACACTGTTTTACAAGACTTACCCAACGTCTGGTTTTATAACAACTGGTGATGAAGGTTGTTCCACATCAGCAGATTCAACATTTTCCTCGCTCTTCACACACAGTCTGTTGTTCAGGAAAATGGTGAATCTGCTGATGTGGAACAACCTTCATCACCAGTTGTTATGAAAACAAAAGACGGTCAAACTGAAATCCTTCAACCAGTATTAGCCAAGTAGCTAACAATGAATAGAAATGGGGTGAATAACAACTGGTGATGAAGGATGTTCCTAATCAGCAGATTCATCATTTGTTGTTGATCAGGAAAATGATGAATCTGCTGAACTGGAACTTCAGTTTATGTGTAGGGACCCTATTCATGCTACTGCTGAAGTGAACTGATATTTTGAGCTTTATTAGTGGTTAAAAAATGACAATTTAGATACGTTTGGCTGACTGCCCCATTTACTTTCATTGTTAACTATTTGGTTGTGAAAACAAAAGACGGTCAAACTGGATATTACTTCAACCAACGTAACATATCTGTTGAGGGGAGTTTGACTCATATTGATGGTGAAACAGACTCTGGTTCATGTTTAGTTTTTAGATTTTTTCCCCTTTTTTTTTGATTAATAATCAGTTATCACAATCATCATTAGCTGCAGCCGTCACATTAAAACGTCTTAACTGAAGCTTCATTAAAGTATAAACGTTACTTATCTCATGCTCAACATTATTGCAGCATTTTTAAATTCATCTGCTCTTTGAACTGAGTTTAGAATAAAAAATCAAATCCAAATAAATCCATCAAACCAGTTGTAAACGTAGCAGAAAAAAACAGTTTTTAATCTGTGACTCTGACCTCAATAACAGAGTTGATCCAGGTCGACAGGTTTCATCTAAAACAAGCTGCAGATTATAATAATGTGGCACCGTTAATAAATTTACACAGAAGAAGAAGAAGAAGGAAACGTTCGTCTGCTCTGTTGTCTCAGAATAAAAGGTGATTTATAGTCATCAGACACAGACTCAACATGTGATTGTGTGTGAGATAAGTTTCCTGATGGATGATGATGATACAGACTGTTTCAGACTCAGGTCACCTCCAGACTCACGACCACGGATGAAAATATCTGATCCACTATGTTCCTCATGTTTACAGTCTGTTAATGTGGATTTTACTGATTTTAAAGAGAAAATGATTCTTCTATCAGCTGATGTTGTTGTTGGTCAATCTGATGTTTTATGTCTGTAGCTGATACGTCATTCAGGCTTTAGTTGTGTTGTTAACTTTAAAACAATAACAACCTTTGATGGTTTTTATCTCCATTTTTTTCTGAGCAACAAGAAACCCAGGAGAAGAAATTCTCTTATCTTTGATTTATTAAATTATGACTCATGTTCAGTAAAAACTACGAACTTACAACAAGTTTAGGTTCAATATTTAATGTGAAACCTTCATCATTTGTAATATTTGTAGCTTCAGTTTTGTGAAAATCTCTTTTATATCCAAGAAAAAGTGAAATGAATCTTCTGTGTATGTTGTATCATAACTGAGTCATGTAGCAACACTCGTTCTTATATAGGTCTTGAAAGTCTTGAAAAGTCTGGAATCTTTGTGTAAAAGTCTGGAAAACATTTTAGTTTGACAGTTTGACTCCACTCACCACATTCACATGGAGGAGGAACCAAACTGTGATGGAAAACAAGGTGTCTGCTACCAGACTGAGTAGAGTCCAGTAGAGTCCAGTAGAGTCCAGTACAGTAGAGACACAACCACGTGGTGGAAAAAAAAGATCAATTTCTGGAAGAAGTCTGTAGTTTTTATTTAGGAATCGATCAAATGCTGTTTATAAAATCTTGAGATGAAGATGTTTTTCATCTTCATCACTTCTGTATTTTGTATTTTAATTTTATTTTGTAAAAGTTTAATTCTCGTTCATCCTGTTTTACTTCACCTCTGAGACACAAACGACTAAAAATCAAAAACAGAAATTAATTTACTTTTGGTGAAACATCGACAAATGTTTTTGTTGATGAAATTTCTACAGATTTTACTTTTAAAACCTTTAAGGTGATAACCAGCAGAGAAGAGGAATCAATATGAAACTTTTTTTGAGATTTGCTGAGAAAACATCGCTTCACTAAAACAAGTTTTCTACTATTTACTTACTATTTAAATCCACTTCACATTTTAAATCCGTCATAAAAGCTGCTGGTGTTGTGGTCGGACCACGGGGTCAAACGTGACTCGTGTTCATGGTCGTGTTTTGTTTTGAGGTGATAAGAGACGAGAGCTTCGCTTGTGATTGTTTCACCTCTGGTTTAAAAAAGATAATTGCTTCTGTAAATGTAATTATCTACATGAGCTTGTGTCTTTGGATGAGAAAACACGTTTCCGACACTGATCTTGATCTTTTGGTTCGTGTTCATCTGAGTGAGGAGAGTTTATCAGCAGTAAACACACGGGACTGTTGTGTGAATGATAATTAACCATCTGATCAAACAATGAGACGGACAAAACACTGAGTACTGCTGGTTCAGTATTCACACGTGTTGTCACAGTATAACTGATAACAATGACTTAGAGAAGTGAAGTGATTCGACTTAAATTTTCACAAAACTAAAGTTGCAAATGTTACAAATTATGATTGTTTTATTTTAGTTGTTGGTTGAAGTTTTCAACGGATGCGTCAACAGTTCGAGCAACTTATTATTTTTTTATAGTAATAATATTATTTAGGTTTAACTTTGGTTTGTTTGTGTCGGTTTCCTGTAAATGTTCGACTTGAACGTCTTAACACTAAAGTAGCGAGCAGGAGGAGCAGCGTTTAATTCGTCATCGTCATTTCGAGTTTTCTCCGTGAACCGTCTCAGGATGAGACTCTACATTTTATGACTCGTGTCTCCGAGCGACGAACAAGAAGATGCTTCATTTAACAGAATTTAACAACATAAGAGGCTGTAAAAACAAAGTGGCGAGAAAAAAAAAAAACATGTTGGTGATTTTTGGGGAAAACTCACATTTTTCTTGTGGATCTCGACGCTCAGACTCTCTCAGTGTCTCACATCAGATACTTCCCTTAGTTCGCTTCCATGTAGTTATATTATGTCCTGACTTCCATGTATGTGTGAATGTCAACAGGGTAGTTGTTGTTGTCTTCTTCTTTTTCTAACGGTGAATCATCACAGGACAGAACATTAACCACTGATCTGGACCGTGATCGTCTCCCCCAACATATCTGCCGCCTTGTTTTCAATTCTAATCAATAATCAAAGTCTTACTAGTGCTGATGTTTGCTTGTGTGGCTCCATGTTTCAGTGGAGATCGTTATGATGAAACCATCCGGGTGTTAATGCTTCACTGTGTTTTACCAGACTGGTCAGTGTCAACACACTGTGTGAGTATGAAAGTATTGAGACACGACGTGTCGTTGGAGAACGAGTCGATCAGACTCTGATGAATCTGCTGATCGACACAGATCAGAAGGAGCAGGTTCGTGTCGCTGTGTGAATTAATTTGGTTTATAATCCTCAGCGTGAATCGAGTGGCGTCACGGAAAAAGACACGAGGCCAAAAACACAATGAAACCCACGGTCCTCGTCTTTAGCGCTTTGGCCGACCGCCCTGATCCGAACAGGAGGAAACTCACCATCACGCTGTGGCTGAAAGAGACGAAGAGGAAACCGGACGTCAGGTTTCACTCCTCAGGTTAAGAGTTAAGAAATGATTTAGAAGTGATCGAGCAAAGACTTAGTTTTTTAGAAATACAGTTTGGAAAAACCTGAACTCCTCAGATGTTTCTCTGGAGGAAGAACTGTAACTTTTCTTCTCTCCAGTAATGTCCATTGACTTGATTCGCCCTTTTTAACAATTACAAGTAAATTACAAGGTTTCAGTTAACACGTCGAGTGTCTTTACTAATCGGTCTCTCTCCTTTCTGCAAATTTGTAATTAGTGTTTAATCAGCTTTTAAATGCTGTCGTAACCAGAGTTCAGCTTGTGTTTCATGATATAATAAAAACCTGTGAATGTTTGAATGAAACCAGTGAACCAGACCGTGATTCAGTCTCTAAAGTCTGAAGAAGATGAACAAACTTGAGGTGAATTATCAGCATGGCGTGGAAACGATGAGCTGAGAGGTGACGGTGGACGTCAGACGGCGGCCGACTCGACCACGTAGACGGGAAATGTTCTTCTGTTTTTGTTTCTACAAACATTTGAGTTGGAAGAGAGAAGAGAAGCAGCGTCTCTTTAGTAAAAGCTTCCTCCTCCTCATCGTCTTCATCGTCTCCGTTCACCCTGCAGCTCCTCTTCCTCTCAGCATCTTCCTCCACGTCAGGGATCATCTCACAGTCTCTTGCTCTTTTTGTTCGCTGCTGCTCCTCCTCGTCTTCGTCTCTGAAGAGAAGAATCTTATTTAGTTTCACCTGCTCGCCAGGAAGGTTAATACAGTAAATTATCATGGATTTACAAGACATGAAGCAGTTGACTGATGAATTGATTTAATGATAATTTGACCTGATTTTAAAAATGATGAAGACTTAAATCAAAAGCGGCTGCAGGAAAGAACAACACTACATTTGTCTGTGGGAATATTCATTTATTTTAATTTATCCTGATGATTGAATCTAAAAGCTTCAGTTGCAACTGAAACCACATTTTGTCAGTAATTATTATTCTCTAAATCTACGTTAACACAGTTTTTCTTGGACGTGAAGAAGATTTGTTATAAAACTAAAAGCTGAATGTCACAAAGATGAACGTTTATGTTTAAACTTGGAGGTTTTCAGTTTGGCCTTGGTTGTGTTTCTGGGTGATTGATGTCTGGTTAAATCATTTCAGAGATCTTTTATTTCACCTCCGGTTTGGACATTTTACACGTGGCTTTGTTTCTGTCCAGTTCTTCTCCATCCTTATACTTTAAAATCCAAACTGCTGCCAGACATCTGTCTCTGGTCCTGACGGAGACTCGTTCACCGTCTCTACTACCAAACAACTACACCCACAGAGGAAACTGGAAATGACAGTTCAGTTGAAAAGTTTGTTCAGTTTGAGGTTTCAGGTTCTTCTCAAACCTCCAATCCCTTCACACCACTGGTTTATTCCTCAGAGGAGACTAAACGTCCTCTTCATCTTTGTCTTGGCTACTTGCTGTGACCTGCCTGGTGCTGGGCTGCTAGTTGTGTTTGAATGTTTATGAAGGAGCAGTAGGAGGTGGAGCTTGACGACATGGATCCATGTTTTCACTCTGCATCGTTAATGTTGGATTGTTAAGGTGACGTGAACATGAACCAGAGTCTATTTCACCATGAATAAGAGTCAAACTTCTTCCAAGAGATATTTGACGTTGATAAACTGAAGTACTGATAACTTAGTAAGTGAACCCAGAGTTTATTAAAAAACACTGTTTTACAAGACTTACCCAACGTCTGGTTTTATAACAACTGGTGATGAAGGTTGTTCCACATCAGCAGATTCATCATTTTCCTGAACAACAGGTCGATGTGTCTGTGAAGAACGAGAAAAATGTTGAATCTGCTGATGTGAAAGTTATCAGTACTTCAGTTTATGTATAGGGACCCTATTCATGCTACTGCTGAAGTGAAGTGATATTTTGAGCTTTATTAGTGGTTAAAAATGACAATTTAGATACGTTTGGCTGACTGCCCCATTTACTTTCATTGTTAACTACTTGGTTGTGAAAATAAGAATGTAAAATATCTCTTGAGGAGAAGTTTGACTCGTATTTATGGTGAAATAGACTCTGAGTTCAAATTACTCTGGACCGTCTCTAATCATTGGATCGATCCATCTCTAGTAGTTGTTAGTAGTCGTATTTATGTCACAACTTGTTTCAGTGACGTCCTCATAAATATTCATTTCTGTCCCATCAGTAAAATTAGTGATGAAAAGGTTAAAGATAAAGAAACCTGACAGTTAATTACGACGTCTCATCTCTGTCGAGGTTCAGTCGCATGTTAAAGCTGCTAAATATTTTTCTAACGCACTGTTTTGTTTCCTCGTTGTCTCTGCAGATGATGAAACACGCGTGGGACAGCTACCGACAGTACGGCTGGGGTCATAACGAGCTGAAGCCCATCGCTAAGAAAGGACATTCCACAAATATCTTCGGTAAGTTCAACAGAAACCCTCCGTCTGTCTGTTCGTCCCACCGCCGTCTGTTTGCTCACATGGTTGTAAATCACACACACGCTGTAGACGAGGTGATGTGATGACACCTTCCCGCTGGCAGGTTGCACTGAAACACGTCGCTGAAATGTCAGATAATTGGTAAATAAATGAACAAAACGCTGCTGTGTCAGCTCTTAATTAACGTCAGATACTTAAATACCTTTAATTAATAACATTTAAACCTGTCGCATAAAACAAATGTTCAGTGCTGAAGTTTCTAAGATCTTAGTCAGAGTTCGGTCACGAGGGAAACTCGTGTTGCCGCTGGCAGTGATTATTTTCCCACACTGAGGTCAGTCCAGCTCAGCTTCTCATCATCCGTTATTTGTGTATTTTGGAGGCTGCTCTTGTTTTTTTTTTTTTTCTCTGGTATCCACCTCTGCAGCTGCTGCCGTCGATAATAAAAACACAGATGACACGACTTTGTCACAGCAGGAGAATCAACTCACCTTTTACAAGCGTTTCTGACTTTAAAATGACTTTTAAACCACAAACGAAAAGTCACGATCCAGCACATTTTTTACTCTAAATGTCTCAACTGTAACTTCTGTCGACAATTCAGATCAGTGAACAGTGAATCTAAAACATCTTGTTTGTTCTCTGGAGGTTTGTTTATAAGTATCAGGCACAATCAAACTATTTTACGTCATCTGATCGACATGAAATGGTTGTACAGTGATTACTGAGGGAATAAAGATACAATCACACCAAAATAAGATAAGAAAAATCAGCATTTAGCACAAGCACTTGATACAAGGTTTCACTGGGTCTTAAAAAGTCTTAAATTCACTGAATTATTGTGTTCAAGTCTTAAATTATTTTAAACTGGTCCTAATTTTCTTACACATGATCCGCTGCTTCAAACGCTCAATAAAATGACACTTTATTGTACTTTATTTTAATGTATTTACCACTACGAAGTAGCCAAACACACAACTAATACTGCAGCCAATCAGCTTCTGTGTTATTTAAACCCTCCCTCTGTCTTTCCCTTAAAATTCACCTTAAAATGCATCTAGATATGCAAACACGACATCACCTGTTTTTATTTCTGTATCTCATGCTACATTTACGTTTTAGGGATTTGTATAGTCATGGAAACTTCCTGCAAAGTCATGGAAAAGTCATGGAAAACTGGTGTATAAAATGTGTATGAACCCTGGATATAGATCTTAAATTTCATTCATAAAGGTCTTAAAAAGTCTTAAATTTGAGTTGGTGAAACCTGCAGAAACCCTGTAACATTTCTAATACTCCAGCTGTGTAATTAGCTCGCTATGCTAACTATGCTAAACTAAAGAAAGAAGCGTTTGATTTTCGGGTCTTTGACTGGTGATCAGCTACAACCAAAACTCTCGATAGAAAGATAAGATACTTTATTCATCCTTAAGTTCCCTTTGGGATGAATAAAGTAAATATTTATCTATCGATCTGTCGATGTGTCTATATAAGGACAAGTTGTTGTTGCGGCTGTAGCTAATCACCAGTCAAAGATCCTAGAATTAGACCGTTGAAGACGCGTCGTAAGTCGTGTCCTCCTGTTTTCTGACACGTAGCTTTAAGAGGAACCATTTGAAGAAATAAAATCAAATGTTGCTTTATTAAAAAAATAAAATATGATGAATATGATACGATATCGATCACGTAAACGACCAGATGAAGAGAACTCATTGTTTTATTGTGAATAAAATCAATAATCAGTATCATTACTGAACATAGAAACACGGTCGATGTTAACAGTGAATTTAGTGACTAGAAGCTGTTTGAAGCACAATAAAAAGTTTATAAATCAACAAACCAAAGAACCAAAAGATGATTTTTTTTCAGTTGAATCGTTCTGCTAAAGACAACTTATCAGACACGAACGAGTCATTAGTCACAATAATTATACTCACTTCTCTTCAGTACGACTTTGTTTTAATATTCGTAAATTATTTCTAATGTTTTCACAGTGAAGCTTCATTGTAGCTGAACAAGACAAAACCGAGACAATTTCTGTTTATTACTCGTTTATTTATTTGTTTATTTTGTAAGAAACGTTGATTTGAATCATTAGTCCAGAAAACCTTCATTTATTTTATGTGATTTATAATTAGTTTTTAGTTACATCATTGTTAGATATTGTAGCATTTTATTTGATTTGATTTATATATTGATTATTTTATTTCATACTTTACCTTCCTCCATTGTTCGGTGTCTGTCGTCGTCTTCGTCTGTGGTTTAATATCTGTCTCAAAATAAAAATATCACAGGCAGCTTTTGTTTTTTTGTTTTTAAATAATAATAATAACGTTAATTAACATATTTCTCTGGATGCGACGAACAACAGACGTCATAATATGAGAGGGAATTATCTAAATTGAACAAAATATAGACTGAAAATAAAACAACAACAAAGGGAAACATCATATTAATAAATTCATGTCATTTAAATTAAAATTAAAATAATCAAAGTGTTTGTGTCAGAAATTCACGTCCAGATGTCGTTTTACGCCTGTTTATCTGAGTGTTTATGAGATGCCAATTTGACTGTGTGTGTGAGAGTGTGTGTGTGTGTTTTTGGTTTCTGTGTGTGTGTGTGTGTGTGTGTGTGTGTGTGTGTGTGACGACGCATACTTATGAGGCTTTTGTGTCAAATTGAAATGTTCCGTCTGTTAAATTGGCCGCAGGCACTTGTGTTATTTTATGAACCGCTGCTAAATGGTAGATAGAAGCTGTGTGTGTGTGTGTGTGTGTGTGTGTGTGTGTGTGTGTGTGTGTGTGTGTGTGTGTGTGTCTATGTTATTATTATCATCCTCTGCCTCCTTGTAACGACCGAGTCAAGTCTGGGTGGTTATCACTCGCAGGGCGACGTTGAATCGAACCTCCAGACTCTTGACATCGGTCTCTGGTGTTATCGACGTGATTCATCTCCTCGTCTTCTACTGAACTTGGTCGTATTGATTATGATGTGGTAGAAATCGATCAATACGCTGAAGATGCAGCGGCGTCTTGTTGCTGCAACTATCTGCACAAAAGCCGGAAACGATGTTTATGAAAGTGAAGTTCGAATCGTCCAGCGTGAAGCCAGTTCACGTTGAGTTTTGTGTTTCTTTTTTAAAAGCTTGTTAGGAAGACAAAGAGTAAAGCTGAGTGTTAATGTGTCCAGAGAGCGAGAGTTCAGGATGGTAACAAGAGGACTGTGGCTCTTATTGTGCCACCGGGCTCAGATAACCTTGAGTTCACTGCCTGGCCCTGTTTCGTCTTTTTCTTTTCTGTTTCTTTTTCTTTTTTTTTTCTGGGTGGAGAATGAGGGGAGTTGATTTCCAACACAGATACAAACACAGCCTTTGTCTCGAGGGTAAACGGTTCAGACGAGGATAACTCACGGTCTTTGTAACGGAAACGCCGTTCAGACTGGGTTAAGAAAAAAAAAAACACTCCCATCGAGCTGATGAAGATCCAGATATAAAGAACGAGGCTCATTAAAAAAAAAAAAACGTTGTTAAGACGAAAGGAACAAAATGTACTTTAACGAAACCAGAAATGATTTTCTTTCTCGCTCCGTCGCTCTCTGAACACGACTCAAATTTATTAGTGAACTAAAGAGAAATTAGAGGTAAAAATTGATTTTCTGATTCATATCGATCTTCATTTGTTCAAAAAATCCATATTTTAATGATCTGTCTACGAAGCCTCAGAGAACTAACTTTATATCGAAGACATTTTGCTCAGTTATTGAAATATTGTAACATTTATCTGGTTCAGTTCAACTTCAAAGCTTCAGTCTCTTCATCACAACAATTTGATATAAAACATATTTAACCATTTCAACCGTTGTTAAATGTTTTGATAAAAGCAAACAATTTAATATCTCTAAAATAATCCATATTAGACAGATTCAGAAAATCAGTCGCCCCCTGGTGGCTGGTTGCAGCATATATCAGCTTCTCCGGTCCAGGTTTTCCACCAGCATCTACTCGACTCTACTGGTGCTAGTTCCTGGTTCCAGCTACTGTTTTAGTTCCTACTCTGTGGAGGAACCAATGGAGCTGAGTCGATACTAAAACGTGACGTGAACAGACGCCGGCCACTGATTGGTCAGAGGGAGTGTCTTCACAAGCTGCCACCAGACGCCAGTTGAGTTGAGAGAGTGTCAACAAAATAATCAAGCTCCATTTTTAAACAGGACAAGAGTGATAGCCATCGTCGTAGCTACCTGGTCGTAAGCTAACCCAGCAACAAGTACAGCATCTCCTCCATGTCCATTAATGTTTACTGATGTTTTAGTGTCGTGACGTCGCAGCAGTTTGACTCCACTCACCACATTCACGTGGAGGAGGAACCAAACTGTGATGGAAAACAAGGTGTCTGCTACCAGACTGAGTAGAGTCCAGTAGAGTCCAGTAGAGTCCAGTAGAGTCCAGTAGAGTCCAGTAGAGTCCAGTAGAGTCCAGTAGAGTAGAGACATGACGCTAGAAAGGTCGATGTTATCACACTGATTGAAACACAAAATAATAATTGACTCAATATAAACTACATAATTAGAAACACTTTGTTTTTAACATAAACATTCATCTTTGTAACATTTGTAGCTTCAGTTTGGTGAAATATTTCAATCAGAACTTTTAAAGAAGAAAATAATCAGAATATTGATCGATTTAAAAAGAAAATAGTTGTAAATTTCACTTCTGACAATCTCGTAGCTTTGATCAGAGTTGAGTCCGTTCACTCAGACGAGTCCTGACGGTGGTGAAACTTTTCAGTAATCGCTTGAAGTGAATCGTCTCCGTTGGTTCAGGTTGAAAGTGTCGGAGCATCGTTGAGGTTCAGGCGTCTCTGGCAGCTTCAGTGGTTTTGTTTTGCTCCACACGGACGACGAAGCCTCTGATCTTTAAACAAACTTCTCAGCATTTGCAGGAAAATGCTCTCGGAGGAAAAGGCAGGTCACTTTACATTGATCAGGACTCGAGCGAGAGTGTAAGTCTACACCGACGTGAGAGCAGCTCACAACAAACACAAGACTCCTCCAGTTTTCCGTGACGACGCTGGTCAAAGCCAAAAATACGAGGCTTTGCTTCCTTTTGTTCCGTATCTTCAGCTCACAGCAGAAGATCTGATTGTTGTTCGCGTCCCTGCGTCGCTTCTTTTGTTGGGTTTCACTTCTGACCTCACTGGATTCACCTCCTGGGATTTAATCTTTTCTGTCATCACACAGGGAAGCCCACTGTTGAGTCAGAGGCCTGATGCTTTTATCAGTTTCCCCACGAAACCTCTTATCCTGATGATTTGGATCTAAACTCACCGGTGGAGAATCTGTGGCCTCTCAGGCACATGAACTTCCTCCCGACACGCTCTCAGTAAATGATATCACGCGGCAGCGCCTCGGGCGTGTTGTTGCTACAGGCGATGGAGATGATGCAAAAGCAGAGTGAGCGTCGGACACCTGGCCCCTTCTGTCGATCCGGAGCTGGAGAGCACTTACTCATTATTCATAGCGGCCGCCGCTTCGTCCATTACGAGATTGCATCGGTTGTTTGTGCATCGTGTTTCCTGTAGAGACGATGGTTCAGCGAGTGCTTGTGTACGTCTGAGGTCACAAGACGTGACGGTGTCGGGTGAACACGAGGAAGAGGTTTAAAAGATCGATCTTCATTTGAAACATCTGATATCAGTAGAAAATCAGGGTTAGTTTGTGAATTCAACAATAAGTTCAGTTTTTCTGGCAGTCTGACAGTTTCACATCCGACTACTTTTAATGTGAACAATCTTTGTAGCATTTGCAGTTTTAGTTTTGTGAAAATCTCTTTAATATTCAAACAAAACCGGTGTTAAAAAAGAGTCGGTTCAGGAAACATCTCGTCGTAGTAAAACTGTTCGTCTGTTGGAGCGTTTTACTTGTCGACATGTTGATCTTTTAAACACGTCGTTAACATCTCGTCTTTTCTTTTCCGGGGGAAAGATTCAACTCTTGCTGATTGTCTCGCAATCAGGAAAGTCTGGTCAGTATAGATTCTGTTTGAAGTGATGCACCATTCAAAAGTCCTGGAAAAAAAAAAAAAAAACACAATAGCAGATGATAAAATGCAGCTTTGATTTCCAGCTTTTCTAATCAATACACACTGAGCAGCTCTATTGTCTGTGAAGCTATGGGATATTAATTTCCCCGTATCTCTGCACGATTCATGTGGAAACCGTGAAAACCACAAAGTCAAAGTAGAAATCTGCTGCGGCTCATTTTCTCTCCAGCAAGTAGGTCATGCCTTCACATGATTGGCTCCCAGGGTAAAACAGCGCTTTGCATCCTCGCGGCTCCATGGTGATGGATCCACGGGTGAAAACAAATGACTCAGTCACAGCAGAGGGAAACAACAGAAACGGCATATTTATGCACATTTACTGTCGCATGGTTATAAAGAAGCAGTCGATCCGGGGACCCGGGCTGCATAAACACGGCTCTGCCCCCGAGGTGTGGACTGACCAGTGGAGCAGACTGGTACAAATGATGGTCACATCAGTTATTCTGCTGGAAAAGATTGTATTTTGTAATCATCTTTTCTGCCGCTTGGCTTGACGGCGTCCCAACAGGAAGTCAGAGACATGAAATCCCATGACTTAGCCTCCTCCTTTCTAATCACGTCTCAGTTGGTTGGAGGCATTTTCGTCTCTTTCTTTTCTGTAGCTGCATCTGAAAAAAAAGCTTTACAAAGTAACTGTTGAAGTATTAATCAGACATAAACCCTCAGTCGTCGTTCTGAAGGACAGTGAATCAAGGCTGGTTGAGATGGAGAGACGCTTCGTGTTTTTATGTTTCAGAAAGTAAGAGTGAAAAAGTCTGAGGTCTGTTCTTGGTGCTGAAAATGTTCACAGTGTCAAGATGGATTGATTGCGAGGAAAGACAATGAGCAACCCACAGATGGAAGCTGAAAGTACTTTGCCGGTGATTATCTGAAATTTTATGAACGCAGCCGCGAGGCTGTCAGCTGGATGCTTTTTACCTGAAAGCACCTCGCTGCTCCGTTAATGTAAACGCTTTTTATCGAGGTTGATTCCAGGAGCGACTCGACTCGACTCTCAATGTTTTTTCGCTTAAAAAGTAATTTGAGGAAAAACTCAGAATTGTTGTTTGTTGAATAGAAACAACTGTGGCGCATCTTGTGAAGGATGAAGCCTCTTAAGCTCCAAAACAAAACAAAACAAAACATTTTGGTTCAGAAATGACGATGAGAAGGTGAAGACACGATGATGGTGTCAACAGAAAGAGCAGAGTCTCTGGTTTCTTAGGATAATCAACAAGGAACAAGTGAAGTGTTGCTGTTTCTCAATAGTAGACAAACTGTCACCATTAGTCTCTTTGTTGTGGTTTTGTTTCAGCACAATTTGAAACATTTATCTCATGTTTTACTTCCTGTTTGATCACCTGATCTCAACCTAACCTGCTTCGCTCGTGTCTTGTTGTCTTCCTGGTCTCATAGTGAGTCTTTATGTTTCCTAAACTTAATGTTTATGTCGTCATGTTTCCTCATAAAAAACATTTGTTTTCTTGGTTGTTTGCTAATTCTTGTCTTGTTGTCTCCATTTCCATGTTGTTCCTTGTTGGGATGTTTGTTTGTCTTAACATTTCCTAGTAAAAATTTGGTTCCTTGGTTTTGTTTTCCCTCAGTTGATTTGTTTCTTGAGTTTTAATAAATTTGTTTTTACTTCTGTTGTTAGAGAAAACAAATCTTTCCTCAGATATTATCAGTAGTTGGTATTTTCCAAACTCTTTCCAAGCTAATGTTTAAAGATTAAGGTGAAGTTCAGGATCCACTTTGGTTCAGTTGAGAAGCTGAGGAGACGGTGACGTGAACCAAATTGTATGTCCAGTATTATCAAGTATCAGATCGTTATAACCTCTTGTCTTGTAAACAAAATGATGGTTGAAGTTGTTGATGAGACACGTGAAGCAAGAAACTATGTTTGTCGCCTCAGAAAACGTTTCTTTACTTCAACGTGGCAAAACATTAGATCAAATGAAGAAGCAGGAGGTAAAACAAAGAACTTTATATTATATAATTTGGATGTAACTGAGTGAAACTGAGCGTTCAAACCCTTTTTTTTTCTTTCTGCTACTTGATTGATTTTCTTTCATATCTGCAGAAGGAAACATAGGTTGTTTTGGTCTAACTGGGTTAAAAAAAGGCTTCTTTACCCAGAGCCTTTGGGGATCCTCGGTTGATGAAGCTTAACTCCACTTCTGGTACATTTCCTCATCACTTTCATATTCATAAGCTCGTGGCCACAGCTCCCCTGTCAGCCTCCTGATTAAAATGTGTGTTTTCACACCTGATGTTAAAATTGCGTTTCCCCTGGTTAATATCTGTTTAATGAAAGCAATGATTTCCCTCGTTGGATGAGAAAAGAAAGCAACAGTGATGCAGTTGGAATAAAATGGAGCTTTTTTTTTTCAGTCTTTATGGGTTTTAAGTGTGGACTCAGATGTCTTCATGTCTGTGGCAGCAGTAGGAGAGAGGAGGTTAGAGGCTTCGCTGATGATCGCTTTATAATGACGGCCTGAGGGTCCAGAGCTGCTTTCTGTGTGAGGAGGAGGAAACAGAGGGAGGAGCAGATCAAGGTTAGAGGAATAAGAAGTCAACAGTGATGATGCTGGAAGATTTGCTTTGTTGAATTTTGCAACAGGGATCTTTGAATTTCAGCTGAAAGCAGCTGACGGGACATGATGACACAGATTCAATGATTAATGATCTAATGTTATTGATGCAAAGAGAAAACATGGATCTGTGTCGTCAGATACGAGTGAAGATTTCTGCTTTAACGTGTAAAAATAGAAACTTAACGTCTCAAATCTCAATATTCCTGTTTCTTAACAGAGTGAACAATTAGGTCATCGTGGTGACGCTTCAGTAAACAACAGTTTATTTTTATTATTTGAATTAAAATGTATGTTACGTTGTTTATTGTCTATGTTTGATCACCTGACCTCCATCTAACGCTGCTCCGGTGTCTTGTTGTTTACATTGTTCCTTGTTGGGTTGTCGACTGTCTTCATGTTTCCTTGTAAAAACTTGGTTCCTGGGTTTTGTTCTAGTTCTACTCTTTCGTAGTCCTGTTCTGTGTTCTTGGTCTTCCTTCCTTGGACTTGGAGAGGCAGAGAAAACCTAAACTTCTTCTAGGACGATTAGTGATCATGATAAATTTCAGGTTGATTCAGGTGATCAGCGGCAGAGATATCGGTGACAACAGCCGATCAGAGTCGATCATTTCCTCGATCAGTGACGGGACGGGGACTATACTATAAATTACTATAATAAACATCGTCCTTCAGTCCTGTACGTGTGTGAGGAAGTGAGAACAGAACCGTCTGTTTGTTTTTAACATTGTTATTCGTGTTGGAAACAATAAATAAATGAATTAGTGACCGGTGTTGATTCTGTTGATCGTTATATGTGAAACCTGCTTCGACGGCCGAGTTCCTGTAACATTACCCAGAGGTTATATTTTAACTTGAAACTAGTTGATCTGTATCGTTATTAAAGATGATTCATGTTACGTTATTTACTCTGTGTGTTAAAAATGTTGAACTAGTCTCTAGCGTCTTTAGTGTTTTGTTTCATTTCAGTACGAATGTGGCACCGACCAGCGTGTGTCAGGGTCAGGAAACAAACTCTTGTGCTGATTGGACCAGACCAGGGTCAATGAGGCTGCTGATCAACAGGTTTTATGGGCCGGTCAGACCAGACCGGTCGGGGGTCGAACTGTTCTGGTCTTTTCCACAACAAACAGATTCACAGTCTGACCCTGAACACGTCACTTCACCTAAAAACTGTGAGATAACTTGTCTGTGTTCGGTTGCTCCGTCTGTTGAGTCTATCAACGTATCAGAATTTCAATATTTTATCTAATAATCACCTGACAAAATATTTCACAGATGCTGAGATGTAAAAACTTAAGATCTTGTGTGAATCTTATTACATTAGATTCAAGATTGATTTTAGGAATTACGCCGCCTTGTTCCTAGTGAAGCTGTTTGTTTTAGTTTTATTTACAAACCAGTTCCTCGTTAACTGGATGCTGGAGACTGATATGAACCGGAGACGTCCATAAAAGGCTCCTGAAGATGAATTTAACGGCTGCATACATATTATTATGAAGTATTACTGGATACAGCTACTTGTTGGCTCCGGTTTTAGTCTCTGAAGTAGTGAAGTCGTCTATTTGTGACAACTCAGCACTTCTGCAGAGAAAAAAAACGCCTTGTCAGCATCTAAGACATCAACACTGATCAAAACTCTCTGGCTGCGAGTCATCGCATATTATTTGTCATAATAGAAGTTTAAATTAAGGACGATTATGTCATTTTTAATGCTACTTTTCATATTAAAGGACCATCAAAGCCCAATCTGCTCCCGTTAGCAGTAGCTGATGAATCTGTGTCTACGTGACTGAGTCTGATTCATTATGTCACTTCACAGACGCCGTGTTCGCTGTTGTAGTGTGAAATGAGTCTGAGGACAGAATCGAATCCTGCTTCTTCTTAACAATTCAGTCAAATTTCCTGTACAACTCTTCGCCTCGTGACCCTTCCTTTCCTTTCAGATTAAACTTTCAACAGAGCTGCCGGTGCCAAATTGGACGGCAGGAAACGGGGATTTGTTCGCCGCTGAGTCCAGCAGGAATGTGAATAAGCTCTTCAAACAAAAAGAGAAAGAGTTTTATGAAAAACATTACCTGTAACTTTGTACCTGCAGGCTTTTAGTGTTTTATTCTTTTTATCATCCAGAGTCTGATGATGGTGATAGAAGCTGTAGCCTGAAGTGAAGTAGTGCCAATGAATAAATGGATGAGTCGTTATGGATCCATTTCCCAAAATGTAGCCTTCAGAGTTTCTATTAATATTTATATAAATTACTTCTCTCACCTGCTTCGTGTTTATATTTCATATATATATTCCATCTCTCTGTCCATCAAATATTTTCCTGGCGCCGACTTATCTCGTTGCAACTTCCAGTATTTTCCAGTATCTTATATCCTCTTGTCTTGTAAACAAATTAATAGTTGAAGTGAAGGTTGACGAGCGGACGTCACCACCGCTCACTTTGTTATGATCTTCAGGTCATAGTCATTTCCTGTTTCACTTAACCAGTTGTTATAGTAACTGAACGTCCTATTAGAGTAGAAGCACAGACACTAGAGTAGGATAAAATAACTTATAACTAATACTAAACTGATAACTAACTGATAATAAAAATAACTAATAACTTAAGTCGTCACTAGAATGATTCTCCAGTAAAAGTCTTAAAGTATCTAGTATCTACTGTACTTCAGTATGACAGTAATCTATAAGTAAATGTAGTTAAGTGTAGAAAGTAAAAGTACAAGTACATGTTAATAAAACAGAAGAATATTATGAAGTTTATCCAGCACTTTAAAACATGGAGCTACAACAATCTTCATAGACAATGAATGAGTCAGAACTAAAGAACTAAACTTGTTCTTTTTTCACTAAATGTAAATGTGTGTTTGATATTTGATTAGACTCAAAACACCACATTTACTGAGTCACTAAAGTGTAAAAATCTGTTCTTAAGTTAGGAAAAGTATTAAAGTACAGATACTCCCAGAACTTAAATACAGTAGTGAAGTTTATTGTCTCATCTTCTACTTCCTGTTTCTGATCTCAACCTAACGTGCTGGATCTTCCTGGTCTCATCGTTATGTTCACGTCTTTACGTTTCCTCATAACAACATTTGGTTCCTGGTTTTTGTTTTATTTCTTGGTTGTTTTCTAGTTCTACCTGGACTTGATCACCAGTTTTTGTTTTCCTGGTCTCATGTTTCCTAAACTTTATGTTTGTGTGTCATGTTTCTTTCATGGTTCTTTCCTGGACTTGGTTCTGTCCTGTCAGTCTAATGTTCAGGGTCGTCTGTGGTTCATGAGACACAATCGAGATGTAAAAGATGAAACATAGAAGCCAGAAAGTTGAGAACGAGACGGAGGAAACATAACAGTCGAACATTAATCAGTCTGTCGTTAATATGTTAAACGACTTTTTCACGTCTTTGTTTGTCATTGATTTTTCTTTCTCCATCCTAAATAACTTTCACCGTTCTCTCAAACGACTGCTCAAGTTATTATCGTCTTATTTTTCATATCTGTCGTCTACGTGGGTCTAATTTTAACACCTTCTACTGGATGTTTTAATATATAACCAGAGCTGGAACATGAACATGTGAGAAATCACAAATTGGACATTTCAAAGACAAGTTTTCAGTAACACATTGAGCAAAAGGAAACAAGAAGGTAATTACTCCCCTGGTTTCCAGCTCAAAGCCACATATTCTCTGTCACCTCTGTGACTTTTTACTTTCTTTACTCTCATTTTTCATGAAGAGGTGAAGAGACTGAGAACATGATGAAAACTCGTCTTTGTAGATTTTTACTGGCCCCGCGTCCTTGATGGAGAAATGTATAATTTGAAGTAGATGGCAGTGGTGTGGTACTTCCATCAAATCCATATTTATTTTTTATTTTTGCTCTTTAGATCTCGCTGCTGCATGGTTTATTGTAAAAGACCCAAAGAGAAGAAAAATTGCGCTCGCTGACTCATGATGTTACAAACTGTCTGAACAGATCTTTTTTTTTTTTTTTTTAGAAAATAAACCAGGGCAAATCACAGAAGATAATGACACCGTGTTTAACTATGTATTCAGCTGCAGATGCACTGGATCCTTGTAAAAAAAATAAATAAAAAAAAAGAAAAAGAAAAGTCTGAACACGGTTTCTAACCAATATGCTCCTCCTGGGTGGATAAAAACTTAGTTTAAACTTAAATAAATCTTGAATTAAAACTGGCCTCGTTTTACTTTTACCAAAACTTACTTTTGGATACAAACTAGTCTGAGTTATTTGTTTGTAGCAACAGAAGACAGCTGCTCTAGCTAAGCAGCTGCCGTCGTTTAGGAAACATCAGGAGGTTGTAGAGACGACAGGTGGACGTGTACGACAACGGGAAACTTCTGGTATGTTGACGAATGTTGACGAGTGAATTCCCATGATGTATTTATCACTTAAAGAACATCAGTTGTTTATTAAAGTGACGTCCAGATCAACATGAACCAAAGTCTATTTCACCATGAATACGAGTCAAACTCACTCTCAACAGATATGTTACGTTGGTTGAAGTAATATCCAGTTTGACCGTCTTCAGATCAGCAGATTCATCATTTTCTTTGCTCTTCACGGACACATCAGCCTGTTGTTGAAAGGAAAATGATGAATCTGCTGATCAGGAACACCCTTCATCACCGGTTGTGGCCAAAACAAAAGACGATCAAACTGGAAAATCCTTCGACCCAACGTAACAACTGGTGATGAAGGTTGTTCCTCATCAGCAGATTCATCATTTCCTGAACAACAGGACGATGTGTCCGTGAAGAGAAGAGAAAAATGATGAATCTGCTGATGTGGAACAACCTTCATCACCAGTTGTTATAAAACCAGACGTTGGGTAAGTCTTGTAAAACAGTGTTTTTAATAAACTCTGGGTTCACTTACTAAGTTATCAGTACTTCAGTTTATGTGTAGGGACCCTATTCATGCTACTGCTGAAGTGAACTGATATTTTACTTTCATTGTTAACTATTTGGTTGTGAAAACAAGAGATGGTCGACGAGGGAACATGAGGGAACATGAGGGAACATCAGTCCGTTTTATGACCCGTAGACCACATATGAGGCGTTTAGGGAACGTCAGTAGGTTTTAGTTCCTACAGAGAGTCTCCGTGTGAGTGGTGGGAATCAGTGTTGTGTGAGTATTACAGAGATTTACTGTGAGTGTTTCCAGCCTGTGGATTTTGTGCTGAGTGATTCAGTCTAATCCGTCTTGGCTGGAGCTTTTACAGTAGTTGGACGAACCGTATGGACCATATGGTTTACAAACTTGGCTCTGGATTCATGAATGAGTCAAGGTGATACTTTGATTTTTAATCTCTCTATTAAGTCAAACTTTATATTTTAAACACATTTGAAACAATAGCTTCTTAAAGTGTCAGTTGGCTTTGAAGTTATTTATTTTCCTTTTTTGTGTCCAGACAAAAAAACGTGATCGAATGACTCCAGCGCTGACGGAGCTGGTTTGGCCTCAGGCCTGGACCCAGACGACCCAGTCTGACCAGTAACAAAACACAGCAGATGTTTCACTTCGGTGCCAAACCTACTGGTAACCAGTCGGCCGCGGACCGTCCAGGTCGGTCCGGTTGTGGCCTGAGGGGACGTGTCCTGGATGTGTTGTCACCACAGGCCTCGTTATAAAACAGACTGAGGAGCTTTAACTAAACACAGTGTAGCAGGATGTGACGGAGGAATAAAGGAGGTTAAATGGTTTCAACTGGGATGAAAATAGTTATTTATTTATTATTTTATATTGCGTTTTAAAAGTGAGGTAATACAGTAATTTATTAATTATATTTATTCATTTAATTTAAAATGTTATTATAGTTTAAGTTAACAAATGATTAAACTATTAAAAAAATATATAAAAATATAGTTTGACAGTGAATTTATTTAATAACAGTTAATTTAATTAATTCATTTAATTTAATTAATTCTGCTTCTTTATTGTTTATGATTAATTAATATAATACGATTTTTCTCTTTAAAAATGATTTTAAAACAATTGTTATTTATTTTAATTGTGGTAAATAATTAAAACGTGATTCAGATAAATTATTAAAATGATATTTAACTTCATCTACTGGGATTTGACTTGTACATAGTTGGACTTTTAATTAATTAGTTCAATTTAATGTTAGATTTATTTATTTATTTTATTATATTTAATTAAATGAATTAATTTAATTTTCTTTTATTTATTATTATTATTATATTAAATTAAATTAATTATTTAAATTCACATACTTGTTCATAAACTGTTCACGCTTCACTGGTTTTTCTTTGTTCCTCATTTCATGCAACAACATACGCGACTAAATCTGAAACTAAAAACATACATGTTCAACCTTCCTGTCTGACCACACACACACACACACACACACACACACACACACACACACACACACACACACACACACACACACACACACACACACACACACACACACACACACACACACACACACACACAACACACACACACACACACACTTTTCTCCTCCATCATCTTCCAGTCGTTCAGAGTCGAGAGAGAATAGAAACTGAATAATATCGTCACGTTTCTTTGCCCCGTGTCTCCGGTGTGGATTCATACCAGAGGAGAGTCGGCTAATGAAACTGACACACACACACACACAATGAGGAAGGTGTGTGTGTGTGTGTGTGAGAGAGATTGTGAGTGAGAGGAAGTTGAAGAGTTTCAGAGTTCACTTGAGGAAGAAAGAAAGTGATGTGAATTCAGTCAATGGAAAAACAGTCGGACGTGTAGAGACTGTGTGTGTGTGTGTTATTGTGTGTGTGTGTGTGTGAATTCAATAAATAGATAAATAAATAAACCTCATCTCAGCCAGTTTGTCTCAGATAAGCAGCGGTTGCGCCGTATGAAAGAATCAGAGACGAGGTCGAGACTGAAAATCAAAATAAAGGTTAAAGGAGTTAGAGGAAGTGGGATCAGTGGCAGCAGCATTTGAATGAAGCGATCAAGGAAAAAGATTAAAAAACACAAGAGCGGGACAGTGATGAATGAGAACAAACAGGTGGAGAATGAGGAGGTGGAGGATGTGACGGAGGAGCAGCGATCAGGTTTGATCACAAGGTTAAAACCAAAAACACATCAGAGTGAATTAAACATCTCAAGGTTGAAGAAACGACCGTAAACAGATGTTGAATGTATTTATTTATTTATTATTTGTTGATTAATTAATTAATTTAAACACAGGTGGAGAAACTGGGACATTTTTTATTTAATATTTTATTTTGTTTCAGTTTAAAAAACAAGTTTCTACTGAAGCTTTAATGTGTAATTATATAAATAAAGTATAAATAAAAATAGAACCATATAAAATATTAAAGAAAAAATGAAATAATTAAAATTTGAATAAATTAAAAAAAAAGCTTTAAGATAAATAAATAAAATAGAGTAATAAACAATATAAATACATAGTAATTTAAACATAATAAATAACAATAAGTAAATAAATAAATGGACCAAATAGGAAAAAAATAATTAAAATTTTAACAGAATTTAAAAAATATTTATAAGTAAAGAAAAAATAAAAAATAAAATCTAAATACATAATAATTTAAAAATAATAAATAAATAAGTGGAACAAATTTAAAATAAAATAATTAAAAATGAAATACTTTTAAAAAATTAAATCTATAATATGTTTGCTCAGTTTATCTCATACAAGGTTTATAAAATATAATAAAAATAATTTTAATAATAATTAAAACATAAATATAATAAACATTTAGGCACATAAATGAAACAAATATCAATAAATAATAAAAAATAAATGAAAAATAGATAAAAATAAAATAAAGAATAGAACAATAAAACTAAAATAGATGTAGATGTAGATATAATTATGTTATTATACAGTTTAAATGATCTGCAGTCGTCTGGTTGGTCGACTTGTTCTGCTGCTGGAAACATCTGGATGTTGATGCTGTTTAACGTAACCGTGACAACAACAGACGGAGCACGTCCTTGTTATTATAAAGAGTTATTTCCGTGACTCTTCAGTCACGTGATTTTTTTTTTTTTACGCTCTAATTCACCAAACGTAAACATCATCTGATGAATGTTTTAAAACCAGAACATTATGAAACACTTTAGTGGATTTGAGGAGTCTCGTGTTGCGTTCAGGCGTCCGTCCGTCCTGAAGCGAAGCTGTAGGCGATGAAGCGACAGACGGGTGGAGATGGAGGAGTAACGTGGTGCAGCAGCAGAGGGAGGATCTGCTCCACCAGCAGTCGGGCCAATCTGTCAGGATCCGGCAGGCGTCCAGGGCATCTCGCTATCAGCCACGCTGCCTGACTACAGTGTATTTTTAGAGTGATTTAACGGCTCCTGCCTATGATGATGATAATAACGCTGCTGCTGCTGCTGCTGCTGCTGCTGCTGCTGCTGCTGCTGCTGCTGCTGCTGCTGCTGCTGCTGCTGCTGCTGGTGTTGACGCTCTACTCGCCTCTGCTCTGAATGGAGGAGCAGATAAGGAAGGAATCCGTGCAGCTGATACGAAGTCAAGACGTGACTTTAACCTCTGAAACGTGTCGTTAATTGAAACACCTTGATGCAACGTTTTACAAATTAATGAGCAGCGCTGTGGCTTTTACTTTAAGATGGATCATCTGTTCTTTTACTTAAAAATAACTGATCGATCCAGATACATTAGGACGGTAATTTATCTTTTAGTCGGTGCTGCACAAGTGTAACGTGTTTTTTAATGAAAAGGTGAAGCTGCAGCATGAATCTCATGTACTTTTATGTTGCTAAACATTTAGCTTAGTTAGGATTAATGAGACTCTTCAGCTACAACCTTTAGCTGCAGTTAACACTGATCAAAACAACTACTACACCAAGTTTAAAACAAGACATGATGAGATAAAGTTACCAAGCTGAAGTCAGACATAACGTTAGCATCCATTAGCTGATAGAAGCTAATGTTAGCTATCAGATACTGTGACATAATGTGTGTGGTTATAATAAGTTGTGAGTTTGTAGACAGGCTGAAATAATCAAGTTACCTAAGGTGTCTAAATTAGCTCAAGTAGCTAAATTAGTGATGTTAGCTGAAGTGGCTAAATTAGCACTAATTAGCACCTAGCTCCAAGTTAGCAAGGGTATTGAAATTAGCTATTAGAAGTAGCTACATAACCTGAAATAACTCATTTATGTTGGGTATCAAGTTTAGCTGAAACTAGCTAATTTAGCCAAGTTCTTGGTTGTATATGTCCCTATAGCTAAGTAGCTAAGTTAGCTTAAGTGTCAATAGCTAACTACATAAATAACTAAATCATCTAACGTATTAAAGTTAGCTAACAGAATTAGCCAAGTTAGCTGAAATGACTTAACTATGTAAGGTATCATAAGAATCTAAATTAGCTGAATTAGCTTACATAGCTATGTTAGCTGAGGTGGCTAAGTAAGCTCTAAATTAGCAGTTAGCTCCAAGTTAGCAAAGGTATTGAAATTAGCCATTAGAAGTAGCTGCATTACCTGAAATAACTCGTTTATCTTGGGTATCAAGGTTAGTTAAGGTTAATTAGTGAAGCTAATTAATTAGCTGAGCTAACTCGCTGTATGCACCACGCAGCTGTTCGTCGGTTTGAATCCCGACTGAGTCAAATTTTCCTCTTCCTGTTTCACCGCAAAAATAATGTATTTCTCATATTTCCTCTGGACGAGCAGGACGTTGACGTGAACCGACACTCGAAGTATCTGTGATACTTTGGCGTTGAATTAGTTTGAGGATGTATAGATTAATAAGTTGGTGTTGATGACGAGTGTTTAGGTAAAAATCTGTCATTAACGTGATAAAACCATTAAACTACGCAGGAGAGAAGTGGCAGTAAACGTTTAATTAAACCTTTATAGTAACAGGGTGAAGTGACTCATGTTCTCTTATTTGGCTTCAAGACGATTTAAGTGGAAAAAAAAAAGTAAATAAATAAAACGTCCAGGCTGAAGGTCAACGACCGGTCGCTCTGTTTAATTACGTTTGTGTCCAAATCCTCTTCGTCCCCGAGGGAAACGTGGTAGTGACGATACTTTTAAAGCTCGTTATTTTAATAAAAAGGTTCACGTCAGATAATGAAGCACAGAGCTGCTGACCTCAGCTGGACTTGACCCACAGTAATGAACAGTTTTAACAGCTTCACCTCAACGGCAGCTTATTGAACGGACCGTGGAATATGAACAGAACCATGTGGTTTATAAGAAGAGAATCAACGTATCCATACGTTAACATAACTCTGTCCATCAGCCGGTGCCGTCAGGTGTTGTTTTGGTAACGTGACCAGACGAACTTATCTCATTTAGTTTTTATTTGTTTGTGTCTCTGCAGGTAATTCCCAGCTGGGGGCGTCCATCGTTGACGCCGTCGACACCCTGTACATCATGGGGCTGCACGAGGAGTTCAAGGACGGACAAGAGTGGATCGAACAGAACCTGGACTTCAGCGTGGTCAGTGCTTTGTCTACACGATCTACACCACAAGTCTGATCCAAACGCTCAAAGACACGAGATGTAAATGTTTCTGAAACTGACCAGAGATCAGCGACCGCAGGGTTCACTGAGGTCTGAGGCGGTTTTAAGAGTCAAAGTATCAGGTTGTTTCAGTTTGTCTGAGACGTTTTCAGTGTAAAACTGTGTTGACACATTAAACCTGCTGAGATCAGTCAAGACAGACGAACGTTAAGGAAACAACAAGTCGTCATGTCGGATGTTTGTTTATCGTCAGTTTGTCGTTTGTTGGTATAAATACTCTGACGCGTCGTATCTAATCAACTTGATCAGTAGTGATTTTAAGTGAGTTGTAATTTATTACTTTAAAATTAGAGAAATTTGTAAAATTTGTCCAATAACTTATTTCAGGTTTAGATTCTAATATTTTCAAACGTCATGTTTAATGTTTTTTAGATTAAAACGACACTTTACATGTTGTGTGAAGCCGATGTTTCTGATAAAAATACAAACTAATCCAGGAAGTTACGCACCCGGATGTTTCCTTTAAATCTCTTTTGTAAAAATTTGTATCATTTTGAGCTAAAACGTGAATATTTGAGGATATTTGTGTGTTGACGCTGCAGTGGTGAAGGTTTAGTTTATGTTTCTATAGTTAACACATTTAAAAAGGTTGAGTTTGTTAAAATAAGTCTGGTATTTTTTTTTATCTTCTTGTTATTTTTATTTTTTATTTTTACCACTTCCTTCCTCCTTTGTCTTCGTCTCTGTTTTGTCTTTTATCACCTCGTTTTTTCTCATCTCCGTTTTTTTTTTTTTCTTTTTTACAACCTCTTTGTCGTCTCTGGACTATTCTCTTCAATCTTTCCTCTTTTATTACATTTAACAATCACATTTTTTTACATCCGTCTATTCATCATCCGTCACGTCCGTCACTTCTTCTCACCCACCTCTCTCTGTCTGTCCATCTTCTCGCTTCGATAACTCTCAGTCTTTCTCTTTCAGTCCTTTTCCTCCACATTTATTCACATCGACCGTCATTTACCTCCACCTGTCTGTTCTTTGTTCTCCATTAACTAAACTTTTCTCTCTACAACCTCCATCATGGCCGACCCTTTCTGATCTGTCTCCTCTTCATGTTTTATTGCTTGAAGTCATTATTCTGTCCATGTAACGCTTCCTCCTTCCTCCGTCCTCTTTTCTTCAGTCTCCGTCAGCAGCAGCAGCAGTTTGACACGTTTGCTTGTTAGTCCGACTGAGGACATCACAGGGCAGCGAGCAGGTAGGACGAGGATCTAACAGCCTGACACTTGGAGCGCTAATTAACCTGCAGATCGCTGTGTCAGAGCGATGGAGGGAGGAGGAGGAAGAGGGAGAAATTGTGTCTGGAGACGTGAGGAGACGAATACTGAAGATTAGAAATAGAAACAAAAACTTCTTTTTTATTTACAGACTTAACGTACGTATGAATGAGGCAGTTGTGGCCGTGGAGTCGAGGAGTTTTGTTTTGTTGTTTTTTTTTACATTTTGCGTTGTAATCAAACACAATCAGCCGCTGAATTATTTCTGATCTAAAAGCAAAGTGAAGGAAGTGATGATTTTCAGATATTTATATATTAATTCACGTGACGACGTAGATTCATTTAAATAGAAACGTTTAACGTTTAGTTAAAGTGTGAATTATTCTAAAGATCAAACCAGACACGTTCTTGTCTCTTTCAACTTGAGACAAACAAAAATGTTCTTTTACACGTAAAGATCACAACCATTTCTGGTCATAACTGATGACTGCTGGACTGGCCGCTGGAGTTTATATTTTATTTTATTTGTTAAAAGTTTCTGATATAAAGGAAAAGAAGCAGGAAAAAGAATAAATCATAAAAGTTCATATTGACAAGTGGATTTGTTTCATAGAAGAATTTAAGTGAAAACTTTATTATCAAGTGTGAACACAGGACATGAGGGAATTATTCAAATTTCTATCAAAAAAAAACTTGAGGAAAAATGAACATTTGTTACAAACGTTCATTTAGACTCAGAACATGTTCCTGGTCATAACTGATGACTGCTGGACTGACCGCTGGAGTTTTAATTTGTTAAAAGTTTCTCATATGGAAGAAAAGAGGCAGTAAAATAAATATTTGATGAATGTTTATGATGATAAGTTGATTCATTTAATAGAAGAGTTTGTTAAAGTGTGAACACAAGAAGCCGCAAGGGAATTAAATCCAAATTTGCGGCTAAATGACTAAATGTTTTTAGTTTCTTAAGTGTTAAATTTCAGGAGCAACTTGAGGAATGTTCATTTAGAAGTAAAGATCTCGGAGCTTCTTACTGATATTATTTTAAGTTTTTTTTGTGAAAAGCTTCTGACATGAAAGAAAAGAGGCTGATAAAC
Source organism: Polydactylus sextarius (assembly GCA_016801845.1). NCBI lineage: Eukaryota > Metazoa > Chordata > Actinopteri > Polynemidae > Polydactylus > Polydactylus sextarius. Next base: position 1,395,167 of record CM028912.1, on the reverse strand, counting down.
CAGGATTTATTATATAGAAGATTTTAAATGAGGTGATGAAGCAGCAGCAGTGTTGCTGTTGATACAACGTCGCTGTGTTTTTCATCATCGCTTCAGTTTGATTCTCTTGTTCCTGCTCGTTGTTTTACTGAGGATTCAAGCTTCAGCTTCCAGCTACTGTAACTTTCATGAAAGGTCAAAGCAGCTTAGGTCCAATCTTAGCAACGTGTTCGCAGCTTTACTGCGGCTTTTTTTTTTTTTTTTTTTTTTTACAGAACAGGTAATTTCCCCTCAGCGGCTCGGAGGGAGTGGAGTCTGCAGACGCTTCTGTAGAAAGTAATTGGAAGCAAAAGTGTTATTAAGCTCGAAAAAAAAATCAAGATGTGCGGTCGTCGCGGCCTCTCTGGTCACAGCTCAGGCTGGAATAAGAGCATATTCTGGATTTCCTTTTAGGAGATTAAAGACGTCACTGGGACGAGCTTAATCATCATGTATCAGAGTTAGAGGCAGTTTGACCTTTACTGGATATTTTATCAGTTTCATGTTGAGACGATGACTAACTTGAGATAAGTGAAGCAGAAATACTCAGACATAAAAACATAAAATAATTGAATTGTTCTCGTGTGGTTTTAATAAGTAAACAAACACGTCAGCTCCGTTCAGCCGCCACCACCGACGCTAATGGATGATTAAACAGCTGCTACATCAAGTTGAGCCAAGTGTTGAGTCAGTGCTGGCGTCGCGGTCGAGGCCGCGCTGCAGCCTGACCCCCGATGACGATGATGGATGTGTCGGCGTGAGGTGACGTCCGCTCGCCAGCCTCAGAGAGTCCACGGAAATTAATGGAGTCTGTTAACGGACGCGTTAATAACTCCCTGGTTTTAAATTGAGGATCTGATGAAAGGCAGTGCAGCAGAGATGGAGATGAGTTAACGCAGGCTGTCGGAGGGTCGACCTCAGCCTCCACTGATTAACGTGACGCTGCGCTTCATTTCTCTCTGTTTATGTGTTTTATTGCACCTTATCTAGATGTATTTATATCAGACGTCTTCACATGTAGTGTCGCTTCAAACGTCATGAAACACAAACCAGGAGGTTTGTACCTGAAGTCTGACATTTTAATGTCTTTATCCATCATTAAGTTGGAAATCGAGCGTCCTTTTCAACTCGTAATGATTCTTCTTCTTTTACTTTAATTGTTACTATTATGTTAAAGGTTGAAGCACTTAAGTGATTTTGTAACTAATTCAGCATTTTTCTCATGTTGTCAACCTCTGAAGCAGCCTCAACTTAAACTTTACTACTTATCAACTATTCACACATGTTTAATCCCCACGTCTTTGGATGAGTGTGTGTATCTGCAACTAATTGACAGATTATAAACTATAAATAAACACTTGAGGCTCTTCCTCTTTTTCCAAGGTGAGCTATAAAAAGGATCTTTAATTAATAAATCATCAACAGTAAAAGGGCTCGAGTCAGAGACACAGTTGACTCCACGTTAATCGAAATATTCCCTTGACCCTCGGAGCCGTGGACACGAGGAACAGGCAGTTTCACAGAAGTGACAGGATCTAATTGGAATAAACAGCGGTGATTATCTGAGAGAGGAAACTGTTTACGAGGCGAGGGCAGTGTTTCTTTAAGAGCTGTCTTGTATTCACACCGTCAAAAACAATTTATTTAAATGAAACCTTTGTTCCCGTGCGTCATCGTACAACCCACGTGATTCGTCGCTGGTTGTGCTCGAGTTCATCACAGGTATTTTTAAACCGAGGTTGTTTTATAGCTCGGCCGCTCGCTGCTTCTAAACCCGACTTATAAACTGTTAACGAGTGAGGCTGATGCTGCAGAACAAAGACCGTCTAGAGCTTTTTATGAGAACTTCATGTCCTCTCATCAACACAATGAGCTGCTCCTGCTGTCTGCTGTGTCATTCTGCAGGTTTAATGCATCTTTAAAACCAAAACATAAATCTAAATGTTCTCACTTTAATATTAAAAAGAAACACTTAGTGAAGTAAAAACTCAAAACAACACAAAAATAATCATTTTTTATTGCATCTTGTGTTGATGTTGGACTCTTTGAGTCCAGTCCAGCTGACAACAGGGTTTATAAAAAAGCTTGATGAATCTTTCTGACGGTCCAGTGATGTGACACCCACTGGGATTTGTCCTGTTTTACCTGATGGCTGCTGTCTTCCCTCGGCCAAATGTTGCCACACAATTCCACTTCCTGTAATTGTCGTTTTAAAGTGAAAGTCCTTTGTAACATTGTGATGCTGCAGACGTTAATTATTAATTGATGATTTTAAAGTTCATTCGATGCCCAATGTTTCATCAGCAGAATGGTCTGTTTTAAATTTTATGCAAAACAAAATAAATCCTAGAATAAAACCAGAACAGAGAAACCTTGAATAGTTTAGTAGATGAGTTATGAGTTGTTGCACAAATCAAATGGAATCCACTCAAGAAGGAAATAACGCAGCTTTTACGGTCACTGTTCAGCTCTTTCCTCACCGGCACAGCTGCACACATGGGATCTAACAGGACGGGGGAGACGGGGGGAGGTGGAGGAGGCAGCTGTTAGCAACACTGGTACATTATCACACATTCTGACAACGTGCAAAACCATTTTAACTGAAGATCGATTGTAAGTGCAGCTTCACTCTTGCTGACGCGAGAGGAAGAGAATGTGAAATTGACCAATGTGTCAAAGATTCAGGCAGAATAATCTGTTTTGTTTCAGTTGAGAGTCCAACAACCACCTGAGATTAGAGGTTCTGTTGTAAGACATTTAAACCGATCTACATGTGGAGAAAATGCTGATGTCTGACGGTAACAGACGCCAGTAAGACTCCTCAAGTCAGGTGTTATATCTGCTGCCGTTGACCTGGAACTGGAGGCCGTTACGGATCGAAGTTGTCGAAGCGAACTACGAAGGTCGTGTGTTCACACCTGCTCCCGACTAAAGGCAGCATTTACCACATGATGAGGTGAAGAAACCACAGAGAACCGCGATAATAAAGATGTTTTCCAGGCTAGCAGACAACATCAAGTGCATTTATGTAAATCGAGGTCACTGATTTTTCTATAGTGACGCGCGGATAAAGTCCTCATCTCTTTGTGTGTCAACGCAGTGTTTTTCCTGAGTGATGTGCCTGCAGCAGAGTTGCCATGGCATCAAGGAAGTTGTCATTCACAGAGAAACCTATCAATTTTCTCTCAGTCTGAAGTGTTGGTGTATAAAGTTGTGTTCACAAAAGCTGCCAGGCAGCAGGACACTGCATCTTCGAGTTATGTTGAAGTTGAAAACTACCAGATTTTCTTTAGTTTAGCTCCAATTAATTCAAAGAAGATCATTTGGGTGAACATTAACAAACTGGCTGCGGCTCCTTCATTGGCCCCAAAAGCGTCAAAATAAAAGTTGGAGTTACAGCTTCGGGCTTAATTAGTGCATTAGTGCATAAACATTGGCTGTGTTTATCTGCACGAAAAATGTTAGCTCTCTGGTGTTTATGAAGTTCAACATCTACCTGTTCACAGGTCAGCGTTGTTAATCCACACCGAGGCTTGTTTCAGTCGGAAAGTTTTTTTTTTGCAAATTTCTCCGTCTCCTTCAGGATTTGTTTTGTTAAACTTATTCCCCGTCCAACTGGAGGTTCAGTGTTTTCACTGGAGCTTCTGCTGCTTTACATTTTCTGTTCTGCATTGACGAGACGCTGCAGCGTTAAAGTCTGTGGACACAGTGGATTATCTGTCCAGATGTTCGTCTTGTTCTTGTGATGAATTGGGAACATCTGGAGGGAATTACATCTCTACTTGGATCTAAGAACAAATTGATTAGGACTTTGTTTAGACATCAAAGGTCAACGTCACTCTGACCTAAAAATAGAGAAAAAAAACTCCACAGTTTATTATATCAGACATCTTTTATCCACATGCATCTTTATCAGTTGACAGACTTTTTATTTTTATCTGAGGAAGACGAGCACAGTCTGGTGTCTCCATCTCGTTGTTTCCAACATCGTATTTCTACAAACGCCACCAGGGAATTTGTTTAAGTTTGGCACAAACATTCACTTGGACTTGAACTAATTAGATTTTGACAGCCACAGATCAAAGATGAAACATGAAACATGTTTATTGAATGTGATATCTCTTGAGCTCAAACATTTTTCACTCTGTAATTTATCAATCTAAGCTCCAATTTCCTAAAGTCTAGTTCACTCTAGTCGATTTTACAAACGATCAGTGAGTCTCAGTCTCTGTCGTGATCGTTGGCGACTTGTGTTTCCATGATGTGGAGTCTCAACAACTGGTCTGAGACCTGTAGTGTTCACACTACAAGACTTGTCAGTGATTGACTCCCGATCACACCGTGGCGCCACCAAACTCTCGTCTGGTCACGTGAACTAGACAGGATGTAGCCGCTGCTTCTCACCGTGATTTACAGCCGTTTATTGTTGACGAGCACCGGTGAAGACGCTGCCTCCGACACAGACTAAACCGCTAAACCGGCGTGTAAACATCACCATGGCAACACGCTGGTTTTCACGGTGGAGCTGAAATCAGCAGCAGACCTCCCCGGTACCGGGTAACATCTGGATCAGACGCGGGGAGTTTGTAGAAAGTGAAAATGAAAGAAAAAGCGTTAAAACGTCAGACTTTTAAACGTGGTTGTGAGTGAATCAGTGAGACAGCAGCAGCATTTATCTTACATCCCTCCTCTGATTGGCTGTCGCTCTTTGTCAGTCTCTTCAGACTCCTCCAGTTTTCTAACATGACAGATCCAGTCCCGGTCTCAGACCAGGTCCCGACGGCCTCTGATGGAGTCGTTAGGGCTGTTCACACATTATGATCATTAACTGATGATTCACCAACCATCAGAGGACCAAGTCCACCAGACACCACCACTGGAGACCACTGGTGGAGTCCACTAACTAGAGTTAATGAGGCTTTAAATTGACCCTGCAGGTTGAAGTTTATAACTACAAGACATTAATTCTCGTCTAAAGTTTAAATGTTTGTAGAGGTCTTTATCTTTTTGTGATGTTGCGGCTATTTTCTGAATTTTTCCAGACGACTGCAACCGAGGAGAACAGTGTGTAGCTGGGAGTCATGGGTTATGTAACTCCTCTTAACACCCAGTAATTTTCCTGATTTAATGATTTAATTGGACCACAGACTGTGGGAACCTGAGTTGTTGTGAAATAAAAAGCTGCAGCGCTGTGTGATTTATCTGTGATTAGACAAATTTCTCTTCTCTTTTATTGAAAATAAAAGATGCAACTAAATAAAAACTGAGCTCATGAACAAAAACCTTTAAGATGAAAGAAAAACTTAAAACATCTGAAAGTGACAGGACGGAAATTAAAAGTCCCTGTTGTTGTTTTTTCCAGAATGTGGAGGTTTCTGTGTTTGAGGTCAACATCCGCTTCATTGGAGGACTGCTGGCCGCCTACTACCTCTCTGGACAGGAAGTAAGTGTTGTTTGTTTTGTTTTTTTGACAAGAAGGAAACATTTCAACTTCTCCTTTTGTTTCTTTTTTGTTGTTCTTCATTTCCTCTTCGTCTTATTGGACGTTGAATCCACCGTCTCATCTCTACGCTTCTGTTTCTTTCTGTTTGTCTCCAGTCGAGCGTCGCTTGCTCTGTAAACGCATCAGCTGCTGAGAGTCTGATATTATTTTATGTGTGTGTTGTTTTGAAAGTGAAATCTCTGAGGAAACCTGTTGTTGTTATTTAAAATACTTCCTGAAAGAGCGTCGGCTCCGTGTCGCCTCATCAGTTTCATTTCCTGTGTTTGTTTCTTTTTCTTTTTTTTTTCAAACAAAGTTTCAAAACCTTGTGTGTGTGTGTGTGTGTGTGTGTGTGTAGGAGTTCATGTCGTTTGTGTCGTTGATTTAAAGTCAGAGATCTGAACTTCCAAGTTCAACTCCAGTAAACTGCAGTAGAACTAAGTGTGACAGGAAACGTTTTAGAAAAGAGGAACCAGATAAATCTGATGTTTCACGTGTTCTCATGAGTTCTCAACAACCATCACAACTTTTACTAGTTTTCTGGAACCAAATCTGCTTCATTTATCAACCTGGATATGTGACTAGATCCTCTAGAAACTCTAGAACATCTAGAACGTCTAGAACGTCTGGAGGTTGAGTTTCATATTAAATCACAAAACTACGATACTTTGTGACTAGAAATAATAGATATGTTCTTTATTAGTTCCTGAATGGTAATAAATAAAAATATCCTACAAAATAAAAGAATCTAACTAAAAAATAAAGTATCTACCCTCAACATAATAATATCAACCTATAAAATAAAAGCGTCTACCTTCAAAATAAAAGTATCTACCTTCAAAATAAAACACGTTACAGCTTCTTTACTAAGCAGCCCTCAGACGCTCGGTGACTTTATATAATGAATTAAAATAAATAACAAGGTGATTAGAAAGTGTAAACCTGACCTGCGTTTCCATGGAAACAAAGATATTATCATGTAAGTCTTAATTAAAAAAAGATATATAAATATATATAACAACAGTGTTTCAGATGTTTAAAACAAATCGTGAGGGATTTTTCTTCATGTGAAGACGAGAACAAATGAAAATATAAAAAGTGTTTGTTCATCGTTTAATTTGAGGTGGATTTTAAAAACAGCAGCTCAGTAAACGACGGTGACCTCATCACTTTGTTAAAAATCTGATTCAAACATCTACGAGTCAAAACGTTTGACCCAAACTCCCACTGATAACGCCTCAAACCATGAACAGACCTCAGCAGACGCCAACGTTGTGGGTTGGATCTTTTTATTTTTGTTAAATCATTTTGAACCATCGACACAAGTTGAAACGCCTCATAAACTGGAGCAGAGACCGTTGACCGAGGTGACGATAGAGAGAGTGGTGGTTTAGAGACATGATGGAGACGGTGAGATGGAGCAGGTGGATGATGAGGGAATGGAACAGAACTCGTTCTTTAATCTCACGGGATTTTGTCTTTGAGCGAGGCACTTAACCTGTCGGTGGACGTTGGTACCAAACACGACTGAGTGGAAAACTTGTTGTTTCTGGGGTTAGATCATTAAAGTGTTAAATTCCCCTGGTGAATCTGTAATAAACTACAGTATTTGTGCTGTTGGTTCATTAACAGGCAACACTGGTGTCTCACTTCTGCTTTTGATTATGTTGGGATTTGTTGTTCACACAGAACGGCCACTAACTTTGTTATTAATTTACCCAGTAAACATATTTTAATGAAACTTAAGTTCCTGGTTTTAATAATTCTGTTTTTTTAAAGAGTTTTGCTCATTTATTGTAAAACCTAAATACTGTAAAGGTTACAGAGAAGTTTAGGTAAAAAACTTTGTCCTCTGGGTTTTAATTTCCCTTCAGGTTCAAACTCAAAGGATAAAACAAGACTTGGACCTTATTTTATTTTATTTCTCCTCACACTAGTTGACTTCACCAACAATTTACACAAACTCCTTATGTCTGATCCAAATGTTACCCAGTACTGGGGTACTAGTGTGGACTAGTGAGGACTAGAGAGGACTAGTGAGGACTAGTGTGAGTATAAGCGGCACGAGCCCCAAAGAGAAAAAGATGAAAACCAGGTTTTAAAAGAATCAAGGTTGAAAATCAAAAATTCAGACCGACAGTTGCTGTAAATAACATTTAATCCAAGGCAGATCTGGACGGACGGACCTGTTGTCTGCAGGTCCGTCCAGACCTGCAGACAACAGAACGGGTCTTTATCTTTGTGAAAAACACAATAAATGTGAAATAAAAGTTGAGATGAATGAACATGAGGAGGAAGCAAAAGATAACGTGACAGGAACATGAAGTAAACATCAGACAAATCAAAGAGAAAACAAAGAAACGATTTATAAAATCAGAGGAGTTGAAATCAACATTCAGGAGCAGACGCAGCAGTGATGGATTGTGTTTACTCGTCCGTCCGTCTGTCTGTCTCGACCTTTATTCTTCTCTTTCTACCTCCTCGTCCCTCTGTCCTCTGTTGTTTAATTTTTTACTTCCTCCGTCTCCGTTTGTTTATCTCGTCCTCTCTTCATTCATCGCCTCTTTTCGGTCCTTTGTTATAATAATTCCTCTCCTCCTTTGTCCTCTGGCCTTTTATCAGTGAGGAGCATTGACCTCGTCCTCGTCTCCATCATCACCCGTCCTTCGGTTTTATTTTAGTCTCCTCTTTGTCTGATTTCCACAATTTCCACCTTTTGTCTTTCTGCTGCTTCATTTTCAGTCTCCGCTTCGTCCTTTTTATTCTTTTATATCACTGAGTTTATTTCATCTAAACTCGATCCTCATCCTGATCCTCTGTCTTTTAACTCACATCTCTCACGTCCTTTAATCTTTAACGTCTTTAATCTTTTCTTCTTTATTTCCGTCTCTGACTCGTCTTCGGTCAGTTGCACTTGTCTGAAGTTTATGACGATGAAATGTTAAAGTTAAAGTTAAATATTTTTAATCAGTGATTCTGTCTCATTATATAGTCATTTAAAAAGTAAAGATTTACCAGATCTTAGAATAGAAAATTTTGTGTTTCCATCCGTTTATTTGTTTAGTTTTTATGAAATATTTCAAGTTAAAGGTCGTGAACGAGCAGAAAAATCACAGTAGTTTCAGGTTTTGTGTTTTGTGTGTTTTGTCTTGGATCTACAGCCGAGAACTTCGGCCAAAAATATTCAGATATCTCGTATTTGTTTTTATTTCTTGTTCCTGCTCTGGCGGCAGCTTTGTCTGGATCATTTCATTTATTATTTTTTTATTAGTTTTGTTCCATCACGTTGAAGGAGTCTTGTTAAATTTGGCTCGTGTGGATGAACTGAATCGATGTTTGTTTCTTCAGAAATATAGTTTCGTATAGTTTCTTCTGTCCAGGGTTAAAAAATGAATCAGTAAATAAATCAGGTGAAGGTTTGTTTTGGTTGTGAGCCATGATCTCGAGGCAGCAGATCACAGATTTGATTTGTTTTTATTTATTTTATTTTTGTGTTTCTGATCTGATTTGACTGGGAATTACTTTATTACTTTATTTCATTATATCTGTTGTGCAGCGACAATAAAGTTAAGTTTTATTGTGACGTGTTTGTTTCTGGAGAAAGAGCTAACGTTGGTTGTTTGTGAGTCTGGCCGCTAACGCTCATGCTAATGGTAATCCAGTTTGTTCCTGTTGACTCTATGTTTACCTTTTTTAAATTGATGGATTCAGTTTGTTTGTTTGTTTGTTTGTGTTTACAACAGATCTGTCACAACACGTTCACGCTAACGTTGTTTACGTGTTCGTTCAGATGAGCGTTGACCCAAATTCAGCTCAGAAACAGTGGCTCATGATGGTGTTATTATTATTTCTTTGTTAATGACGATGAGTTTATCACCCAGCGCTGCCGATCACACTTTTCAAGGATAGCCTTTAATTAACTTTGAAAGCAGCGGGGGGTGGAGGAGAGCTGGAGGGTAATTCTCTTCTCTGCTGCGTTCAATGATTGATGAATCTACGAAGTCGTCAGCGGCAAGTAAAGAAACTCTACAAGAAAAAGGAAAAGAAAGAAAAAACCTCTGGCAGGTATTTTGGTTCCTAGTTGTTATTCTTCTCTTTCTCCAGAAACCTGCAGCTCATTAGCACACGATGCTGTTTACTCATCTTCTTAAGTGAAAAAAAAGAATCATGTTTCACTTGCAGCTGAACATGGTTGACGTAGTTTATATTATATTATATTTGTGTCACAACAATGTGAGGGAAGAGCTGCAACATTCACATCCAACTACACTGACAGACGATGTTTAAACATCCACCTACTGGAGAAGTTGAAGCTGAAGAAGTAGTTACAGACCTGAGTGTTGCTACAGATTTAATATCGATTCATTTCAAGATATTTCAGTTTTTCTTGATTATCACCAAACTGGAGTTGAAGTTTTTTGGTTTTTTTTTGTAAAGTTTCCGTTAAAAACTAAACTGAGAATGTAAGAAAGTAGTTGTTGATTCAACAGAGCAACTTTAATTCACCTTTAGTTTGTTCATCTTTGTTTCTGTCCTGTTCTTGCTGAACATGTCCTCGTATAATGTTTTTATCTAAAAAAAATGATAATAGGCGTCAGAGCTTGAAGCCTCTTTGTTGACACTGATGACTGATGGTCCTGGTGTTGGTGTCTTGATCTGTCACAGGATCAGAGCTGTTTCTGTTTTTGTTTCGCTCAAAACGAAACCTCTTGGACGTTTCCATCGTCTCTATGAACCATCCTGAAGCTCAGTGTTTCATGAAGAGCAGGAGTTTTGTTGTAAACGTTGACTTTACATTGACAAGTAAAAACAGACAGTTTGTGTTTTTCTAAACATTTCTAAAAGTTTTATATTTACCACAGTTTCTCATGTGTCTCAGGAGCTTTTTCAAGTAGATAACAGCAGCGAGGTCCCAGCGGTTATCTGACACCTTATCTGATGTTTGTGTTTCTGGAGTTTTACTCAAACAATTTAACATTCGTCTCACAACTTATTCAAACCTTCAAATCGTAATCGACCTGTCGCCTCAATTTCAGGTTGAAACATCAGTTTAACCAGCGACTCTGCTGTCACTGCAACATCTTTTCCTTCTTTTTTTCACCTCTTTCTATGTACGTCCAACGACTTCATGGCTCATTTCCTCAACGTAGATTTGTGAGACGACTGTCATTAATCTGAAAACCTTCAAACCAAGATGGAGACGGAAACAAAGCTTCATGCGGGGGATGTACAAGCTCAGAATACGAGGATTGAAAAGGTGTCGGCAGAATAGATGTGACCAGACGAGAAGAAAAGTGGTTATGTTCGGTCTCCTTGGGTATTTCAGACTGAAGAAAAAAAGAAAAGAACGGCGAAGTGAATAGAGCGACGGGGGGATGATTTGAGTGGCGAACAGCAGATTGAACCAAGAAAGGAGAAGGTCAGGAGGAAGGAGGCCGAGAGCTGTAATGTAGGATAATGAGATGAGGAAAGGCTGAAAGAAAAGCTGCAGACTCTGCAGGACATAAACGTTACAGCACAAACCTCCCTGTGGAAAGAAGGAAGGATGGATGGATGGAAAGATATGTAGGGATGCAGATAATGATGCAGATGGAAGACAAACGAGAAAAGAAAAGAGGAGAATCTGAATCCAACAAAAAAATAAATAAAAAAACGACAGGTGAGATCACAGATGGAGAGGAAACATTTGGTTGGAGGCAGAAACAAGAGAAGCAGATGAAGATGACAGGAGGCAAAACATGTTGTGATCCAAGTCTGTTTCCATGACTTTTACTTTGTCTTCGCCACCAGAAGTCGTCATTCGAACCGTCCGTCGTCCTCTCGTCTCTCGGCCCGTATCTCTTTCATTGCCTGAAAACTTCCAGCGTCTGTGTGCAGAGTGATACGGCGCTAAGCTGTCTCTTGTCCAGGGATTGGTGACTGATCCTCTGGCTGTCTGTTTGATCTCGCCGGGGAGCATTTGACTCTTTTTTTTGTCAAACACTGAACACGTCGAACAAAGTCTGCTACGACGCTGCAAAAAAAAAAAGGAAAAGGCAGAGACAGAATAACCTCAAAACGAAGTAAATACACCGAGACGCTGAGTCAAAGATACATAAAATTGTCACTGTGAATCCGAGCGGCAGCCTGAGGCTTTTCCACTCTGGGATCTGGCAGGTTTTTACGAGCGCAGCCACAAATAAATCAGAGCTAATGGATAAGACTCCTCGTTCATTAGCTTCCAACACACAGGGTTGGAGTCGAGGACGATGACTGTAAAAACAGAAAAAGAGCGTGTGTCTGTTATTTTTTGGGGGAAATCAGGACCTCACACAGCTGAAGAGGAATCTTTTCGAGGAATGTGAGCTGCCTCGTCGTCACCACCGCGTTAATGTTGTGTTAAAACTTGGATCTGAACCAGGATCTTCCACTTTATCCTCCGTTAGCTGATGATGTCTGATGTGCTGAGGATGCAGCTGCAGTCAGTCGACTCAGTCCAACCGACGCAGATGTCGGCTGATTGTTATCGACTGACTTTGACCTGTAATTGGCATCTGTGTTTGTGTTGACTGATGCGTTGGGTAGAAACAGTGTCATTATTGTTTGTCCAGTTAAGTGAAATGAAATCTTCCAGTTTATGCTCCAAAACACATGATCGGTTGATATTTGATCTTTTCAGGCCACGTTCATCTGTACTTTCCTCTACTTTTGCTTTGTAATGTCATAAAATCCAAGCGACTGGAACATCGTGTTCACGTGTTTTATAACATCCTATTCCCGTTGTAACAACGTCCTCTCTTCTCTTCTCAGGTTTCTACTAAATTGTAGAAGCAGGGATACATTTTAAAACAACACAACAACAACAACAGAGATATTTGGTGATAAAAATCCGTCTTGACTCGTTCTAGTTTGTTCAGAAGTTGTTAGAAACCAATGAGCAGCCCCAGTTCTTCTGCTTCACACTGGTGAATCCATTTCTCAGTGGAGTTTTGAGACAAAAAAGTGCAGATGCAGTTTATTTTTTGAGAAGCAACAAACTGGAGTCTCGGAGTCCTCTTTTTTCCAGTTTCTTGTCTTCCAGACTAGATGAGATGTATAATCTCACCAGTTTGTTCTGGGTTCAACCCCCTGAGGTCTCCGACCATTTGTATGTAGCAAGAAATGCTCCACCAGGAACTTAAACGATGCTTATTACCACCTCCATCTTCTATCCAGCTCTCTCCTGATGTCTGAGCTCTTCAGTCTCCCGAGGCTGAATTCAGACACCTTCATTTCGTCCACTTGAATCTACAATCTTATTCTTTCAGTCTCTGTCTGAAGCTAAACGTTAGGTGAAGGTCAGAGCATAGATCGACTGGGTCTCCAGCTTCACCGTGACGGTTTGCTTCGCCTCCTTCCTCTCTGCTGATCTGTCTATAAACCATTAATGCTTCTAAAAAAAAAAAAGCACAGATTGAGGTCGTTTCTAGCAACAGTCGCCAGACTTCCCCTGAGAATCATTTTCTCCGTTTTGCAGATTTTTGCTGCGACAACATCCTCAGCAGCAGCAGCAGCCGGCAGACGAACAAGATGGTGTAACAAACATTTCATCACCAGTGACTCAAACATCCTCGTGTAAAACTGTGGTTAAATGACACAGTAACGTCTGCTGTACCTGGAAAACAAAACATAAATATATATAAAACAGGAAGAAGAAAAAGGTTGAAAAAGCATCTAAATGGGATTTAGTCTGAGAGCTGTGAAGAAGAGAAAGAGAAAAAGACTGAGAGGTTTTTGTAACGGAGATGACAAGCAGAAAAGATGTGACCAAATGGACCGTGCACAGAAAATACAGGAGAAAGAGAAGCGATGGAGACTAAGGGAATTAATTTAACGAGGGACGGAGAATGATGAAGAGCGAGAAATGACGGGAGAGACATTCCCCTTGTGAGTTAATAGAGAAGAGAAGCAGGTGAACAATAGTTCAGAAAAACCAAACGGTTCTGACGACGGCGCTGCTCCTTTCTGTCTATGATACGATGTGATGTATGAGTGAATGAAGCAGCCTGATTTCGATGTATGGCACACACACTCACACAGCGGGTGACTTAATCCTGTCTCTCCTGCAGGGCCTTGGGGTCCTTCTTACCAAGCAGCAGCATTCAGCACATTTCACAGTCTACCTCTTAATCCCTTTAGGAGGCTGTTACATGTCAACAGTGGCCTTACACCACAGACTGTGTGTGTGTGTGTGTGTGTGTGTGTGTACAGTATATATATATATATATATGAGTGTGTGCAGAAAATGCTGATCTCATTAAGTCATTTAGCATTAGTCCTAGTTATTTTCACACAGTGTTTGTTACGGGGACTTAACCGTCATTAGAGACTAAGTTAGAGATTAAAATAATTAATATCACCGTTATTTATTCAATTATTCATATTAATAATAGTTTTTTTTCAGCACGTTTAGCATCATAAGATGGTTTTTTATTTATATTTATATTTTTCAGTGGTTTTTCGTTGGATCATCTTATAAATCATAAACATCAAGACGATGCAACGTCTGCATCTGAATAAACCAACTAGCGCCTGCGTAGGAGCAAAAATGAGCAGGCAACGATCAAGTAGGTCAGAATACCTTAGTCTTTCAGTAGAAGGACAAAGGTCCCGGATGGTTCATACTTCAGTAGGATTTTGCTGTATGCAAGTGATTTACACTTCGCTACACTACAAGATCCCATAATTTTATTCAAAGTTTGTTTAGTGATAACAGAGGAACAGCAGAAAGAGTCAGATGATGTAAAACTTCCTGTACCACAGTTTCTATACAAACTTTAAAAAGCAGCTGCATTAAAACACAGACTGTTCAGTAAATAAAACGTACGTAGTCGTTCACGTCACCAATCAGAGTGAAAAGTCGCTGCTATGACTAAGATGCTAACTAGCCGCGGTAGCTAACCCTCTGCTTCAAGCTGCAAATTCATGCTGTTGATGTAAACATCCGGGTCACAGGTCGGACAAGATGGCGGCGCTGTTGTACGTCTGAACTGTAGCTGCTACTGGCTGGTTGATGTAGAAGCTGAGTCTGTAACGGTGGAGCGGTGGGAACTGACTAGAACAACGTGACGACTGAGGATCTGGATGCAGCCAACGTCCAATAAAAGTGAAGTTCAAAACATGGTCAACGCCCCCTGGTGGCTGACTGCAGGAAATGATGAAAGTAACAGATGAAATTGATTAATGATCGGTTAGTCTCCACTTCTTGATCTTTCTGGATCCGAATAATCAAGATGTTGACGTCAGTATCGTCATTTTAGCTTCATGTTTGCACAACTATAGGAAGTTAGACGGCGTCAAACATCTGAACATCCTGTTGTTGCCTGAAATTTGTAAGATTAGACTTGAATTAATCCCTCAGACTCAGTTGTTTTGGGAAGAAAAACAAACACTTAACATTAATCAACTATTAATACAACTAAAACAAGAATGAGGCAACATAATTCTGAGAATTCACAGCGACAGGAACAGACTTTACTTACTTCCTGTTTGTACAAGATGTAAATAATGAAAAAAATATTATCACAAACATCCAACTTCTCAGAAAGTCGACATCCATACTTCTGTTCCTCTGATCGAGTTCAAACAAATAAAAATCCATCCGTCGTTGGTTGAACAAACGACCTCTGTTGTTTGTTTAATCTTCATCTGAAGGATGAAGATGAGGATGGATTCGACTCAACGAGCTGCACTTCCACCAACTAAATGGAAGGAAGATGAACGATTGGTTAAACAGCAGCAATCAATAAAATCTGATTATGCGCGATCGATTCCATGTAAAACCTATGCACTGCTGACAGGATCGAGTGTATATATCTCTTCAGAGCAGAATCCACTCGTCAGTCTGCAGACTCTCGACTCTCCAGGAAATAATCACATAATCACATAAATATTGCGTTGCATTTTCATCTCAACGTGATTTCAGCTGCTCTCACATCACAAATTATACCCTCATGTGTAATAACTGGATCATTGGCAGACTTCAGGAAGCGTTTGAGAGCTGGATTACACTTCTCCAGCGTCTCAGATGTAAAACATCCATGAACCATTTGGGGAATGAGTTGGTATCAGATACACGACCATCACACATTTCTCTTCTTTACTCCTCGTCTTTAGAAACAAAGTGTTGAGGTGAAAACGTTCCTCTACTTCACTGTTACACATCATCAGAAGTCGCTAGTTGCTACGTAAAGGTGATGAGTCTCCATGACGACCAGATGACAACAAACAAAGATGCGTCTACAGACTCGTTTATGTCCATCAAGTTGGTGACGGATTAAAAACTGACAAGATGTTTGTTACATTAATAAAGATCCTGTTATCACATGAATGGAAATGTTAGCGACTTATAGCTAATGCTAACGCTAACATTAACCAACATTATTGATTAGCAGTTAGTAATAAGTTAGCTTAATAAGTTAATGAATTGGTTAGTTTATTAATTAAATCACTAACTTTTCTGACAACTGCATCCTTGTCCTGGTGCATGCTGGGTAGTTTCTCATCCCCCTGGTTTGAAGTGTGGTCCTGGAACAGCTTCGTTTGGAGGTCGTGACCCCTCAGCCTTCATCTAGAAGAGGATCCAGACGCGTAGACCTGATACTGACGTGGACCAATTAAAGAGAAGAGGAGGAACTCTCTTTTAGCTCGTTAGCGTTAGCTATCAGTCGCTAGTTGTCACGTTACTAACGTTTCCATTCAATGTGATAACTGGGTCTTTATTAATGTAACAAACGTCTTGTCAGTTTTTAATCCGTCACCAACTTGATGGACATAAACGAGTCTGTAGACGCCATCTTTGTTTGTTGTCATTCGGTCGTCATGGAGACGTGTCTCGTCTTTATCGTCTTTACATAGCAACTGGCGACGACTTGTGATGACGTGTGACGGTGAAGTAGAGGAACGTTTTCACCTCAACACTTTGTTTTTAGGCATGAGGGATAAAAAAGAGAAATGGGGTTGACTCTAAATCTGCTGTGTTAAAATTTGAGCCGTTGAAACAAATTGACCAGTCCAGCAGACAGCAGGGAAGAGGACGGAGGTAGATGTCTGCTGAGGTGTTCGCACTGATACTCGAGGGTGTGTGTGATCAGACAGTGTCATTAAAAAGTGCTATATTTAGAGATTTAATTTTAAAAGTTCAGTCTCTGGTAACCAGCCTCTCGACTCTGTTAACTGCAGCTTCAACACGACCCAGTTCTCAACTTCAGCAGCAGCTGAACTTTTATATTAAAATATTTAGATTCATCAACTGATGAATAAATATGATCTAAATAAAGTAAAACATCTGAAAAAAAAAAGAGAAATCCACCTTTAGTTTTGTCCGGTGAAGCTCCAAGAAAACTAAAGTTGTGAACATGAAATATGATTCGTGTGCAGTGATGAGTGAACTCTAAGTTTAGAAAAGCTTCGACTATGATCAACCGGCGGCTTCATCCAATAACGTCATCCTTCATATAATTTAAATTCTCTGAGTTAGTTGATGACAAAGTTAAATTAAACTCAGCTGGAGTAAACAAAGATTCATCGTTATCACATCTTTAGATTTTATATTTAATGATTTCTCTTGATAGTTACACTCTCTTGTTAGCGTCTTATTTCCCAGCATGCATCCTCACACCAGACCGAACGTATCAGGTTTCCTTGTTTTGTTGTTTTTCATAAATTGTTGTTTTGCGTGCGTTTGCATGAACGTCGCCTCCCTCCACTGATCGATTTTAAACTGCTTTGTGATGCATTTTAAAAGGCAGAACACTAAACCTGTCAGAGTTAAACAGACAAACTGCCTTGTGTTCGTCCTCCCCAAAGATTTTGTTTCATTTTTTGTTTTAATTCCTAATAGCGTTAAACCTCCTCGCTCCAGAGGAACTGTAGTTTAGAGTCAAGAAGAGAAAAGGACGCAGACGTAACTTTGTTTTGTTGACGATTAATCAGTTTTACTTGTTGAAACTAGAAGAAGACAAAGTGTCAAAGTGAAGGTTGATGTTTGTCCGACCAGAATAAGAAATAAGTTGCAGATTAACATTGAATTTTTAAATATTTCTGCTGCTGAAAGTTAATGTGAAGCAGCTGGCAGCGAGTTCAGCCTCATGAGTGAAAACAGATCAAGCTGCACTTGTCTCGAGTGTGATAACTCTCCATAGTAAAACAAACAAGACAAGGAAACCATAGACACAATAATTAAACCGAGTCTCCGTCCTCTTTTTCTTCCTTTAACAATACGACGACTCGGCCGCTTTTCTCTCAGAGCAGCTTCACCTTTCACTGCCTCGACGTGAAATCAGCGGCGGAAGATGATTATCATAAAAACTGTAGTTTTATCTGTGACGGCGTCTGGACGTCGCCTCCGACCGCTTGTTTTGGATCACGTCCCCGCTTGATGACATCAGCAACAGGATCGACGATAAAAGGCAACGGAGGTTGTTAAGAGCCTCAGAGCAGCAGGTAGACGAGTGGGAAAATAATCAATGGACGGGTTTATGATGACTGAGCAAACACACACACACACTTACAAAACATGACGTACAGAAACTCACAAGCCACTCACATGTGGTCAAATTAGAGATCGAAGCTTGTACCAATGTATCACAAATCTTCTTCCATTTCTTTGAAGAAAACTGTTTTTTTTTTTGGTGAGAAATCTTGGACCAAAACCAACTTTTTTGTTCAATCAATCAACTTGTAACAATTCACCATTTTTCTGGGTGAAAAAAAGGCTACAAAAGTCTTGTATCTGTGACATTTAGAGACAAACTTAACGAGCTGGTTGAAAAAGATTAAATGGTTAAAACGTTCACACATTAATGAAGACACTTCCTTTGCCTTTAACGGTCCTGTTGCAAGTCACAACGGGTCAAAATTAAGTGGCTCAAAGTCTAAACCTCAACCAACGATGTAACAATAAATATGACATGAACCAGAGTCTGTTTCACCATGAATACGAGTCAAACTTCCCTCAACAGATATGTTACGTTGGTTGAAGTAATATCCAGTTTGACCGTCTTTTGTTTTCACAACCAAATAGTTAACAATGAAAGTAAATGGGGCAGTCAGCCAAACGTATCTAAATTGTCATTTTTTAACCACTAATAAAGCTCAAAATATCACTTCACTTCAGCATTAGCATGAATAGGGTCCCTACACATAAACTGAAGTACTGATAACTTAGTAAGTGAACCCAGAGTTTATTAAAAACACTGTTTTACAAGACTTACCCAACATCTGGTTTATAAACAACTGCTGATGAAGGTTGTTCCACTTTAGACACATTGACCTGAAACTGAACCTACTTAACCACAAATAAACAGTTTTATTGTCCTGTTATTACCCATCATCTACCTATATTCTCTAGATTTTCTTTTAAAGTAGCAGTAGTAGTAATTGATTATTTCTTAAGAAAAATAACTGAAATCATTTTATTTTAAAGCAATTCAGTTCATTCATTCACCTTCCTTGAACCTTTTATTTGTCTCTAGGACGGTTCAGTTTTTTAAAATAAGAATTTGTCCGTTAACTGATTGATGTTTTTGCAAAGAAATAAATGAATTATTTCCTAGTTAGTGAGTCAGTGACAGAGGTAGTTTACATGTCGTACTACAGACGTGTGACGACACTTCGGTCTGAGTCTGAAACAACCACAACATCAACACTGACATCATCCTGTTTTTAATAATTGTTTCTCTCTTTTCTCACTTCTTGTCCTCGACCTCTCTCTGCATCTGTTCGATCTTTTCTACATTCGACTTGTGTTAAACTCCACAGTTTGACCTCCAGCTCCACCGGCTGTTTAAACATTCTGCAAACACCAGCGTGTGTTATTGCTTCGTCTTACTTGGTGAGACGGCAGGAATTTTCCATAGATCTGGTCTCTCTATAAAACTGCTCGGCCTTGAAAGATTGTGTTGATGAATCAGCTTATATCTACTTCATATTCATATTTAAGCGTTTTCTTCCATGACTCTGCTCTGCCCGACTGCTGTCTCAACGTTGGATGACTCCTCCCTGTTTTCCCACAAATGTTATTTATAAATAAAATAAACTTTTTTTGCAAAAGAAGAAAGTCAACATCATAAAAAGGCGGAGACAGTGCAGCCTGGTTGAAGTGTCCAAACCTGCAGACAACATGGTTTTCACCGTCTGGTTAAACTAGACTTGTTTTAGACCAAAAATATCACGTTAATATCGTTTTTTACTATTATTATTTCATCTGTAAGAAAAGGTTGGTTTTTATTTTGTCCAGTTTTCATTTTTATTGTTTATATCTTAAAGTGTTTTTTTTCTGCTTCGTTACAGATGCAAATATGACGAAACATTTTGAATTCTGTGTCTTTTACTTCAGCTCTCGCTTCATTAAAACCATGTTTTCATTCAGTGTGACTTGCAGTTCAGGTCCTGCTGTGAATGTCAGACTCAGCTTCATTAAAGTTTCCAGTTCACGCTGTGAATAATTGGATTTTTTTTTCTTAGTTTTTAAATTTTATTTGGACAAAAATGTGACAACTTTTCTACCAAACTTTCTTATTCTTTAAACTTTTATTTTTAATATTTTTCACCAACCAGCACTAATATAAAATAGTTAACATTTCACACTGTCTGTTTGATTTCTGTATGTGAATAAAGTTATAAAATTAAAGCTATGAACTGATGAATAACGTCCATGACATCACATCATGAATATTTGGTCTTCTCCTCGTTCGTCTCGCCGCCGTCTTTCCACATGTCCAATTAGTCGAGCGGCAGAATAACCTCGTTGGCCCTTTATCTTGGTGATTGGCGTACGGAGAGAAGAACAAGGGCAGCAGCAGATTTTTCCGGGTCTTCATCTGTCAGGACCAGAGCAGGAAGTTGTGTAATCTCCAAACGAACACGTCCATTCCTCCGCATCAGTCTGTATAAATTAGACGCCAGTCACGTTAATAGAAATCCGACTGTAGTCGTTGGTTCTGCTCAGCTGATGTGATTTGACCTCCAAGGTTTTTTTTTTCTGGTGGACGTCTGCTGTTGTTCTGAACGTCTCATATTACTGCAGCGCAGTTTGAAGGCAGGTTGTGCATACATTAAACTGTCAGTCTCCTCCATAAATCTGCTTCAGCTCTGACACTGTGTAGCCATCATTTAGCGATTGTCTGTCTCCTGACATCTCACTCTGCCTTATTTGCTTTCATCCTGCATTTGTTTCGGTTGTTGGCACTTGTTTTATGCTTGTACCTGTCAGCCAGATGAGAGGAATATTAAGCAGGCGACGTGGACGGACTGCTCAATATTCCCAGTGAACACAATGAAAGGGAATTTTAACATCAATTCATCTTAAAGTTTTTCCTCTCTCTTCTTTTTCCTCTTTAGGTATTCAAGCTTAAGGCGGTGCAGCTCGCCGAGAAGCTGCTTCCTGCCTTCAACACCCCCACAGGAATCCCCTGGGCCATGGTCAACCTTAAGAGGTTAGTGTTTAAAACCATCAACCAGCAGCTCGGCTGACACAAAGAGAAAAGAGAGAGAGAGAAAACACCAAAAATGTTTCTAAAAATTGTGATGGTCGTGGTTTTTTGTGACAGCAGATGAGTTTGAAATATTGCAAAGTGATAGAAGATGAAGGAGCTGTAATAAAGTCAGTGAGTCAGCAGTTAGATGAAGAGCTGCAGGCGACAGGCCGCGCACCTCCCAACTTCTCAGCCAGGTAACTAACTCCTCTGCTGTCTGCAGGTTCCTGATGTGAGCGGTATGAAATCACAGTCTGTCAACAAAAACTGACAGTTTGTGTACGTTTATATGAACATAAACACTGAGCGGCTGCAACATTATAAACACTAGTGAGGTCGACGACTGTTGGAGAAAATGGTGAATCGATTTCTATGTTTCCATTGTCGTTAATATTCTGAATATTGACCTTATTCCAAATAAGTGTTTCCATGAGACTGTTGAAAAATACTCTTGTCGTCTTCCTGTTTACATGATCAGTATCATAGTGGGATGTTATTATCTTATTTTTCCTCCAGAATCTAAACCAGTGATGATGCTGCACATTTTATTTTTTTACTAAAAAGCAACATTCAATTTACCAAATGTTTCTTTTTACATTTATAAATGTCAGTAAACGCAGGATGACACAACCTACAGCCTGTGTCTTCAACTGTTGAAGCATGAGAAGTTGTTTAATTTTAGGATCTTTGACTGGTGATTAGCTACGACCACAACTCTACAGGCTGCAGCAGCAGGACGCTGATTGAGAATAAAGTGATTATATTTCTGTGTGATGAGAAGAAGGTCGACAGATACCATGTTTTATTTACATTTCTATTGTACACAACACAAGAGCTACTGTATCTGCAGAAGAAGAAGAGGAGGAAGCTAAACTTAGATTCACGTCGATTTTTGTTGTAACTTTGTAACATCTCGCCTCCACCTCACAACCTCCAGCACCTTCGACAGATCAGATTATTAGTCAGAGTCATTGTGATCGTGCTCAGGCTCTGTTTTAACATGTTTAACAACTATGACATGAAGTTATATTGTAAATAGAAGTTGAACATCAGCGTGTTTTAGTCATTTAAACAGTCAGTCATGTGGGAAGAGTCAGGGAGGTCATAACCACCTCTGAGCATTAAACCTCCATCACTCTGTTGCTTGTAAACAAAACTAATGAAATCAGCTCTTCAGAAGCGACGGTGTTTATTTTCTGCCGACCGAACACAGAAGGTTAATTAAGTAGCTTAAAACTAGCAGGTGGGAAAATACAAAGTTGAAAAGTAGCTCACTTATCAAACCTGACAGGCTTTGAGTTTTAGTCTAGTCAGACTTTAAAGGGACACACAGCAGCCAGTGTAGAGACATTATTTCACCATTAACGTAATCATAATGTCAGTTTTGACAACTCTTTGATTAATTAACCAGCGCTACGCCTCTTTATCATCAGTTAAAACTTGTGTATGTGGATGAATTTGGGTCCTATAATGTTTGTCTTACTCATTCTGCAGGTTATTAACAAACACTAAGTCTTTTAAGTTATTAAATGTGGTGTTTGAGTCCTGCATTAATGTTTTTTTGGAGGTCGATAAAGCGCAGCGGTGTCACGTAGCCCACGCTCCACCCACACAGGTGTTTCTACTTCGTTTCTGCCTGATTAGTCCTCGTCTCCGGGCTGCGTGGGCGCTAACAAACCGAACCGTACGAGCAGGACAACTTACTCTTTTCATTTTTCCTCATTATTACATAGAGTCTGTTGACCTTGTGTTATTCCCTAATGTAGCTGCACTCGGCAGCTTCAGTCCATAATCGGTTTGATTTACTAAAGAATCCTGTTCCACGTTCGTGTGTGAGAGAGAAAACTGGACTCCAGAGACATTTTCCTGTGTGTGTGAATTTGTCTTTAACAGGCTGAAGAAAAGGTGATAAATCCAACTTTTAGAAACGTGTCATCACCTTGTTCACCTTATAGTTTGTAACACTGGTCGTTGGCTCTAAAACGCAGCGAGAACAAAACATTTTAGTTCTTTTTTTCTTTGTTCTCTTGTCACTTTTCAACAAACATCATATTTTAACGTCTCCGCTCCGGGAACATTGATAATGAAGATGGTATCTCAGGAATAGAGGAAATCCTGTCACATTTGGAACAAACATGAACATTTTAGATTTTGTTGATCAAAGGTCAAACTCAGGGTGCAAGTCATGGAGGTGAGAGAGAAATCAACTGATCCAGCGTAGTATTGTAATGTTTTATATAATGTGGACGACATGAATAGTTTTATCATCAACAATCGTCTCGTGTCGTCACTGGAAGAAGCTAAAGATTAACTGAGCGTCAGAGACACATCAGAAGAAAAAGACAAAACATCTGCATTTCACAGAGTCACCACAGTGACACATTTCCTGAAAAAACTGAGGCCAAAGAGTCTTAAAGCATTTACAGCTACAGATAGAAACAGATAAGAGGTGACGCCTTGATGGTTATGAGGCACCATGTTGGTGTATAAACACTGCAGCTGCTGGTTTGAAACTCTCCTCCCTGTTTCCTAGAGTCTCACTTTGCACCGTCTCCTCTTTCGTTCTCGTCTCAGTTACAATAAAACGATTTGTTGTTCAGTGTCGATCAGTTCCAACAAACGTCTTCTCTCGGTCTCCGTTGTTCGTTGTGTGTGGAGGATAATAAACAATCAACGATAGTCGATAATCGCAACGGAAAAGAAAAACCATATCGCCCCCTACTGTTCACC
The DNA here is from genome assembly GCA_016801845.1 of Polydactylus sextarius. NCBI lineage: Eukaryota > Metazoa > Chordata > Actinopteri > Polynemidae > Polydactylus > Polydactylus sextarius. Next base: position 1,371,443 of record CM028912.1, on the reverse strand, counting down.
CCCACAGCTGCACAGTCAGAGTCTGGAGATACTTTGGTTTTAAAAGGGTTAAAGCTGCTGCGTCATCTTAGACACAAATATGATTTGGACCAAGAATTTATTAAACAAAATAGTTTCAAACACATTGAAAAGAAAACAAAGTTATTAGCTGTGATATATCACAGATTATTGTGATATTTTGTTAATGAACCACATCAAGTCTGGTTGTGTTGAGTCGTTTAACAATGAGGTGGAAACTCTGTTGTGTTTTCACTCGAAAGTATCTTTGTGAACTTGTGTGTGATTAGTTTTTCTGTCTCCGTGTCCGTCCACCGCTGCTCTTATCAACTCATTCACCGAACAAAGCAATGAAATGAAATAAAAATGGATAAAACCTCAGGCTTCAGTTGTGGTGTGTGTGTGTGTGTGTGTGTGTGTGTTAAACAGGACAAGGCTTCATTCCTTCTCTAATTTGACGTCGTAATCTCCCTCTAGACAGACTCACACACATGTTCATTCATAAGCAGACGCAGTAGATACGAGGGTTTAATCTGCCGCAGAAAACACAGAGCGACACGTCTCTGTCGGACAAACCAGGTGCAAACAGGAACACGTGTCGTTACAAACCGACGCCGATCCAGACGCCTCCTGTGTCACATATGGTCGTGTGTAAATGTGGTCGTACCCGCTGAGGAGTGGTGCTGTCGTACAGGTGGAGCACCTGTTACACCGCCCGACATCACGTCAACCAGCGGCTCTGACGTCTTCATACAGACGGAAACGTACATTTACACTGGTGGAGACGGAGGACGGCGATTTTAAATGAATTATTATCACGGTTTATTTATTTTTTTATTAGAAAATTAAGAGACGGACGACAAATTTGATGTTTTTCTTTTAATTTCACATTTTTTAAAATACATAAAATAAAAACACAGTCGGAAATGATCACTCAGACTTAGCAGTACAGCTTCTTGATTCAGGGATCAGTCATTGACTTGAACTTGAGACAAATTTATAGGAATTTATTGCAGATAAAATAAAATAATAATAATAAAAAAAAAAAACAGTGAATTAAATATTATGTAGTTGTTGGAAACATAAAATAAAACACTGACATGACAAAATACTAATCATCGTTTTCTTTCTATAACTTTGTTTTTCTAATCTTTTGGGGCCGTGATCACATACTTTATGATTAATAAACTGAATCGTTCCTTCATGTTTCAGGTTCAAGGTTTTAACCTTTATCTTCATCTGTGTCTTTATTTTCTCTCCTCCTCAGCGGCGTCGGTCGTAACTGGGGTTGGGCGTCAGCAGGAAGCAGCATCCTCGCTGAGTTCGGGACTCTTCACATGGAGTTCGTTCACCTCACGTATCTGACAGGAAACCCGGCCTACTACCAGAAGGTAGGACTCGATCGTAACCTTGTTATCTGTCAAACCATTAATTCATTTAACCTTCTTGTCTCGTGTTGCAGGTGATGCACATCAGAAAGCTGCTAGCCAAAATGGATCGACCCAACGGTCTTTATCCAAACTACCTGAACCCTCGTACGGGACGTTGGGGCCAACGTAAGTAACCGATCTGATCATTTCTAAGAAAAAGAAAAGAGACTGAAACATCCGTCAGGGGACGTGTTCATGTTCTCAACTTTTAATATTGACGAGACTCGAGTCACAAGCGACTGAGAAAAGTGAACGTTTCGGTTTGAGCCTCAAAAACCATCAAGAAGCAGAGAAACGAAGAAGAGAATTAACAGTAAGTGAATGAAAGAGGAGGAGAAACTGTTCGATGGATCTTTTTCTTTAACGAGGACAAATTGAGGAGATGGAAGCTGGAGAGCAGCGTATTCCCTCCATATTGATTATATTTTGGCCGCCTGCCCTGAGGGAAATTAACAGCTCGCTGGGTGAAGTTATATAACAACACAGCTTCATATATGTTATTATATATATAAAATATGATGTCGAGTTTAATCCAGACTGATCGATGGACGAGATGTGAAAATGTAGCAGAACAGACCAGGTAGAGCATTTGTTACCAAACGTTGGTCCTGTATCTGTTTATTCTTTCATACGTCGTGTCTGGATGTTTGCTCTTTTCTCTCAAACACACATAACTCGGGGAATATTTCAACTTTTGCGTGGGAATATTAAATATTCCTTTTTACTTTTCAAACATTTCATCGGGGAGAGTTTTGAACCTGAGACAGATGACAGATATGAAGAAGGTTTCGCTTCGTTATTTTAAACAACATTTTAGATGTTAAAATATTCCCTTTTTTGCTTCAGGGGTTTAGTTTTATTTCTTTTACTCACATTTTTTTTTTAAACAAGATTAAATCTCCATTTTTATTTGTTTTAACTCGTCCACATGGGGACAGGTGGTGGACGGTCAGACTGACGGTCGTGTTAAACGTTCAGGCTTCGAGCTGAGTGATGGTCGGATGAGTAGACGAACAGATGGAGCTGTGACTGGATGATTAGTGTTTGTTTCACTGACTCAGACTCTTTTAGACTTTTGTGTCTGTACGTGTTTGTTTTTATTCTCACTACTCTTGAGTCATGACGTGTTTCTACCGGTTTCATGTGTTTTTAAAGGAGAACTCTGGTGAATAAGAGGAGAGATGGAACAAATTAATTCATTCCCTTGTTGATAATGACCAGGGGCCTCATTTATAAAACCGTGTGTAGGATTCACGTCAGAAGGCGGCGGATAAAACACAGAGAGTGCGTACGCAGAAAAATATTCATATTTATAAAAATGTTCATACACACATCTGACTCCAGTTTCCCTTTATTGGTCACAATCTTCTCCAAATGTGGTGACACGTGTGAGAAAAGCCCATAATTATTATTCATTTATAGAGAAACAATCTCGGCGCAGACGTAAAGAAACACAAAAAGGAAAGATGATCAGACATGAAACCAACACCAACTAACACTTCTAAAACAAACAAAAAAAAAGATTAAGAGGAGTTTCACAACAGAGTCACGGAGGTTTTGGTTCAGAAGGAAGTGAATAAAGATCAGACCATAAACACACTAAGTTTATTTGTTTTATTTGTCGTCTGATCGGATGAATTGTGAAATTGTGCGACCGCAAAGTAAAAACATACGGAGGGTGAAGAGGAAATGTGCTCTGTCTCTGTACCGCTGTTTATTTATTTCATTTCAGACCCGATACATTTAATGTTACATTTAATATAAGAATATTAATGTGAGATATTTGGTCCATATGTGTAAATCAGATGGTGAAAGACGTCTACACGTGATATGTGATGTTTCTTTGTTACTTTCATTCACTTTTTTTATCGTTGAACTAATTTCAGCTCGTTCTCACTTTTCTCGTTTCTCTTTTTTGTGCGTACTCATGGCTCAGAGTTTGGTGGAGCTGCAGATATTTTCCCGTCAAGTTTGTTTTTTATAAATCCCAAAGTTTGTTTAGAAAATGGCGAACGCATTCTTTTGTGCGTACGCTGCGTTTATAAATGAGGCCCCAGATGTCGTCACCAACCTTGTTATACTAATGAGATGAGCAGAGCAACTTAAAACACTAAAAACAGCGACTTCAAGTCTTCAAGCTACGTTGGTTCCTCAATCACTAGCATGGTCTTTTTAACAAAAACCATAAAAATAACAATGTTCGTAATGTAACAGGCTAGTGAAGTTTTACTCCTCAGCTGTTCATCACAGCAAAGAAACACAGATTTAATTAAAGTTCAGAGTAAAAATATCAAAAATAAAACAACCTGCTGCTGTTGAGAGTCTCCATGGTGATGTATATGAAATAAAATAAATGAAAATGACCCCAAATGTTGATAAAGTTACAAAACAACAAATAAAGATAAATAAAAGGATACAGCAACCTGAGGCCGGCGTAGAGAAACTGTTAGAATATGATACTTTGTAACAGCTTCATCACATAAATGAAAACAGCCTCGGTCCTGATTGTCTTTGTTATTATAATGATCAGAAGTAGAAGGTTCTAAATGTAGCACTTTTCTTAAAGTTCCAGAACATTTCACAGAAAAACGAAACAATGAAACATTAACAATCGCGTCTCTCATCTCTGATTATAATCACTGGTTCATGGACGTTTCGTGTCGTGTTTGTTAACAATCAGAGGAAAGTTGGAGCAGGAGGTGGATGAGTTTTACCGACAGAAAAAGAAAAAGATCACAGAGGAAGTTAGTTTCTTTTTCAACGTTTTAGCTTTGCCCAGAGTTTATACGGCGTCGCATTATCTTCAGTTCATTTCCAGTTTTAACTGTTTCAGCAGCTTCTTGTTTCTGTCGACGTCATAAATTATTTATTCTATAATTTATTCTATTCTATTCTATTTATTCTATTATTTATTCTTATTTCCTTCTTTGTCTGTAACTCACACACTTTTCTACATTAGCTAACTGGGCTATGTTAGCTGCGTTAGCTAACTTCTTCATTTGCAAGCCTTACTTTGTTTGCTAACTTTGCTAAATTAGCTAACTCGCTTAGATCAGCTAACGTGGTTACATTACAACTCTAGCTAATTAGCAAACTTAGCTATGCAAGCTAATTTTTCTATGTTTGCAAGCTTCACTTTGTTAGATAATTTTGCCACAGCTAATAGCTAATTTAGCTAATTTGGTTACATTAGCTAACCTAGCTATTTTAACAAACCTCTCTACGATAGCTACTTTGGCTACATCAGATAACTTGGCTTTGTTAGCAGAGTTGGCTATGTTAGCTAACTTCTTTGTTTCCAAACTTATCTTTGTTAGCCAACTTGGCTCCATTAGCTAACGTTTCTATGTTTGTGAGCTTCACTAGGTTTGCTAACTTTACTATAAATGGCAAACTTAGGTATGTTAGCTAACTTTTCAATGTTAGCTAACCTAGCTATATTAGGTTAGGTTAGAAAAGTTAGCTAAACTAGTTAGTTTGTCAGCTAACTATGCTATATTAGCAAACTTGGCTATGTTAGCTAACTTTGCCACAGTTAATAGCTAATTTAGCTAATTTGGCTGCATTAGCTGCCACATCGATAACAAACTTTTCTTGTTGACCATTTTTCTTGCCCGTTCTGAAAGAAACATTAATAAGAAATCGTATTCAACACTTTTTAAAAGAAGGTAAAAACATTTTAAAACTTCATACGTCTCTTTGGTTTAGTAGAATTGGTGGATTTAAATCATCTGTGAGGATCCATTGTGATGCTGAGTTTTTCTTCAATTTAGTCAGACGTGACTTTTTCTTAATTTTATTCCAACACCTGCTGAGTCGTCTGCAGATCCAACACAACAGGAGACTTATTCTCTTCAGCCTTTATAAAAGTAGAACAGTACAGTCGCCTCCACGTTGTGATTCAAATCACGGAGTCAGATCAAACTTGCTTCAACAGATGGAGCAACAACTTCACCTCCACAGCTGCTGAACTGACTCTTTGTTTTAGGTTCCTGCTCACACTGATGTTAAACACATCACATGTTTAATCACAGACCTGCTGGTGGATGCTGGAGCAGCGACGACGTAAACAAGATTCATAATGTTGAACTTTATGATGATGATGGTTATGACCTAGAGGATGATGAGTGAAGTTTAATTTAGTTCACATTTCACTGCATGTTGGAATTTATTACCAACACTAAATAAATAAAAACATCCTCCAGATAAAAGCTGATTGTCAGATTCAAGAATAGATACTGACATTTAATGTGCCTCCCAGCTACATTAGCTGTCTTTGCTACATCATCTAATTTGGTTACCATATCTCAACTAGCTGTTTTAGCCAACTTTGTTAAAGTAGCTACTTTGGCTACGTTAGCTCTCTTAGCTATGTTATCAGACTTCGCTATGTTAGCTAATTTGCCTATATGAGCTAACTTGGTTACGTTTATATAACTTAGATATCTTAGCTAACTTTGACACCTCAGGTAATTTAGCACCTTCTGCTAACTTAGCATGGTTATGTTCTGAGCTAATGTTAGCATGATTATCCTTTGAGTTAACGCTAGCACTTCAGTGATCAGTAAAACCAGAAGTTGATCAATAGCAGGTGATGAATAAAGTGTGTGGTGCAGCAGCTGCCGCATCACTAATCAATATCAACACCAGCATCACCACCTGCATATGTTTGAATTAATTATCAGTAACAGTAATCACAAACAAAAAGATCCTCCTCAGAGCAGCTGGTTGTCCTGCCGACTCAGCGAGATTCACATTAAATATTAAAGATTTAACCTCATGATTGTGTTTGTATCATGAACATTATAGCTGTTAAATATAATGTGGGAATATATGTGAAACGTGTGTGTGTGTGTGTGACAGTGGTTAAACCCAGCTAATAAGGACGAGGCTGAGCTCTTCTGTCTTAATGAGATCCTGCTGTGACTGACAGCCTTATTACCTCACACTCCTCTGTCTTACTACAACACACACACACACCTCCCACTCTCTTTTTAACACACACACTCAAACGACAGTCGTTTGTTGAAAACTCTTCGTCGCCAGATTTCCAGCTCATCTTGTAGAATTAATTAAAACCTAAATAGTAACATCGTCTCTTCCACTTCTCTAATGTAAAGTACAGTCACGGTAAATTTAAAGTTACAGCTTCTTGAACAAAGTCGCCTACATGTTTGTCACATCTGATCTGTTAGAAACTCGTGTTTTACAATTTTATCCCAAAGAACAGAACAACAGCACTTTAATGATTTAGGTTATTTCAGCTCAGAGAAAATAATTAGCTACATTAGCTACAGTAGCAACAAACATTGCTATGTTAGCTAACTCTGCTTCATTATCTAACTTGGTTACATTAGCTAACTTCGATTTGTTAGCTAACTTGAATATGTTAGCAAATCTTTCCACATTAGCTAATCTAATTTGGCTAAATTAGCTATCTTGGCTAACTTTGTTTCGTCAACTAACTTTGCTACTTTAGCTAATTTTACCGCTATAACTAACTTGGCTACATTAGCAAAAATTTAGCTCATTAGTTAATTCATATGCTCCATTAGGTATTTTGTTGCTTTGTTGTTAGCTAACTTTGCCACATCAGCTAATTTGGCTCCCTTAGTTAATTTCAATATCTTAGCTAACTTTGACACCATAGCTAATGTAATTACTTTAGCTAACTTAGCTACGTTAGCCTTTGAAATGAGACGGTTTAGTTGCTTTATGTTTGCTAATGTTTTATGTTTATTATAAACACACTAATCTGGCAGAAAAATGATCATCTTATCCAACATTTTGTCGGATGCTGCACAGAAACAAACACGTCCGTGTGTCTGCGTCATACAGATGTTTTTAGCGTTACGTCAGCGTCCTGATTGCCCTTAACCTGCGTTTGAAACCGCAGCTCGTTTGAAGCTTTATGAAATCGTCTGGTCTCGTCTTTCATCTTTACGTCTGCAGCGTTTAAAGCTCAGGTCTTTGATTGACAGACGCTCCCTACATGACCTCCATCCTTTGATTGGCAGGAAAATGATGGCGAGTCGAGTGTGAGCGTAGGCGGATGTTAAGTTGAAGCCGCGTGGGTGGCGATTGTGAAACCAAGAGAGAGCGAACAGGTTAAAGGAAAACACACAAAAAATAGATGAGACTGGAGCTGAATGAGCTCTATCTGTCCTGGTTTGTATTTTAATCTTGTGATTTTTCCTTCTTACGTTTAAAAAGCTCTGTGGTGAACGAGCAATTGGAGCTGGAGGTGGTGTATTATCTTTCCTCTGGTCTGATGATGTGTTTTCCAATTTCTGTGATTTCACTCTCTCTTGGAAACAAAAAAAAATCAAACAATAGTTCAGTCAGTCAGAGGAGATTGGCTGAAAAACAGCAAGAAAAATAGTCAGAGAGATGAGAGTCTGGTTATATTGTGGCTTTAAATATAAAAACACCTGTCACTTATCGCTCATGTGACTAAAATACACAAATATTGGACAAGAACAACAAACCATCTGTCACCATGTTGAGAAATAGTGAAAGCAACTGGTGGATTTTGGGGATTATTACAAAATAAAAGCCTCAACACTTTAAAGTGAAAGAATCATTCTGAAGATGAACAGAAGGTAAACGACTTTCAAACCAAATCCTCAAAGACAAAGATCCGTGTCGTCTCTAAAACGATTATGAACAAACATGTTAAACAACTGGTGGGGATTTCACTTCGCTAGGAATTAAAATTAACAACCTCCGTCTTCCTTTTTGCAGCTGATAAGTGTCTGTTTCAGTGGCAACGGGTTTTATAAAGTAACTAAAAATATTAAACGTCGTGTTTCTTGTTCTCATGTCGTATTGAACGCAGCTTTACTGAGCCACAGGGTTGCTAACGCTACGTTACCCAACATAAAAATAAAAATTAACGTTGGAAATGTGTATTTCCTTCTTACTGGATGTGTTTTTGTAGATAACTTGGCTAATATGGATAACTTAGTTTACTTAGATATATTTGGCTACATTTAGCATCTAGCTAGATATCTTAGCTAATCTGACACTGTAGCTAATTCCGTGTTGCTAAGTTAGCTAACTCTGCCCCATTAGCTGACTTGGCTATGTTAACAACCTAACTAATTTGGCTACATTATCTAGCTAGATATCTTAGCTAACCTTTACGATGTAGCTAATTTAGCCACTTTAGCAGCATTATCCTTTGAACTGAGACAGATTAGTCTCTACCTGTGATGAATACGGTTGATGAAGCTGGCTGATTTATATCTTAGTTAACTTTGATAACTCAGGTAGTTCAGGTCACAAATAAACAGGAGTCCTTCCTTTTCCTGTGCCTTGAAAGTTAAAAATTAAACGTTAAAGTTGATAAAACTTGAACGGTGGAGTCACAGAGTTGAGCAGCAACAACTTTTTTAACAAATTTTGGAAATAAACGGGAGAAATCTTGGATGAACATTGTTTAGTTTTAACTGTGTTTGGTTGAAATGATTTGACCTGAGGTCACGTCCTGTTTTCAGAGAAAGATTTCCAAACCTTTTTAAACAAACCACCAGTTGTCCCAAACAGAGACAGCTCACTTCCTGTCTCTCTACTGTTTTACAGTCGACTCCCATAGTCACCAAAGTAAATATTGGACACACATTTTACAAGCCTCGTGTCTTCAGAACAGTTATACAATAAAATCTGATTTTTCCGACGCAGATCAGGAAGAAGAAGCACAAATCTCTCTTCTCTCTGTTGCTTGTGGTTGTGAAGAAAAACGTCTATGTCGTATTGTTTTGACACATACAATCAAAGCTCCATCAGTTAGTGATAAAGACACCTGAGCTTTGTGCAGCAGTGGGCTGTAAAATCAGATGTTTGTTTTAGCTGCTGTCATATTTCATATCAGATGATCGTACCCGGTTAGCAAACAGGAGCTGGATAACGTTTCCCTCCATACGCGAAGCTTGAAATACGTCATCTTTGTTTCTGTTGGACATCTGAGCCCTTTAAGCTCTTCTGTTACTAAAGATGAAAAAAGATGCTGTTTGTCTCCACGATATCTTTTAGTTTGTTACGTGGAGATTACAAAACAAAAATGAGACAAATGAGATTGTTTTGTTAGGAAGAACCATCTGGGAAGTCTTGGTTTGGACACAATTGGTGGAAGGGCCCCAATGGTCAACCAATTAGATCAGTAGTAGTTCATCCAGAGCCAGAAAAACCCTTTTACCACTTTGAGTACTTCAACAACAACAACAAATTGATCATTTATTTTGAAAGAACGCCACCAGACCAGTGACATCTTTGTGTCTTTGTGTTCAATCTTATTTTCTTTGTCACTCCCCAAACACGAGAGTGGAAAATAAAGTATGTTGAGATTACAAAACAAAATAAGACAAATGAGATGTTTTTGTTACACAGAACCATCTGGGAAGTCTTAGTTGGACACAGTTTAATGCAGGTCATTGGATGAACCATCGTCTGTCATGATCCACCAGTCTCAAGTGAAGATCAGCGCCCGTCCAGGTCAAACATCATTAGTAGCTCTACAAACTCAACTGATGAAGTGCAATAATAATCAACCAACCAAAGTGTTTTCCTTCCAGCTACCGGATCCAGATCCACAGAAACCCTCATACCATGTTCAGTCCTTCAACAACCAAGTATGTTAATTTGTTTTGGAAGAACGCCACCAGACGAGCACCATCACAATCTCTCCTAACATGAGGGTTGGAGAGTAAAGTACGTTGATGTTACCACACAAAATAAGACAAATGAGATGTTTTTTTTTTTTACCATCTGGGAAGTCCTCATTGGAAGTTGTTTGAGGCAGTTGATTGGATGGACCATCGTCTATCTTGGTCAACCAATCAGATCACCACAGTTCTTCCTCAATCGGTCGCTGTTGTTTTGCTTCAACACTCATCCAGGTCAAACATCATTAGAAACTTCTTGAACTCCTCTATCTTTTCCAAGCCAAAGGACCAAAGGTGATGTGCTGTAATAATCAGACAACCAAAGTGTTTTCCCTCCAGCTACAGATCCAGGAAAAAAACCCCGTCATACCACGTTCAGTACTTCAGCAACCAAGTATGATAATTTGGTTTGGAAGAACGCCACCAGACGAGAGCTGGTGAGCTGCCAGAGGCTGGTCTGGCACCGCCAGAGACTCCAGAGATGTGATACAAAATGTTCCCGCCTTCATCCAGGTCTGGTGCTTATTTCCCTCCCAGTGTGTTGCTTTTAAAGCAGATGATATTTTTTTTGAAATAACACGAAAACGTCTGTGACAACATCGGATGGAGGTTTGTGTCGTAACGAGCTGACGCTGCATCGCGAAACACCGAATAAATCACAACAACTGTATCTGTCACAACAAAACAACTTCATCCAGCAGCTGAACAGATGCTCTGTTACCATTATAATTACACTTTGGTCACAATAAATCACTTTATTCCACTGACGTTTACTTGTTTACTAAACCTTTCAGATTCATTTCAGCTCCATTATTCATCAACTTCATTTGCAAATGTGAGAAAATCTCACGTGTTGTTCACACATTGAGTACGAGCAACAAGAAGTTTGTGATAAAAACAAATGTAATCTCGTCCATTTCTCTATTTATCTACAGACGTGTTAAAAAATAAAAACCATCAAATATTTTCCAATTTCACAGAATTCAGAGCTGAAAATGAAACACTCAAACATTAGAAACCTGGATTTTTTCCCACTGAAATTGTGAAATTTTATTTTTGTGAAATTTATTGAGTTCAGTGTTTCTGAAAACCTGTTTCATTTTTTACTTTACTTTACTTTTGTACTTGTATTGTGTCAACAGAACAAAATGTCTAAACCAACAAAATATATTTTAAATTAAACTTTTCAGTAATTTTCAGAAAAGTAAAGTCTTTATAGGTCATTGACCAAAATGCCATTAGAAATGAGATCAAGTGGACTCTGGAGAAACACAGTTTATTTTCTCGGTGCGATCTGATCAGAGCGACCGCTGGCTCGAGTCCCGTCTCATGAAAATGAGGACGACCCATGAAAGCTGTGTAAACTTCCAAAGAGGAAGACGACGGGGGGACGTTGAAATGTGAGCACATCAGAGACGAGGGTAAACAAAACGGGACATGAGAGGAATCACGCTGCCAATAGATTGTGGGTGTAAAGAAGGAAAAAGCCACCGAGGGTTTGGAGAGATGCTTTTCATGCCATATGTCGCTCTCTGCCAAAGTCTTTGAGGCAAAGTTGAAAAAGATGAATAATTCACTTTGACGTGCTCATTTGTCTGTCTTGTTGTTTGTTTTGTTGGGTTTTTTTTACTGTTTTCTTTCTCTTTGCAGATCACACCTCAGTCGGAGGACTCGGGGACAGTTTTTACGAGTACCTGCTGAAGGCGTGGCTCATGTCGGACAAGACGGACACCGAAGCCAGAAAGACCTACGACGACGCCATCGAGGTACGATCCAATCAGAGACGTGTCTGAATACGTTCTCCTTCTCTTAAAGATGCTACATGAGCATTGTTGCTGTTGCTACGTAGGATATCCATTTACTCACCAGTCCAGCAGACGTCAGCATCAAACATCATTTCTTTACTCTCCAAGAGTTTGTAATTAGCATGCTAACCAGCTAGCCGCTATCCATTAGCAAGTCTGCGCTGACGTAGCTGAGTCTTGTTAACACAACAACAGCTGAAGCTCTTGGCGATCACCACCACCATCTGCATCAAACTAAAACCAGTTATTCCTCAAAAATACTCATCAATTATTTACTGAACAGTGATAATGATCAGTCTGTTGGTTGTTCACAGTCAAATATGTAACAGACTGTTTTATTATTTTCCTGAGGATGTAAACAGAAGTTGACTCAACAATGAAAAAACCCATCACAGTAAAACCAGTTAGAGATCAGTAACCTGTGTAGTTGTTTTTTAAGAATCGGATCCTTGATCCAGATCATGAAAAACTGGATCCAACTTGTGTAATTGAGCTGCATCACCACAAAATGAATATTGCGATTAAATTGCGATAAATAAAAAAATACTAAAGTAAACAAAGTTAATCGCTGTTTACCGACTATGAAGTCACTTCCTGGTCTAATTCAGAGCCACAAGGTTCAAGTTTTAGGCCTCACCTCTACTCCTCCAGCCTTTACAGTCATCTCACAAGATCAACTAACATTAAGTTAAGCTTGAAAGTTTGGATCATTAGCGTGTAGCTTCAGGTTGTCGTCTCTCTTGGATCCGTAATATTTCACCATAACAGACGTTAACCTCATCTGTATAAAACTGAGACAGTTGTCGTTGATTTGTCAGGAAACAGATGTTTGTGTCTGTAGTTGAAGATACAGAGACGTCTGTCAATCAACAAACAGAGGAGATGTTTAAATCTCCTCATCCTCTCCACAAATTACCCACGCTGCCCCTCTCTCTCTCTCTGTCCTTTCAGGCCATCGAGCGCCACCTGATTCGTAAATCCAACGGCGGTCTGACGTTCATCGGCGAGTGGAAGAACGGTCACCTGGAGAGGAAGATGGGTCACCTGGCCTGTTTTGCCGGGGGGATGTTCGCGTTGGGCGCCGACGGTTCCCCTGACGACAAGGCCGGACATTATCTACAGCTGGGAGCCGAGATCGCACACACCTGCCACGAGTCGTACGACAGGACGGGTGAGAGAAGAACACGGAACATGTAGGAGAACACGTATAATACGTAGGAGAACGTGGAAAACATGTAGTTGAACACGTATGTTCTCATGATGATGATGAAGGCGTTTTACTGATAAACGTCAATGTTTTCAACAGAAAAGGCATCAGACTCTGTGTGTGAGAGAGTGTGTGTGTGTGTCAGTGTGTCAGAGTGTGTGTGTCAGTGTGTCAGAGTGTGTGTTAATCTTCGTCATCTTCTCAGTAATTTTCCACTTGTTAGAAACTAAATTGTCAGAAAACACTGGTTGTAAAAAACATGAAAAGGCAGAAAATCAATGAGGTCGGAGGCTTTTTATTTCTCTAACAGACAAACACACTAACACACACTAACACACACACACTCTGACCTGTAATCAGCAGTAACTGAACCATTAAAACAAACCAGGGTTTTTTCTCTCCGTCAGTGTTGAAGCTCGGCCCCGAGGCCTTTAAGTTCGACAGCGGTCTGGAGGCCGTGGCCGTTCGACAGAACGAGAAATATTACATCCTGAGGCCGGAGGTGATCGAGACGTACTGGTACATGTGGAGGTTCACACACGACCCCAAGTACAGACAGTGGGGCTGGGAGGCGGCGCAGGTGAAGTAAACTTCATAACTTCTTCACTGTCTGTTTGTTGAAAGAATCTTTCAATGTTTCCATTTGTTTCCATTTCTAGTTTCATTTATACGTTTTGTCTCAGTGATCGTTGTTGTCACCAGCAGCACTTTAATGTCAATGAAGTAGAAATTTCATAGATAAATAAAAGGTTTAAAAATTTTTTTAAAAAATCATGATTTAAGTCAAAATTTTTGGAAGAAATTAAGTTTCAAGAATAAAGTAGAAATTTTCAGATTAAAGTTAAAAAAAAATCAGAAAAAATATAAATTTGCAGACTAAACTTTTTAAAAATTCAAAATAAACATTTTCAGAATAAAATAGAAATTTTATTTCAATGATTTGCAGACGATACTCCGCTGTATCTTTCTTTAAAACCATCTGATTTAACCAACAAGACGTCTGTTAGTTCAACTCAGTTCAATGTTTTCAGACAGATGTGATGTTTCCAACCAGATGTTTTTCTCCTTCTCCACCTTAAACTCACTAATGTGAAGATTTCTGTCGTTTTTACTTATTTATTGTCTCGTTTGCGAAGATTTAATAAAAGTAGAACAGAAATAAAAACTCCTCTGACGGAGGATTAAAGAGCTCGTCTGAATCAAAAACGACCTCCTCATCTTTCTTTTTTTTTTTCCACTTTCACACTTTTCTGTTTTCTTGCTCCGTCCTGTCAATCTTCTTGTCGCCTTTATTTTTTTCTTATTCACTGAAAATATTTCTCTTTGTTTTTCTTGGTGGGATTAAGAATCAAACACATTAATGATGTGTGATTATTCAGGTGTGAGTGACACTAGAAAGAGCAGGTGTTGAAGGTTTATTCCTCCATCTACAGTAGAAATATATATTAATGTGAGACATCATATATTTTATATACGTTGATATTCACAAGAAAAACATGTTTTTACTTCACTGTCAGTTTTATTTTCTGCAGATTTAAGATGAAAGATTTTACGATTCGTTATAAAAATAATTCATTTCTCCAGCAAAGCATCTTTTAATAAACAATATCTCAACTTTAAACATCATTTTACAGGAATTAATGTCATTAAAACCTTTAAAAATCAATCAGTCAATGTAACAATTCAAGCTGGAAACAAACATTAGTTCAGTTTTTTGTGATTAATTTTACTTTGTTGTAAAAAAATAAAATCTCCTCGTGGCCATGTTTTATAAAAGATATTTTTCAAACTTCATTTAAATTTGTTTCTTTGTTTCCTTTTTTGGGAGAAAAGTTCAAAGATCAAACTTCGTCGTGTCGACGCTGAACATCAATTATCTCAGATGTTTCCTTTATTTTATTTCTTGTTTTTGTTCCAACTTTTTTTTCACACAGACCAAAGTCGATGTCCTGATCACATCCTCCATCGCTCTACACACACACACACACACACACACACACAGAGACACACACACACACACACACACACACACACAGAGAAACACACACACACACACACACACACACACACACACACACACACACACACACACAAAACACACACACACACACACACACACACACAGAGAAACACACACACACACACACACACACACACACAGAAACACACACACACACACACACACACAGAGAAACACACACACACACACACACACACAGAGAAACACACACTTCCATCAGTCTCATTCTATAAAAGCTGCTTCTCGTTCACTCTTCCTCTTTTCACAGCAGCTTCTGTTTTACGTGTGTATGTGTGTGTCCATACACCCATGTGTGTTTTGCATGTTTGCGTTCATGTGTGTGTGTGTGTGTGTGTGTGTGTGTGTGTGTGTGTGTGTGAGAGAGAGAGATGATGCTGGTAGAAGTCATCGTCCCTCCTCCTACAAACAGACTTTTTGTCAGGTAATTTATTCTGCACAGATGGTCGTCAAGGTGTGTGTGTTTCCTGTGTGTGTGTGTGTGTGTGTGTGTGTGTGTGTGCTGTTAACCCACATCTACAGCAACATAGTTGGAAAATACCCAATTTTTTATGATCTTCCTGTTTAACTGCATAATTTCAGCTCTGAGGTTTAAAAAAACACACTCAGTGTGTGTGTGTGTGTGTGTGTGTGTGTGTGTGTTTCTGTGTGTTTCTGTGTGTGTGTGTGTTCTGTGTGTTTCTGTGTGTGTGTGTGTGTGTGTGTGTGTGTGTGTGTGTGTGTGTGTGTGTGTGTGTGTGTGTGTGTGTGTGTGTGTGTTTCTCTGTGTGTGTGTGTGTGTTTCTGTGTGTGTGTTTGTGTGTGTGTGTGTGTGTGTGTTTTTCTGTGTGTGTGTGTGTGTGTGTGTGTGTGTGTGTGTGTGTGTGTGTGTGTGTGTGTGTGTGTGTGTGTGTGTGTGTTTTAACAATGTTTCTGTAACAACTTCTCATTTTAAATCAACAGACGAGGAAACGGCCTCATTTTAAATAGGAAACTAAAAGTGATTCGTCTCTGAACAGACGTCGTTTGTTTCCTTCAGGAATAAAACCTGGTGTATTTTGTTTCATTAGATCAAAACATTTTGATCAGTCGTTACTTTGTTTTGTTTTGTTTCTTCGTTGCCATGGAAACTAAACACAAACGATGTCTTCGTCTCCTGAAAATCAAACGTTTGTTGTGGAGAAAAACATTTTTTCTGAGAACAAACCTTAATAAAAAGTTTGTTCTAAGTGAATGACCCTGCTGTGTCTCCAGGCCATAGATAAATACTGCCGTGTGAGCGGAGGTTTCTCTGGAGTGAAGGACGTCTACTCCTCCAACCCGACGTACGACGACGTGCAGCAGAGCTTCTTTTTGGCCGAGACGCTCAAGTAAGTGGTCGCTTCCTGTGTGTGACATCATCACGACGTCGTTGGTTAACGAACCAGGAGTCGGACGCTCGTTAGGAAACGTTGGAGCGTGAAGCGAGTGATGACGTCATCGGTTAGAACTGATTCAAAAACAGAATTTAAAGAAACAATGAAACAAAGTAACTTTTTAACATTAAAACACAAACAAAACATTTCATTTAGATTCGATTCTTTTATTGATCTTGGTTGAAAATAATCAAATCAAACGTTGTCTTTGTTTCTTTCTGATCACATATTGATCACATATTGATCTCTGATCAGTTTGTGTTTGATCATTGAGGAGTCAGAGTCAGTGAAGCTGCAGCTCTTTGCTTCCACCTGGTGGTCGACCGGTGAACGACACCTGAACCAACATGATCCTTATTAAACATTAAAGATTCATTTAACTTGAACGTAAAAAACGTATTAAATGTAAACAACAACAACAACAACGACGAGTGAAGATTCACAAATTTAATCTTTAGATTTTATCAATAAACTCACATCAGTCACTGTTTATTTCACTGATTCAACCTCAGTGTTTACATGTGGTAAATAACCTGTATGTAAACATGATATATACAAGTTATTTACTTGTTTACTTTAAAATAAATAAAAAATAAAGTATAATAAATATTAACACTTTACTTTCACTTACATGTTTATATGTTCAGACCACGACTCAACAGATTATTTGATTTTCTCATGTATTATATTTATATTATATATTTTATTTTACAAAAACGTTCGGTAACATCAATGAAAGTTTTTCACTTTTTGTGCAAAAATATAAAAAATCTCCTTCTGAGCTTTAAAATCCTGCAGATTCTCGTGATAATAATGATAATAATTCATGTTGTAAACCTTCATCTGTTGAAAAAAAATCTTTTTATATTTTACATCAAACAGTCAGTTTAGTTTGTGTCGTAACTTTAGAAGCTGATAAAAAAAAAAAAAAATCAACAGTAGAAACAAAACAAGACGCTGTTTGTTTCTAACCTTCGTAACCAAAAGAATCTGACGTTTTATTTTGAAAATCTCACTCAAAAACTGTAAAAGAAAAAAAAACAGTTTTATGTTTCTGTTTCTCGACAATAACGTCAGTTATTTATTTTATTCTTCTTCCATCACCTGATCCCCGTCCTCCCTCCTCCTCCGTCAGGTATCTCTACCTGTTGTTCTCCAGCGACGACCTGATGCCGTTGGAGAGTTGGGTTTTCAACACGGAGGCTCATCCACTTCCTGTTCTCCACCTGGGCAACATCACGCTGCCCGGCAGCGAACCGGCTCAGCGGTAGACACCAGGGGGCGCCGCCTACCTGTTTACCCAACAACAACAAAAAATGAATAAAAGATGAAAACTCCTCCAACACTGGACTAAAACGAACCTTCAGCTCTACAGACTCTTCTGCTTCTGGACTGCGGACGTGAAGCGTTGGAGACGGACCACGAACCACTGCGGCGTCTCTTCTTCTTCTACTCTTTAAACGTTGACTTCCTGTCTCCAGGACGGTGGGTTTTGTTTTTTCGCTGCTCAGACTCACGTTTTCTCTCTGAAGGACCGAGGTTTGATTGTTTTTGTTTCTGTTTTGACCAAACGGAGGACGAGTGACGGATCAGTTCGACACCACGGAGTCTGAGGCGTCGCCTTTTTTTTTTTTTTTTTTTTTTGGTTATTTTTGTTTGTTTTTCCAAATCTAAAGAGACTCCAGGACTTTTGACAGAGTCTGATGATAAAGTGTTGTTTTTTTTTTATTTTAGGACAAATCCTGAACAAGGGGACACAGGGTTGAATCAAAGCCCTTCGCTTCTTCTTCTTCTTCTTCTTCTTCTTCTTCCTCCTCAGTCCACTTCCTGTTTAATCTTCATCAGATGAACTTTGAACTGTTCACAGTCGAATCCTCCTCAGATCTTCTGTTTTGTTTTTTTGTTTTTTTCTTATGTTTTTAAGTGGACCATCATATGTTGGACAGAAACATCATCATCATCATCAGAGACGCCATCGAGCCGTCACTTTCCCGCCTTTTTTTCTGCTGCTACTTTTGTTTTTTTGCTTTGTTTCCTTCGTTTTGTCATTTTCACTGTGTGTGTGTGTGTGTGTGTGTGTGTGTGTGTGTGTGTGTGTGTGTGTGTAAATCATGTTGTTTGGGACGACAACGACGATGAAGAAGAAGGAAGTTGTGGTTAAATAAGATGCCATGTTTTTCTTCGTCGTCGTCAAACGTCTTTGACTCGTCTCGGTTGTTTTATTCTCCTTCTCTTTCACTTTATTAAACTTTATTTTAAACTGAAATTCACAATTCAAAGTTGTGATTCTTGTGAAGAATCAGACGTTTGGAGGAAAAGTCGGGGACTTTATCGAGATTTTAAATCAACGATTCGTCCTCTCAGTTATTAGATCGAACTGTAACTGAAGAATTAGATAAAATAAGAAAAGATTCTTCTGTTCTATTAACAAACTTAGTTTAACTCCAGAGACAAAATCTGTGATGGATTTATTTCATCTGGCGTGAATCTAAACGCAGGAGGAATCTGTTGAGGATCTGAAACATAAAAAATATGATTTAGATTTAGATTCTTCAGCTTCGGAAATGATAAAAAGCAGGAAGGAGACGAAGCGAGAAAAGTGGCAGCAGATCGAAGGAAGTGATGAGTTTTTTTTTTTTTATAAAAACAGGAAACGTGTCCCAGTTTTATTTTGACTAATCCAACGTCTGCGTCCATGTGTGAAAGGATTCAACTGTTGTTTATAAAAAACTGTGCAATGACTTCGTGTGTGTGTGTGTGTGTTTGACAGAGAAACTGGTTGTGATATTTTCTATTAACGTCAATAAGCTCATTAACTAATAAATAGATAAACATGTCGCTGCCTCTAAACTCTACAAATCACAGAAACTGAGCAGATTTGACTCGAGATCAGTTTTGACCAACGTGTCTTTTTCGTTAAAAAAAAAAAAAAATTAGTTTTATTTGCTTTTGTTTTGCACAACTTGGCGTTAGAAGACGCTCAGTTCCCCTTCGATTGTTTCCATCGACGTCACTTCCTGTAAAGACGTTTCAACGTTTCAGCTTCAACCAGGACGTCGAAGATCAATCGATCGACTTTAACAACGTTTCTTTTTTTCCGTCATCATCGACCATCTGAGCTCCAGCGTCCATGTTTTTACATTTTTTTGGCTCCCAGTCTCTGACATCATCACCACTTATATCCAATAAAAGGAGGGAAAGGACCCCCCCACCCCCACCCTCCTCCTCCTCCGAGGAAGAGAAAAACCAGGACGACGTCATCGTCGCCGTCGAAACGCTGGAAGAGCGATGACGTCGCTTTTGGACAAACTGAGTGTTCTGTATTTGTATTTTTACTGAACTAAAACAAAACAAAACAAAACAAAATAAAAAAAAAGATTAAAATTAAAGTATCTGTAAATACGTTTAAAACTGAGACACAAATTCAATAAAGATGTTATGAAAAGTGAAGAGAAAACACGAGTGAATCCTTCAACGTCCTCTGATCGACTTCATTGATCCTCTGAGTTTTAAATAAAGGAAATATTTCATGTTTTGTCTCATCAACATCACATTATTATAAAAGTATCAGGACTTTGTTTATTCTGGAGAAAGCGACTGTTTCTCTAGTGGATGAAATTATGTTTTAAATTGTGGTTCTGATATTTTGTCTTTCAGAGGAACCGGAGTAGAAGGAGCACGTTTTACTTCTTATAATCATTTATATAAAGTTTATACAAACACTAGAAACTTTTTAAATATCAGTTTGATGTTCCTGTTTCCCAGGACCACACTTCAAACAAAGGGGGTGAGAAATTTCCCAGCATGCACCAGGAATAATTAATCAATAAAGCTCATTAACGTTTGTGCTCATCTGATAACAGGACCGAACAAACATCTTGTCAGTTTTTAATCCGTCACCAACTTGATGGACATAAACGAGTCTGTAGACGCATCTTTGTTTGTTGTCATTCGGTCGTCATGGAGACGTGTCTCATCGTCTTCACGTAGCAACTAGTGACGACTTGTGATGACGTGTGACGGTGAAGTAGAGGAACGTTTTTGTTTCTAGAGACGAGGAGTGAAACGTCAAACGTTCCTCATAAAATCATTGATAAAGATCAATCACATCAACTTTACACTTTTCAGTTTCAAGACAACACAACATCAGACCAACATGTCCAACTTTCTACCTAAAAAGTCAAAATTCAGCATCTAATTGAGTCATGGACGACGATTTCAGCCACGTGAAGTGTTGGAATGTTGGAAGTTGAGAAATATTCGCTCTGACTCAAACATGAAATGATCGAACGTGACCACAAGTATTTTGGTCTCATGAGTTTGAGCGTTAATTTGATTTGTTGACGAAGTCGTAAAAACCACGAGGTTTTAACTTTAGTCGATGTTGTGACTCATAAACGTCGTCTGAAGAACATCGGACGTGTGAGTGACGTTTTCATCGTTGGACGTCCGACGTCCTTCATGTTTTGTTGCTTCAGAAACCACCTGGAAGTTTCCAAACCAGCAAAACAACAATAAACCGGATCATAAACAGCAGGAGACACGATGATTCACAGGAAACATCCACCGTCTCTAAGCAACAGAAGCAGTTTAATAAAGAATCTGAGTTTAATCGTCAGGATTTCTCCGTCGAATCACTTGACTGGTTCAAAACCAAAATCATGAATGATTCTGCTTTTTACTCTGATCTCGTTTCATTTAATGTTGATAAACCAAATAAAACGATTCAACATGAGACGATATCAAACGTTTGATTTAACCGTTTTTATTTCTTTGCTCTTTGAGGTTTTTAAATGAAAAACAATCTTCTTTTTAATATAATAAACATCCTATTGTTCACTAAAGTGACACATTTCTTTGTAAATTAACTTAAAGAGCCTTGATAACCTTTAAAATATGAACATAAACTATAAAGAAACAGATAAAAAAATGTAAAAGTTTGTATTTTCATTCACTCGTTTTAGTGACAATATTTTAACTGTAACATAACTTGTGTTCATGGTTAATTTTAAATCTGATGATATGGATCCATGTTTTCATTGGATCGTTAATGACTGAATAAATGTCTGAAGAATCAGAAGAGTTAGAGTTTACTTTGATTTTTGTCACAATTTTACTTTTTATGTTTTATATTTGCACCATCTGGGAACAGACGACTCAAAAAGACTCAAAACAACATTTTTCACATTTTTCACAGTTTGTGGTGACGGAGCTAAGTGGTTAGCATGCTAACATCAGTAAACACAAAGATAGAGACAGAACGAGTTCAGAAGTTTGATGTAACAAACTGTAAAACGTAGTTTTTCTCGCCTGCGTCGCGTCGCTACGCTGTGAACGTACAGATAAGAAAGACTTCATGAATCACAGTTTGATTGCTGCAGATGCTGCGAGTGTCTTTATTAATGAGGGTAAATATTTGTCCTGACAGGCTGATCCGTCCTGTACGGCTCCGAGCTCACATCCTGCAAGATGAGCGTGAATGTGTTTGTTCTGACTCAGCGTGCTGTTTCATATTCATGAGAAACAACATGAAACATGAGCTTCGTGTTTCTGCAAACGCCGCTCGGCTTTTCTTTTTGTTTTTAACCTGAAACCACGGCGACGCTCGGCTGGTTTGTGGAGAAAACCACAAACACCTGAACGTCATCTCTTTTTACTGCAGTATCTCTCTCTCTTTTCAGGTGGTTGACTTCCTGTTTGAGAAAAAAAAAAATGCTTTTCAGACATTACCTGCCAGTTTTTATTTTTATTGTGATATCTCAGAAACATTCACTTTTATTTGTTTAAACAGAAACATGGACATGAAGGTTAAAGGTCACTGTGGCCTATTGAATAAAGGATTTCTACATATTTGGGTCAAAACAACAACCGCTACGACTCTAGTTTACCAGGTTATTGAAACTGAAAACTGAACATGTGTACAAACCTTTATTTTGAAAGAGTAATGAGTTTTTCCTGCTGCTCTGTATTTCTGTTCTGCTTCATCTTATGATGAAATATTGAAATGATGATAGAAGTTCAAACTATAACAACAGTTTTAAAATGTGATGCAGTTTTCAACTTAAACAGTCGACAAGGACATTTTCACCTTAGTCGTTGGTTGGTTGGTTGGTTGGTTGGTTGGTTGGTTAGTTTACCTGTTGGTTGGTTGGTTGGTTGGTACCTGTTGGTTGGTTGGTTGGTTGGTTGGTTTACCTGTTGGTTGGTTGGTTAACTTATGGATTGATTGGTTCCAAACCTCAAAGGCATTGATTTTAACTGATTCACAACAAACCTGAGCTACAGAAGAATCATTAAATTTTGGGACAGAAACAGAAATTGACTCGTCAGAGGTATCAGCTTTAGTTTTGTTTGTTTGTTTGTTTGTTTTTAAGTAAGAATATCCCAAACTGTTTTTAGTAT
Organism: Polydactylus sextarius; assembly: GCA_016801845.1. Classification (NCBI taxonomy): domain Eukaryota; kingdom Metazoa; phylum Chordata; class Actinopteri; family Polynemidae; genus Polydactylus; species Polydactylus sextarius. Next base: position 1,348,507 of record CM028912.1, on the reverse strand, counting down.
TAAATAATTAGTCTGAGGTATTTTCTAATGTTTTATGTTTTATATATCTTGTGTAATGAAGTTTTTTTGCCGTCTTAGATACTTGGACACTATGAGGCTCTGAATCTTTTACACGCGTGTCGACTTTTTATAATAAAAGCGAGAGTGTTGGATTTCGTATGTTACGATCTGTTCACTTCATTTCCTAAGAAATAAAGGAAATCCTAAAAATATGTCTCAAAAGGAAGTAATACCACCTTAAATGGCACCAATATTTCAAACTCTTGGCTTAAACATTTGGCCTCCGTGATTTTATTAGTGCGTGTTTTTATACAGATGAAATAAATTCAGTTTGGAGAAAAACAGCCCATCGTAAACACGACATGTTGCAGCTTCATAATTTCTTTATTTGAATATGTTGTGTTGCTTCAGTTGTGTTGTGAAGTGAAGTTTATGATTAAGTTCAAGTCGGTTCAGGTTCAATCTTCTCTGTCTGATTCCAAGATGAGATCCAGGTTTTACACCACGTCCCTGTTGTCAGGCAGAGCTGGGACGATAAGTTTCATTATTTTGGAAACAAATCGTCCGTAAGATCCACCGTTTAACTTAAAGTGTTTCCAACCTGCTGCTGGAAAAGATGGAGAAGTGTCTGAGTTGAACAACTGCCAGGTTGAAGCTGGACGTCGGCCACTCTGAGTCATAACCACACAGCAGAACGCTTCAAAACACAGATGTGATATGTGAATATCTGCATTTTAAGGCAAAAAAATAAGAAAAAACTCATGGTGATGTAGTTTGTTTAGTAGTTTGAAGGATCATCACAGTTAGTTACGTTCATTCAGTCTCTCGGGGTTGATTTGTTTGTCGTGTGTGAGGCGACGACTGACAACTGACTGAGTCTGGAACGAGGATTTGAATAAAAATAGACTTCTTCAACATCTGATGGTAAATATTTAGTTTGTTCACCTGCCAGAGATTCACTTTCCCATCGACTCGACTCGTTTGTTTGTTTGTTTGAGAGAAAATTAACCCTTAAGGTGTGAGTTGAAAACAAGCGTGCACGCTCTGAAGTCGGAGTTTGTGTTTGAGAAACGTTTCCTGGCTCGTCGGGTGTTTGGAGTGTGTGAGATCGTTAGAGGGAAAGTGAACAGCTGCTTCCTGCTGCAAAGGTCGCTGTCAACTGGAAAACTGTTAACACACACACACACACACACACACACACACACACGTCCTCCATAAGTGCAAGATCAGCACTCAACATGAACATACAGACTGAATATTCACTATCGTCACTTTTGTGTTTCTGGGGAATTTGAAACAGAAACAGAGACGCAACTTTCACCAAAACAATGATCTTCAGCGTCACTCAGATGTTAGGAAACTGAAAAATGAAGCCAATTAATGTGGAAAAAATGCTTATATTATAAACATTTAAAAACCAACTACATGTGAAATTTTTAAAGGATCTTAGGGGAGGTTTTATAAACAATCTGGACTAGACGTATCTTGTCTTTGAGTCATTCGTCTAAATTCTTTTATTCTTCTCCATCTCTTGAGAAAGACGTTCACTTGGACTGAAAGTTGAACTGGTTTCATTTTTACGGACAGATTAAAGATTAAAGGTTGGCAAAAAAAAAAAAAAGCAGTTTTGGGCTTGAGAACCTAATATCTCAGGAGGACCTCAAGGGAAAATCAATAAATTTTGAGCAATGTTGGCATCAAAGATCAAGATCTTGACGCAACACACCAGTAACGATCTGAGAACATTTCATTACACGACTAAGAGCCAGTCCCATCCCTACCCCTGAGAAACTACCCAGCATGCACCAGGACAAGGATGCAGTTGTCAAAAAAACGTCTTGTCAGTTTTTAATCCGTCACCAACTTGATGGACATAAACGAGTCTGCGGACGCATCTTTGTTTGTTGTCATTTGGTCGTCATGGAGACGTGTCTCATCATCTTTACGTAGCAACTAGCGACGACTTGTGATGACGTGTGACGGTGAAGAATTTGGATGAAATGACTGGACTCTGGTTGAGTCACTCTCAACTTCCACTACACATCTTTTAACCTCCCGAAGCTCAAGACAGATCATTAAGTCAGAATAAAACATGAACTTGTTACATTTTCATGAACAAAGATCAAAGTCCCGCTGACAGAATACAACACTTAGGGAAAATTGATACATTTGTCATTTTTTAACAATTTTAACATCAAAGTTTAAGATCATAAAGAAGTTATTTGATCCATTTGATCGTCTCTTGATCTAATCTAACAAACATTTACTGCTTCACTTTCAGATGATTAAACACAACAATTACTGTGTGACCAGTTCCTACCAGTACGTCCTCCTGGTTCCTACCCACTGGTCCTTTAACAGCTCGTGTGCTGCAGTGTGTTTTGTGAGTCATGTTGGAAAATTGCTCTCCTGCAAAGCTCCGAGCTTCTTTGGGACTGGGAGTCGTCTCTTTGCTCAGCACTTGAGTAAACACACTTGTATTCACAGTCTCATCTATAAATGTCATCTCCTCTTCACCTTTTGCAGTCATGCAGCTTCATATCTACACACTCCCTCCTCCGTGTTTCACCGTTCAGATCCAGACACATTAAGGTTGATTTCATCCGACAGAAGATGTTGCTGCCAACGTTCATCAGGCTTCTCTTCTTCTGCCAACGTTTTTTTCTTCTCGGAGACTTTGACTTCATGCATCGTCGTCCGCGTTCGCTGTCGGATCCGTTACTGAGTCACCAATTTCCAGATAATCTTCGGGCCAAGTCAGAAGCACTTTTTGTTCTTCTGATGATTTATTATTTTTTTTTATTTCACAGACGAAACCAAACTTCTCAAATGATAAATCCCGTCCAGCCACAAGAACTTAACCCAGATAAAAACTGGCAACGTTTTGATTTAAACCAGAAGCTATAAATTCAGAAAAGATTAAGAATCTAAACAGACCCTCAGATTTGGCTTTTTCTTGAGGCGTTTCTGTCAAGACCAAGGAAAGTTTCCAGGATCAACACTGAAGTTTAAGTTAAGACTCATCATGTCCAATCAGGGAAATTACTGTGTCAGTAGTTTGACTTTAACATTAACTTGTGTCATTTCCTTTACACAAACATTATTCATATTGTTCCACAGTTTTATCACTGAACAAAACCAACAAGCTCATACATTTATTTTCATGCTCTTTCTTCACTTCTCTCAGTTTAAACTGTGTGTTTTATTATCACATCTAAATGTTTTTATTTCTTTCTATACTCTCTTTAAGTTTCTGTATCTTCTATAAATAACTTCCTCCTCTGCTGCTGCAGTGACCTGATTTCTGACTGAAATTTAGATCATCTCATCTCTTCTCTTTGTGGTTTTCTGTTGGAAAAAGGAGGTGGTTTGCTAGTTTGTGGTTGAGTTGAAGGGGAAGTTGTTGCACCAAGTCTCGGGTAGTTTGACCTCCACATTAATGTCACTTTAACTGTCATGGTGAAGTTTGAGGTGGATCTAGTTGAAGTGGATGCGGCGTCTGATTAAGATGCTTCCTGTCTGAGGTTTTCCGCCAACAACCGACTGGTAGAAGATGTCGGGATCGACCCAGAACATAATGGAGAGATAAAATATCTTATCTAGTTTGGGAAAAGCCATTGAATCCTCCAGGAGGAGCTGGAAAATGTCACTTCACCTGCTGTTGTTTCAACACAACCTCAGATAAGAAACTAAAAATGGATGAAGGGATTCGAGGTCGAAGAGGTTGAAACACTTTGAACAAACAGAACAACTTCTCTGTATTCACTTCAGCATCGACCATGTTCATTTGTGTCGCAGCTTCTGCAGCTTCTGCTTTTTACAGTTTTTACACAAACACTGTGTGAAAGCGTCGGTAGTTTCTGTGAATAAGCAGAAGCTGCTTTGATCTGTGAAGGGAAACTCGCCCTTTACCTCATTACCACTATGACAAATGTAGGAAGAGACATAATCTAAAAACTGCTTCAGAAAAACCACCAGCGTGTTTCCACCAACTCTGGGAATTTCTGTTCGTCATATCAGCAAATTAAAATCACGTCCCTTGTGATGATTACATTCTTTTTATTTATTCTCCCAACAATAGACATGTTTACAATCAGGGTCATTTTTCCATCGTATTCCTGCTCTTATGTCATTACATGTTCACTTCCTCGTTAAACGAACTGAGCAGATTTTTTTTCGTGTGTACAAACTTACTCACGCCGTGGGTTTATTTGTCCTCGTGGCGGTTGTTAACACTGAGCGTCCTCGGTGGGTTCAGGCTGAGGTTATCTGTAATCCTGGATTAGTTGAACTGTTTATGTGAAGAAAGAGGAACAGGAGAATAAAACAAGCTGCATCTGTGAAAGTGAAGAAGGGGAAGTCTGGATTAAATTGTTTTTTTGGGGGGGGTTTATTTAGTTTGTGGTGTTTTATGCAACGCAGCACGTCGCCATCACGCTACAGTGAAACACATCATTTCTCTCTCCGACCTCCAAAACCGAACCGGCATAATATTTTCCAGAGCGAGACAAAAGAAAATCAGAAGTCATTTAAAAGTTTGAACTTACATTTGCAAAACTCTTAAATCTTTGTCTCTTGGTCGCTGCAACGTGTCAGGAGACGTTAGAGACGTTTAAACTAAAAGATGAAGATTAATGTTTCGTTCATTGACCAGTTGTGTGTTTGACATCCATCGTTAATTAATAGATATGTCGTTTGAAGCAGAATTACTGAGAGTAAAGTAAATATTTAATATTTAATTTGATGAACTCTGCAGAAACTTTATCAAAGTTTGGCACAAAGCGTTTCTTAGTGAAGCAACAGAAAAGTTTGAAGTAGAACTAGTGGATCCAGTTTAGATGCTTCATGATGGAGGTTTAACACCAACATCCAGCTGGTCGTAGTCGACCGAACCGTCGTAATATTTTGCAGAACGAGACAAAATAGTCAGAAGTCATTTAAAAGTCTTAAATTATGTTTAATTTGACAAACTCTGTGTTTGAACAACTGAACAATGCGAGACTCACTGTTGACATTTTCAAAACTTGGCCAGTTTTCATCATTACTGGTTGTTAAATGCTTTAAATCTGCAGCGTGACATTTATTAAACACAGCAGCTGTCGCTGTTTATCCCAATTATCTAATTCTTCTATTAATCCAAACACATCGTTGCTTCTATTGCAACGTCTTTGTAAAGTTCAAATCATTGTTGCATCATGTGCATAAAACCAGCCGCTGCAGACTAGAGTGGTTATGCCGCCGAGCGTTGCCATGTTTGCACAGAGACGCTCAAACTGTCGAATCGATCCAAGTGATCGTTGGATCCAAGTTGATCCAACGTGTCGAGAAAGTGAACGATTGTGAAATCGTCTTAAACACGACTGGAAACCCGTGATGAGTCGACCGTGACGTCTTGTTTGACGCTTTCTGTCATCAAATATTTTATTAAAACCCAAACTTTAAATTATTAAATTGGAGCAGCCACCAGGGGGCGACGCTGGATGTAAAACATTCACTGATCATTTCTTTGTTTGACATTCGTCGTTCATTGATTAATGTCATTTGATTGCAGAAATAAAAAGATTAAATTATATATTTAACATTTAATTTGATGAACTTTGCAGAAACTAAATGTTTGAACCAACAAAAACTGATGTAACCGACTGATTTATTGATAAGTTAAGTTTGACTTTCGTCGTTCATGGATCGTTGTGTCAAAGATTAGATCAAATGTTTTCAACGTTTGACAAGTTATGGTTTTGAACAAACAAAAACTAACAAACCACAGTTTTATTGATGTAACTGATTGATTGATTTGTTGATACATTTAGTTTCCAGTGTAGATTAAACGATAAAAAAACAAAATGTCATGACGTCACGGAGTCTCCGTTCTGTTCCCACGAAGATCTTATTATCTTTTTTATAAATAGAACAAAAAAACCTGGAGCGAGCGAGTCGGTTTAATCTGAGGCGAGATCACTTTCTCTGTCTCGTCCAGACGGAGTGAGGTTATCGGAAAAAACTGGAGGTTTTTTGTTGAAATAAACTCAGCGAGTTTTGCCAACGTTGAGACAGACTGTTGGGATCAGCGCTGATGCTTTAAGGAGACCATTAAAATCTCCTCTGTGTCTCCGAAGATTTTCACTTTATCACTCCACAAAATTTCATCCGCTGCAAATGCTTTTCTCTCTATGTCACCAGCTCCACTCGTCTCAACTTGGCAACGTCGACTCTGAATTTATCTCTCTCTCGGGGATGTTGTGGTTTCAGTAGAAAACAACCGGTCTGTCAGTGACCGGCCGACGGGGTTTCCCTCCGTCGAGTTTGGACTCTGATACGTTGAGATTTCTTCTTCCCACAAAACGTTTTTTTTTTTTTTTTTTTTCTCTTACATTCAAGTCTTTGAAAAAAAAAAAAAAAAAGCACATGATTAATTATTTGGGAAGTGGCTCGTAAAGCAGTGGAAATAATTTTGTTTTTATCTGCTCGTGGAGCTGGATTTGACCTTCACATGAGGCCGAGTCGTGTAACGATGCACATCAGGGGAGCGGGGAGGTTGGATGGTTAATGTGTCCTCTGATAACCAACAACAACGAGGTTAAATGACGATGTCAGATGAAGTTCAGAGCTTTTAACCGTGAGTCTGAGTCATTGTGGAATTAACACATGCTTTCATCAACAAGACGTAGTGGAACCTTTAATGGCACTAATGTGTGTGTGTGTGTGTGTGTGTGGGTGTGGGTGTGTGTTTGCTTACACGGGTACAATGTGTGCATCCGTGTACACACCAATCAATTGTGATGGTGTGTGTGTGTGTGTGTGTGTGTGTTTAATGTGTTAATGGCTGCCGCTGTCTAACCAGCCGTGGCCTGGACACACTGAGTCACTTCTCAGATGGCACGACGCCCGGAGGGAGGACGGGAGGACGGGTGGCGGTGATCCAGCTGCACGACATGATCAACACACTCACACACACACACACACACACACACACACACACACACACACACACACACACACACACACGAAAAAGAGAGAGAGAGAGAGAGAGTTCAGGTAGACGAACATGGACGTTCAGCGTCGTTTTTCCATCTGTCGTCATCACACACGTGGTTTGTCGACATGTTTTCACAAATGTTTCAACATAAACATTTAAAATTAGGTTAAAAAAAATAAAAAATCTGTGCATTTACAAAGAAAAATGAACCTCCAGACCTTCGATCTTCAGTTTCAACTCTATAAAACTTTCTTTTTGTGATTCATTACAAAACAATAGAAATAGAAAAAGAAGACAGTTCAGTTTTGGCAACACAAGATTTTACTTCACTCATTAAATTATGTTATTTAAATTAAAAAAAAAAAGTTACCTCATTAGCTAAAATGTGTCCCAGTTTGAGTTGAATTAACACAAATGAAATTCCCCAGAAATCTTTTTCAGTTTTCGACACCTCGTCGCTGTCGGCGTTAATAAAAACTGTTAGCTTTGTTTTCAATCATTCCTTCATTGTGACCACGTGTTTTATTTCACTTCTATTTTCTACAAACAAACTCATAAAAGTCCTGGACACTTTGCTTCCAACAGAGAGACACAAAAGTTATCGATCGACTGATGAACATTTATCACATTAAAGTCGTGTCCTGAGGGGAAAACGTGGCGCTAAATGAAAGCTAACGCTACTTTGTGCTACAGATGTTTGAATTAATAAAACCGTACTTGTTCTTTAAAATTTAAAGTTCTTTAAAGCCTCCTAGCTCCACAGTATCAATAATAACCTGTTATAAATAAGTCATACTGACTCCAAACTTGTTTATTGTTTAAATCTGCAGTAAAATATCTTTAATCGGCCGTTAAATATAAGCGAGAAAAAAGTGTGAATCTAAAACCAATTTGTTTATGGTTTTATATTTAAACCAAACTTTTTTAAAAAAGTCTGATGACTGTTTGGTTCCTGAGGAGGAAACGTTGTGTATTTCTGGAAATTCAGTCGTTTTTTTGTGTGTTTTTAATCTCAGAGCTCAGGTTGTAACTCAGACGTGTTTGTCAGACGGACGTCTCCCATCGTTTCAGAGGAGCAACTCTTCACAAAACACATAATAAAGTGTCTGTAACCTCTGTGTAAGTGCAGAAACCAACTCTCTAACTCTGTTTAGTCTCAGTCTCTAGTTATCTCTGCTCCATCAACCTCCAGTCGCCAAGTCACACAAATAAAATCACAGCTTCATGGGGAGTTTCAGTCTGAACCCAACGACTTTCAACTGAAGAAATATTCCCTTTCAAAACTGTTGACATCATGTTTTGTGGATCATCCACTTCTTGAGTTGAAGCAGAAAATGAAGCAACGAAGACGTTTTTTTTTTTTTTTTTTTAAACTGTCTTAACGTCCAAGTTGCACAAGAGAATAAAACTTAAACGTTTGATTTGTTAAAATTCACGTTAACTTTGAATTTTTTTTTAAATTTTAGAAACAAGAAGTAAATATGTGTTTTACTTCTCTGACAACAAACTGAACAAACTGATAAATCAAATGATTTTATGACTTAACAGCTGCAAGAAGATTTATTTCCTTTATTAAAAACGTTTAATACTTTAGATAAAACTTATAACAAACATTCAGGATGTGAAGATGTAACGGTGAAGATGAAACAGATCCTGCAACAGTCATGAAAACTTGACTACGTGGCAGAAAAAGAGGAAACAAAGATGCTTTTTCAAACAGTAAAATGGCGACTGATGCAGGAGAACGTGTTGTCTCCAGACACGAAGCTTTAAAGTGACGTCCAGAGAAACATGAACCAGAGTCTGTTTCACCATCAATACCAGTCAAACTCTCCTCAACAGATATGTTACGTTGGTTGAAGTAATATCCAGTTTGACTGTCTGTTGTTTTCGCAACCAAATAGTTAACAATGAAAGTAAATGGGGCAGTCAGCCAAACGTATCTAAATTGTCATTTTTTAACCACTAATAAAGCTCAAAATATCACTTCACTTAGCAGTAGCATGAATAGGGTCCCTACACATAAACTTTTCAGCTGCTTCTCTGGGTTCAGGTCTCAGGATCCTGAACTGTTTCCAGACCAGATTAGATATTAAATCTCTCTACAAAATTCTTGGTCGACCTCAAAGTCTCTGATCGGTCGGACAAGTCTGAAAAAGTCCAATCAGACGCCTGAAACTTTGACAAAACTTCCTCCCACAGAGTTAACAATGAAAGTAAATGGGGCAGTCAGCCAAATGTATCTAAACTGTCATTTTTTAACCACTAATAAAGCTCAAAATATCACTTCACTTCAGCAGCAGCATGAATAGGGTCCCTACACATAAACTGAAGTACTGATAACTTAGTAAGTGAACCCAGAGTTTATTAAAAACACTGTTTTACAAGACTTACCCAACGTCTGGTTTTATAACAACTGGTGATGAAGGTTGTTCCACATCAGCAGATTCAACATGTTTCTTGCTCCTCACGGACACATCGACCTGTTCAGGAAAATGAAAGATTCACTTGGTCATAGACTCAATCTCAGTCCAGTTTCAGATTATTAAATGTCTGCGAGTATTTACTGATACTGATGATTCACAAAACACAAACACATATTGTTATAACAGGACGTTGAACCTTAAAGTGACGTCCAGATCAACATGAACCAGAGACTGTTTCACCATCAACACGAGTCAAACTCCCGTGGAACATCCTTCATCACCAGTTGTGTTCAAAACAAAAGACGGTCAAACTAGAAAATCCTTCGACCAATGTTAGCCAAGTAGCTAATAATAAATGTAAATGGGGCAAAACACTGTTTTACAAGACTTACGCAATGTCTGGTTTTATAACAACTGGTGATGAAGGTTGTTCCTGATCAGCAGATTCATCATTTTCCTTGTTCTTCACAGACAAATTCAGGAAAATGATGAATCTGCTGATCAGGAACAACCTTCATCACCAGTTGTTACGTTGGTAAGTCTTGTACAAACTCTCAGTACTTTTGACTGACTGCCCCATTTACATTCATTGTTAGCTACTTGGCTAATGTTGGTTGAAGGATTTTCCAGTTTGACCATCTTTTGTTTTGGCCACAGCTGGTGATGAAGGATGTTCCACATCAGCAGATTCATCTTCTTTATTAGTGGTTAAAAAATGACAATTTAGATACGTTTGGCTGACTGCCCCATTTACTTTCATTGTTAACTATTTGGTTGTCAAAACAAAAGAGGGTCAAACTGGATATTACTTCAACCAACGTAACATATCTGTTGAGGGGAGTTTGACTCGTGTTCATGGTGAAACAGACTCTGGTTCATGTTGCTCTGGACGTCACTTTAAACGACACTTTGATAAACATCAAAATAAATTAAAGAAAAACAGTCGATTCAGTTTCTTCTCAAGTCTCTTTTTTTGAACAGATTGTTTTAATATCTTTACTGATGTTGATCTGAACTCCCACACACAACGGAAACCATTAAAATCAAAACTGCTCTTTAACCGTCACAGACGATTTACTTCTGATTTCTTTTATCAGATGTTTAGATTTCACTTCTGCTACTTAACCTGATGTTCACTAATCTGATATTTACTCCAACAAAACAACATTTGTTTCTTGTTTCTTTTCAAACACATTAAAGTCTGGCTGCAGTTGGATTTTTTAATTTAAAATCACCTTTTAGGATAAAATTAAAGCTCAGGAACCACAGTACGAAATGAAAAAGAGGATTTTTCAAACAAAGCAAACATCTTTTTCTTGTCTTTTCTCTGCAGCTGCTGGATGTCGACACTCGTCTTTATCTATAAACTGATGAAACATCCTGAAAACTCAAGAGTAAAACTTTCACATTTCTCTTACAACCAGGTACAGTCATGTTATATTATTTTATGTTTGACTGAAAACTCCAGTTACTCAATCAACTATAGTTTTTTTTCCAGTGAAGTGAAGCGTTATTTCCCTCAAATTTTTCTCATTTAAATTCATACAACTCAACATTTATTACACTCAGACTCTACATACATATGTTTTCTGTATCAGCTCAGTCCCTCGGGTAAAACACACACACACACACACACACACACACACACACACACACACACACACACACACACAGGTAAAAACACTCACTTTAACTTCTGTAGCTTCAGACGAGTCAGTTTAACAGGAAGTGAACAAAAGTTTAAAACATCAGCCAAGATAAAGAGAATAAATGTTCATCAACATATTTATATCTTTGGTTCAAACACTGAAACACGGTGAAACGTTTATACGACGTCTTTTATGAGGAAAACTTGAATTTGGTTGAAGAAAAGTCGACACTTCAAACGTCTCGGACGCTACATCGTTACCTTTGTTTTCAACCATTTCTTCATTGTGACGACGTGTTTTACTTCACTTCTGTTCATTAATCAGATTAAAGTCGTCTCATGAGGGGAAAACGTGACGCTAAATGAAAGCTAACGCTACTTTATGTCTCCTGAATGTTTGAATGAATTAAACCATCTTGTTCAGAAGCAAATAAAAACATCTTCACACGTTTGTTCAAATAAAAAAACAGTTTGTCATTAAAATAAAGTGTTAGAAATTGTTTCTTAAATTCAGTTTGACGTCTTGAAACGTTCAGTGAGACTATGACGTAGCGCTCAGAGAACGAGGGATTCCCCGCTGTGGCTTTTGACTGGTTTCCTCCCAGCGACTGACTCAGATTATAACACGATGATGAAGTGAACCAACATCCGTGAGACAGTTTCAGCAAATTTAACATCATCGCTGCAGGAAACAACAAGTAAACTCAGCAGGATTTCACCTGACGTGATGTGAAGTTAGATAATCTGAGAAAACATCTTTATCCTTTTATAAAAAATCAAACTCAACAGATGTTACAAAGTTACAGTGACGCCTCACATGTTTCAGCTCTTTAATTGGCTTTTAGGAAGGAAGGAAGTTCACACAAACGGTGTGTGTGGGGGAGAAACCGTCTGGGTTTTACTTTCCAAAGAATCATCACACTCACATTTCATTCCCTTCAAGGTTTTTTTTTTTTCTCCACACTTCCATGTCAGCATCTCTGGGGATTTTTTTTTTTGTATAAAACAGCTGTGCAGATTATCTTTGCATTTATTTAAAAAAAAAAAAAAAAAGACAATAAAATTCTTGGCAAACAAAATTCATATTCAAAGAAGTTTCTTCCACAGAAATTAAAAAAAAAAAAAAAAAACAAGTGTTTGGTTTCTGTGGAGGTCGTTAACTTTACAGCAGCAACACTTCTCTGGAAATATTAGAAGATGCATCTGCACAGGACAACTGATTCTGATTCATACACATACGTACGATTTATACACCAGATAAACTGAGCTACAGCTGAACTGTTACTGTAAATATGAAGAAACTCAGACGAAATATTACTGTGGTTCTAATGTCAGTTAAAGTTTCTGTTGTGGCCAGCTAGCTTGTTAGCATGCTAACTTCAGTAAAATCACAGATGAAGACACCGAACTCACAACAATATTTTGATACAGTTGAGTAAACAGCTAATGCTAATGCTAACATTAGTCATGTGGCTAATAGCATCTTTAAACATCGAGGTGCAGATTTACGTCAGATTAAATCAATATATGTGAATTTGTTACAAGTTTACTTTACAAACTACATTAAAGACTTTGGTCATTTATGTTTATTTTGTGTGTTTGTTGATTGAAATACTACCTCTGAAGTTCATAAAGCCACTGGTAGCATCAGTCTTATTGACAGCACCAGTGATTGTTCAGTTTATAAAATGTCTGAAAATGTGCAACATTATCACTTACAACCAAAGTTAATATGTGCAAATTATATATATATATATATATATATATATATATATATATATATATATATATATATATATATATATATACATACACAACACAGAGTCACTAATCATGGCAGCACAAGAACAGGTCCTAGGTACAAGAGCCATAGAGGCCAAGATCTACCACAGTAGACCAGACCCAAGGTGCAGACTGTGCAAAGATGCCCCCTGAGACAGTCCAGCATATAGTGGTAGGGTGTAAGATGCTAGCCGGGTCAGCGTACATGGAGAGGCACAACCAGGTAACTGGAATAGTGTACAGGAACATCTGTACCCAGTATGGAATAGAAGAACCCAAATCCCAATGGGCCGTGCCAGAGAAGGTGGCTGAGAACAACAGTACCAAGGTTCTGTGGGACTTCAGCTTCCAGACTGACAAACAGCTCCTGGCTAACCAAGCAGACATAGTGGTGGTGGACAAAGTGCAGAAGAAGACAGTGGTGATAGATGTGGAGATACCAGCTGATGCCAACGTCAGAAAGAAGGAACATGAAAAGGTTGAAAAGTACCAAGGGTTGAAAGAACAACTGGAACAGATGTGGAAGGTCAAGGTGAGCGACCCCCAAACTGGGAGACTGGCTCCAACAGATCCCAGGACCATATATATATATATATATATATATATATGTGTGTGTGTGTGTGTGTGTGTGTGTGTGTGTGTGTGTGTGTGTTATTAAATTCACTTATATGTAGTTTAATTTTGCATATACGTTCATTAATAATTCGTTTATTTTTATTTATTACTTTTTATTTTTTATTTATTTTTATTTATCTTTACTTTTAGGTAAAAATCACAATAAAATAATGGAAAATAAAGTTAAAAGCAGGAACATAATTATATAATATTTATTAATAATACTAATATTTAATATTATTATAATATGTATAATGTTTCTGAATTTATTGATAATATTATTTTTTTAATATTTTATATGTGTGTGTATGTAATTACTTTTTATTTAATATATTAAATGTAAAATATTTATTATTATTATTATTGAATTTAATCCATGTATGTGTAATTTATTCTTATAAATAATTAAATGAAGTTAATTAAATCATATATATTTCATGATGTATGTATTTTATCTTTAATATATTTAACTTTATTTTAATATATTTTAATATATTTTCCGGGGTCGTTTTAAACCGCGGCGGAACTACTTGAATCTTTTGAAACGTCACCTGCCTGGAGACGCTGCTATGGTCACCTAGCAACGCCAAAAACCACTTCGACCAATCAGATGCGTCGCTCGGCGCAATGGTACAAACAAAAAAGTCAAGACTTTAAAAAAAAACAAAAAACTGACCGATTCACCGACGATGAACAAAGAAGTTTCAAGTCAAAACGCTAAAATTATCTGCTTTACTTCACGTACTTATTTTTTTTAATTTGAAGCAAAAATGTTTTTAGTTTAATATTATATTTTAAAACTTCAAACAAAGAAAGAAATCAATTAATAGAAGTGACGATTCGCGGTAGAAGAGGTTAACTAGTGCCACGGCTGTACATCCGTTTCGGTGGGTCGTGCTTCGGTCGTATAAAAGAGGCGTGTCTCGGAGGGTGAGTAGTTCACACAGTGACTTTTACTCAGAGTGTGTTTGTGTGTGTGTGTCTTCTCTCTCAGGCAGTGGATTATGTGGAGGCGTCTACGTGAATGCCAAGTTAACATCTTCTTTTTCGGACTTTGAATGCTGTCAGAGCTCGCTTTTGGAAACGTATGTATCGCTTTAATCTTTCGTATTCTTTTTTAGCCGTTTGTGTTAGCTTGTCCGCGGCGGAGGACGACTAGAGGGAAGAGGGGGTCTAGCTTTTTAACTCCGCAGTTTAGAAAAAAAAAGAACAGAAATAACGATAACTTCAACGTAACAGTCGCTAAATTAAAACTAGCTAACGCGATTCGACTAGCTAGCTACGTTTTAACAACGTATTTTGTACGTGTGTTTTAACTTTTAAGTTGGTAACTTTATTTTTTTTAAAAAAAACGAGGAATTCATCGCCATATGGTTTCATGTTGGGTCAAACTTATCGTTATCTCGCCAGCGGAATTGGAGATACGTTAGCTAAGCTAGCTAGCTGTTACTTTAAACGAAATTAAATGAAATAAAATAAAGATTCGAACAAATATTGACACGAGACACGGTTTAAATTAAGTGTGAATGTCAGCTGGAACAAATCACAACGACCGCTGGGCTTAATTTAGCTTTAAAAAAATGTATTTAATCGATTAAATTTGGTTTTAAAGTTAGTAAATTAGCGGTCGTTTTTTTCCAGCTCGCGTGGAGTTCTGGAATATTAAAGCCAAACTGTGCTCGCGACGCGTTGAGCTGTTCTAGAAGCCTCACGCGCTCTGCTGCTCCTTTTTTTTTTTTTTTTTTTACAGCGGGTGGCACGGGGGAGCGAGCAGGTTTGTCTCGTGCTCGGATTCTGCGCCGCTCGCGCTGAATGGTTGGGGGTTCTGAAGGGGCGCGAGCGTTGTGACGCTGCTGCAGCTGCTCTTTTATCGACGTTTTATCGACTTTTAATGACTTTATTACATTTATTTATGATCATATTAACATTTTAATTAGGTTTCATGACGCGCAGCTGTTTATTAATGAAGCTGTTTATTATTTAATGCACATTAAAACATTTTTAGACATTTTTGTCTCATTATTTAAGACATAAATTCGTAAATGTGCAATATTTCATGTAATACCATGGACCTGGATGGATTTGATAATATTCTAATGTGTTATTGATCAAATAATTTAATTGATAAATGTGATAATTAGTTAGTTTGTCAAGTTTAGCTTCAATATTTTGTGTCGTTTGTCACATTCTGATGATTATTGACCAATTAATCGATTGATTTTTGTGAACATGTTGATAAATAGCCAGTATATGCAAGTTCTACTCCAATGTTTAGTTACATTTGACAGGTTTTGTGTCATTTTGTTGAAATAATTACACTTTTTCAGTTAATTTGAACATATTCTGATGTTTATTGATCAAATAATTAATTGATTAATCTTATTTTTTAAATAAATGTCCATTGGATACGACTGAGACCAGTTTAACTTTAATATTTATGTTTATTTTACATAGTTTTTTTTGTCTTATGTCAAAATAACTTCACTTTCTCTGTTAATCTGATGTTTATTGATTAATTATTCTGAAAATTCATCAATTTTTAGCCATTAGCTGCATCTGAGACCAGTTCAGCATAAATATTTAGATTAATTTGAAACATTTTATCTTGTTTTGTTACATTAAACCAATATTATAATGTTTTTTGACCAAATTAAGTCATTTTTTAAAGTAAATATCCATTAGACAAGTTGAACTTTAAATATTTAGTTTTATTTTACAGGTTTAAAGTTGATTTTTTGCATTAAACACGTTTTCTTCTTCCAGTTGATCTGAACGTGGTGTGAAGATGGACGCCAAAGAGGAATCGAAGAGTAGCTCCGTCAGCGTCCTGACGTGGGAGCAGGTGAGCCGTCTGAACGAGGTCCTGACGGAGGTCGTCCCCGTCCACGGCCGCGGCAACTTCCCCACGCTGGAGGTGCGTCTGAAGGACATCGTGGCGTGGGTGCGCGCCCGGCTGGAGCTGAGCGGCGTGCGGGTGAAGGACGTGCGTCTGAACGGCTCGACGGCGAGCCACGTGCTGGTGCAGGACATCGGGTGGAGCTACAAGGACCTGGACGTCATCTTCAGGGTGGACCTGCCGCACGAAGCAGAGTTCAGGCTCATCAAGGACGTGGTTCTGGGCACGCTGCTGGACTTCCTGCCCGAGGGCGTGAACAAGGAGAAGATCACGGCGGTGACGCTGAAGGAGGCGTACGTGCAGAAGCTGGCGAAGGTGAACACGGAGCAGGACCGCTGGAGCCTCATCTCGCTGTCCAACAACGACGGTCGCAACGTGGAGCTCAAGTTCGTGGACCAGATCCGCCGCCAGTTCGAGTTCAGCGTGGACTCGTTCCAGATCGTCCTGGACTCGATGCTCGCCTACTACGAGCTGGCGGCGCAGGCGCCAATGTCGCCGGCGTTCCACCCGACGGTGCGCGGCGAGAGCATGTACGGCGACTTCGACGCCGCGCTCGGACACCTGCGCAACAAGCTCATCGCCACCAAGCGGCCCGAGGAGATCCGCGGCGGCGGCTTGTTGAAGTACTGCAACCTGCTGGTGCGGGAGTTTCGCCCCGCCAGCGAGGAGGAGTTCAAAGCGTTGGAGCGCTACATGTGCTCGCGCTTCTTCATCGACTTCCCCGACATCGGCGAGCAGCAGCGTAAGGTGGAGGCCTACCTGCAGAGCCACTTCGTCGGCGAGGAGAACAGCAAGTACGACTACCTCATGATCCTGCGGCGCGTGGTCAACGAGAGCACCGTGTGCCTCATGGGACACGAGCGCCGCCAGACGCTCCACCTCATCTCGCTCATGGCGTTCAGGGTGCTCGCCGAGCAGAACGCCATCCCCGACGCGTCCTGCGTCACCTGCTTCTACCAGCCGGCGCCGTACGTCCGAGACCACAACTTCAGCAACTACTATGTGGCGAACCAGAACATTCCAACATGGCTGCCGTGTAACTGACGTACGACGACGCAAGAGAAAAAAAAAAAAAAAAAAAATTTAAAAAACGAAGGAAAAAAAAAAAAAAAAAAAAATGCACAAAAAATAAAAATACAGAGGCAATAAAAGCTGCGTTCCTCTCAAGGCACAAAAATATTTAAGTGGACAAGTGTTTTTTTGCTTTTTGTTTTTGTTTTTTTTATTTTTTTCTCATTCCTTATCTACAGACGTGTCTTGTTGGATAGAAAATGATATTTTTAATTGTTTTTTTTTTTTTTTTTTTTTTTTTTTTTAAATCGTCTGTTTTTGTGCCTTAACCCCAGTAATTTAATTGATTAATTTTCTTTTTTTTTCTTATTCTGGGAAAAAAAAAAAAAAAAAAAACACACGCTACATTATGCCTTAAAAAATTAAAGTTAAATTTAAAAATGTGACAAAAAAATTTAATAAAATAATGTTATTGTTATTGGGGGAAAAGAGGTAACAAAAACAAAAAGTTTTGGCCCAATTTATTAAAAAAAAAAAAAAGAAAGAAGCACTGGTGTTTAAAAGTATTTAGCTCACGTTAAGGGAAGAATAATAATTAAAGTTTTTTGAAGGGAAAGAGAGAGAAATTATTTGTTTTAATTAATTAAATCTCTCGTCAAATATTCGTTTTTCCCCCTAAAACGCCGGCGGTGCCTGTGATTTTTGTAAAAGTGAAAAATGTTTTTTTTTTTTTTTTTTGGACTGTGAATTTTTCACTTACGCTCCCTCCTCCTCCTCCTCCTCCTCCTCCTCCTCCTCCTCTTCGTCGTCTAAATCGTCTTTAATTTGTTTTAAAGTCGCTTCTTCAACCTCGTCGCCGTCTCTTCCCTTATAAGGAGCGAGCACATGGCGAAGAGACGACGCCAGCGCTGAAACTGAAACGGGATCCTCCTCCTCCTCCTCCTCCTCCTCCTCCTCTGTCTATAATTAAACCTCTCTCTCCGTCTGTTCCTGCGTCACCTTACATGAAGCTGAGAAGCTGAATCACTTCCTGTGCAGTGTGTTCCCCCGTCGTCGACCGCCGCTTCACCGTTTGTGGTCATGATGGGACGACGCCAAAAAAAAAAAAAAACCCGTCGACTCTGTATAACTTTTCTATTTCCAGCGTCGGGAGCCGAGCGGCTATAATTAGCGTTGAATGTCGAACATGTGCAGCAGCAGTGTGGCCTTACTCGCCCCTCTTCTCTCACCCCTCTCTCTCTCTCTCTCTGTGACATCACGGCGGCCATGTTTTAAAGATAAAAAAAAAAAAAACTCGCCTCAGTTCCTCAGAAACGTTCACGTCTTGTGTGTTGACGGCTGATAAACCAGCAGCAGCGTCGCTTATCTGACGGCGGAGGTCGACGCCCCGGCGTTAGCGTTAGCGGCGTTGGCGTTAGCGGCGTTGGCGTTAGCGGCGTTGGCGTTAGCGGCGTTGGCGTTAGCGGCGTTGGCGTTAGCGGCGTTGGCGTTAGCGGCGTTAGCGTTAGCGGCGTTGGCGTTAGCGGCGTTGGCGTTAGCGGCGTTGGCGTTAGCGGCGTTGGCGTTAGCGGCGTGTTCCGTATTTTCTCTCAAGAACCAAAGTTTGATTCTCAACCAGCAACTGAAACATAAAGTGCCTTTAACTTTTTGTTCAGAGCGACGTCGATTTAAAAAAAAAAAAATAAATGAATAAATAAATAAAAAGCAAAAAATGTCTTTTTCGTCCATTAAGTTAATTTATTTTATTCTTTGTTTCCTCCCTGATCTTTTCTGTCCAGTCATTCTTGTCACGACGTTGTTTGTTTTTATTTTACTTTTTTTTTTTTTGGTCTGATCAGATGTTTGTTTGTTTGTTTTTTTATGTATTTACACAAATTAAACAAAAATATAAATTTTTCAATCCTGAAACAAACAAACTTAATTTTAATTAGTTTTTTTCTTTCTTCATCTTTAAAATTGACCTGAAACTTTTTTTTTTCTGTCAAACTTTGTAAAACTCATTGATACAAACAAATGAAAAGTAAAATTTATTTTGGATTTAATTTATTTATTTTCACTCTTTTTTTGTTTTTTTTTTCGTCTTTTTTTTTTTTTCCCAACAAACAAACTTTAGGTTTAATTGGTTTATTATATTTTATTTCCCTTGTTTTTTTTTTTTTTTGACTCTTTCTGATCAGATGTTCATGTTTTTGTTTGTTTGTTTTTGTCCCTTTAAATTCTTTAAAACTAAATCACGACACAAACAAACAAAAAGCAAGAGATTTGAAGTTGAATTTATTTATTTTTTGTTTCAGACCCGATCTTTTCTGTCAACTCATCAACTCATTCCTGTCGGTTTGTTTTTGTTTGTTAGTTTTTTTGTTGACGCCGCTCGTTTTAACAGAAGCACTTTACACCTTCAACAGACGAACTTGTTTTGTTTGGTTTAGTTTTCGTTTTTTACTCTGATCCTCCCGCAGCAGCTGAGACGAATGTAAATAAGCTCAAGTTTCTTTTTTTTTTTTTTTTTCCGAGTCGAGCTGCTTCTCAGGGACGTTGTTGTTGTTGTTGTTGTTTTAGTTTCCTGAGAAAACAAACAAACAAAACAGTCGACGCATCACCTCCTCTTTCTTCTTCTTCTTCCCTGAAACGCTTCGTTTATCTTCATCATTCCTCCCGTTTCTGTCGACGTCGTAAGACGAAAAACAAACAAACAAAACGTTACAATGTTGCGTTTTTCTGGTCAAGATCATCGATTTATCAGCAGCAGCTTCGGTTTGTTTGTTTCTCTTTTTCCCCCCGACAATTAAATTAAAATTAATAAAATAAAATCACGTCTTCCGTCGAGTTTGAATCGATCATGTTGAAACAAAAAGTTATTTTTTAATTTTCTAACTGACCCCCCCTGCCCCCTCACTGTATTATTATTATTATTATTATTTTCTGCTGTAACTCATCAGTGTTATTGATCCCGTCGCTTCTTCTCAAGTCGCCTTCTCTCCTTTGTTACTAGTAAGTGTTTCTGTTGTCGTGTAGTTTCTTTCCTTTGACGTTTCCGTCGTAGGAGGAGGTGCAGAGGAAAAACTGTGGATTTAAGATTTAGAGATTTAAAGATTTTTCATGGTTAAACTTGTTAAAGTTACAAGTCTTAACACAGTGGGAATTTTTTTTTCTTCTTTTTTGCAGCAGATTTGTTGTGTTTACGTTGACACGTGTGTGTGTGTGTGTGTGTGTGTGTGTGTGTGTGAAGAGGATGCCTGTGGAAATGGAAAGAAAAAGTGAGGGGGAGGAAAAAAGGAAATAATGAAATTTGTGGCACTATTATAAATATATATATGAATATAAATATATTTTTTTGAAATAGTTAAAATGTGGAAAAAAGAGCTTTTTTTGTCGGCTTTGTGATTGTGACGGTGACTTTTTGATGGTTACAACCATTATAACTATTTCATTTTTCAGCACTTTTACCTCACTTGAGTTTTTCCTTTTGAATGGAAATGTACGTGTACATCTGGAAAATGTGTTTGAAGAGGAAATAATGAATAAAGAGAGTATTAAATGCAACGTTTGGTTTCGTCTCGATTGTGTGGAAGTTCACGACCACAACAGTTGAAGAAGTTAAGATCTTTAAAGTGATCAAACTCCTCAACAGATATGTTACGTTGGTTGAAGTAATATCCAGTTTGACCGTCTTTTGTTTTCACAACCAAATAGTTAACAATGAAAGTAAATGGGGCAGTCAGCCAAACGTATCTAAACTGTCATTTTTTAACCACTAATAAAGCTCAAAATATCACTTCACTTCACTTCAGAGTTTATTAAAAACACTGTTTTACAAGACTTACCCAACGTCTGGTTTTATAACAACTGGTGATGAAGGTTGTTCCACATCAGCAGATTCATCATTTTCCTGAACAACAGTGAAGAGAAAGAAAATGATGAATCTGCTGATCTGAAGACGGTTAAACTGGATATTACTTCAACCAACGTAACATATCTGTTGAGGGGAGTTTGACTGGTATTGATGGTGAAACAGTCTCTGGTTCATGTTGATCTGGACGTCACTTTAAGGTTCAACGTCCTGTTATAACAATATGTGTTTGTTTTTTGTGAATCATCAGTATCAGTAAATACTCTGGACTGGACTGAGATTGAGTCTATGACCAAGTGAATCTTTCATTTTCCTGAACAGGTCGATGTGTCCGTGAGGAGCAAGAAACATGTTGAATCTGCTGATGTGGAACAACCTTCATCACCAGTTGTTATAAACCAGACGTTGGGTAAGTCTTGTAAAACAGTGTTTTTAATAAACTCTGGGTTCACTTACTAAGTTATCAGTACTTCAGTTTATGTGTAGGGACCCTATTCATGCTACTGCTGAAGTGAAGTGATATTTTGAGCTTTATTAGTGGTTAAAAATGACAGTTTAGATACGTTTGGCTGACTGCCCCATTTACTTTCATTGTTAACTCTGTGGGAGGAAGTTTTGTCAAAGTTTCTGGCGTCTGATTGGACTTTTTCAGACTCGTCCGACCGATCAGAGACTTTGAGGTCGACCCAGAATTTTGTAGAGAGATTTAATATCTAATCTGGTCTGGAAACAGTTCAGGATCCTGAGACCTGAACCCAGAGAAGCAGCTGAAAATACATGGATGTTTGTTCATGAGTAGAAAGTCTGAAACATGTCTGTCGTATGACACGTGTTCTTTAAAACGTTCTAGTTTCTCTTTAATCAAAAACCCTCAGGTTTTTATTGATTCACCGTCTTCGCTGCGTCTTGACTTTAACCGGAGATGTTTTCCGTCTCCGTCGCTGTAGCGGTGGTTTAATTTCTAGTTTCTTGCTGATCTGGGCACAGTGGAAACTGCTCTTCATCCTTCCCTGCCAGGGTTTTTTTTTTTTTTTATTGGGTAATAACAGGCTGGACGTTTCTCTTCAAAGCTGCGTCGACCTCGTTGTCGCCGTCGTGTTCGTCCAACATCAGCATCAACTCCATCGACGTTTGCAGTTTTAGTCACCGTATGAAACTCTTCTTACTTTTGTGATTTTTCCGCTCGGGTAGGAAACGTCACTGCAGCTTTGAGTCACCGGCCGTCATTCATAAAACCGACGTATCTACGGACAGTGACTCACCAAGGTGACGCAGTGATCTTCCATCTGTTTTAACCTTTCATTCCTTTTCTTCATACTTCCTCTGCTGTGGTTTGTGTGGAGGGTTTTTTTATGATTGTGAAATACATCAAATACCTTCTGTTTTCTTTGAATTTGAAATCAGTAGTTGATATTGAGCCTCAGAGTCTTTCTGACTTCATGTTGCAGATGCACCTGGAAATGCTCTTTCTTTCTTTCTTTCTTTCTTTTTCTTTCTTTTGTTTCACTTGCAAAGCAGCACCTGGTTCCTCGCGGCTCCAAACTGTCTGGAGACGCTGCAGAGTTTCAACCCAACACACTGTTTATGAAACCAGACGCTAGAGCCACAACATGCAACTTGTGTTTTTGTTGGGTTTTTTTTGTCACAACTCAAGTTCATCCTGTTCAGAATCAAACTGATGGTTCGGTTGTTTTATTTTATATAAACAACACAGCCTCTTGACCATCAGGTAGCCATATTAAAGTTGGACTCTCAATCCGTTTTTTGTTTAAATTAAAACTAAATCACATATGGTTTGTTACATCAGGTCTGTTGTTAAAAATAGTTACTTCCAATTAAAAACAACAGAGTCAAAAGGAAGTAATTAACGCCTGGACCATATTAAACCTCTATATTTGGACGTTCACCCTCAGGTCTTCATGAACTGGTCTGCAGATGGTCCAGACTTTAGAGACCACATCCTCTCTCTTCATTGGCTCCTTGTTCAGTTTAAGACTTTACTCATTTGTTTTTTTCAAGTCTGCGCTGCAGAGTTCATATAGTTTAGAAATGTTTTCTTCTAGTTTCAGGAGCTTCAGTAGTTTGAGTTTGATTTTATTTTGCTTCTGATTAATTAAGATCAAGTGAGTGAATTTAATCCTGAAAAACGTTGAGTCGTGTCTCTTAAATCCAAGAGTCGCTGGTCGACTCCCAGCGTCTCTTTTAGAGAAAAACGACGATTTTTAGTTTAGTTTAACGTTGATTTTTATTGGTTGGTTTTTGTCTGGTTGAGATTAATCAAATCCTTAAATCATCGTAGCCTACCTACCTAACCAATGACAGGAGTCGAGATAAACTTCAAAACCATGATAATCTGTTCATGTAAACACAGTCAAACATAATCATCCTAATGAATAAAAAACACCCAGATGAAAACATCTGGTTCTCTCCTCAAACTCTCGCTGCAGATATGGTTCAATGGTTCAGAATTGGTTTGTATGTTCATTAAACTAAGATAAACCCGCAGATTTTTGAAAACTAAAAACAAAAAACTGCATATTTATATGCTGTTCTTTTCCCAGTTCACAAAGTATTCTGGGTAATTTCATCTCACACTTCGTTCGTAGTCTGGATCTGACCTCCCTCTGATTCAACAGGTGATTTTAATGGTTGAAACACAACTTCCCTTCACTCTTAAGAGAACTGGGTCAACCTGCCTTTACACATCAACACCCAAAACCGAGAGCTGGTGTCAAAATCTAGTGGAAGTGGATGAAACGGGACAGGACCTTAGTTTGTCCCGGCTGGTGGAAGTGTATGAGAAATAAACGTATTCACATAAAGTTTAAATAAAAACGTTACATTGTTACATGGAAACAGACTGAAGGACAAGGTGACGCTGATTGATTTGACTTTGGAAACATTTCACTTCTATAATTTATGTTTGATGTAATGATGATGTAATGATGACGTAATGTCGTCTCACTGCAGATAGAGAATTAGAGGGGAGGTCCACCACAGCGCCCCCTAGTCAGACCTGTGTCTAAGTTACACATTATGACAAACACAACTTAATTGAATCAATATTATATTATTTTTCTCGTCCATATTAAAACCACCAATAAATCGTTTAGCCCAGTGTTCCCAGACACTTTGAGTCATCAGCTAATATGAACCATGTCTCACCAAAATGAAAAAGAGATGAAGATTTAGATTCACAGTTAAGAATAGTTGGTTTTTATGAAGTTGGGAAAGTCTACAAAGTCTCTCAAAAAGAGTTTAGATATTCATCAGTCCACATTTTGACAAACTGGAAATGGAGATGACTCAAAAAGTCTCAACACAGATGCAAAAATAAAGACAGTCCATAAACCTACCACATGCAAATCATGGTGCTTGGCAGAACAGCAGAGATTGCCAAGGGGCCGAAATGTTTTGTGACTGGAATTAAGGTTGAAATGTCTGAGGAGCATATGCCACATTATGGATGGTTTAAAAAAGTTCAGTGCATATTTGTATAAAAACATCATCCCAGTGGTGGACGACAGCAGAGAGAAGCTGTGATGCCTCAGGACGTGGTGGCAGGGTGGTCCGACCAGCCGACACTCCGTAGACGTTGGGTGATGCTGCAGGACAGTGATGCTGTTGCAGCTTTGTGATGAAGAACAGTCTAAAACTTCCTACTGAACAATGCACAAGTCTGATCAGGAAGCTGCTGGAAGACTTTGACGCTGCCAAATGAGGTTTAATCAGTTGATTACATCCTGTTCCCACCAGAATTAGGAATGTTTTCTTGGTGTGTTTAATAAAAAAAACATAAAAGATTACAGCTGTTTGTCTTAACTTTTGACTTGGATGAAGATCAGATCACATTTTCTACCTGTAAATGCAGAAGACTAGGTCCGGTTGTGCGTCTACGTGTCAGTCTGAGGGCAGGTTTCAGGAATCGTGTACATCATATATTAGAGGATGGCAGAAAAAGCTCAGTGCATATTTGTATAAAAACATCATCCCAGTGGTGGACGACAGCAGAGAGAAGCTGTGATGCCTCAGGACGTGGTGGCAGGGTGGTCCGACCAGCCGACACTCCGTAGACGTTGGGTGATGCTGCAGGACAGTGATGCTGTTGCAGCTTTGTGATGAAGAACAGTCTAAAACTTCCTACTGAACAATGCACAAGTCTGATCAGGAAGCTGCTGGAAGACTTTTTATTAAGTTGACGTTGCCAAACGAGGTTTAATCAGTTGATTATTTCCTGTTTCCACCAGAATTGTAGATGTTTTATTGGTGTGTCGGATAAAAAAAAAAAAAAAACACAAAATATTGCAGCTTCTTGTCTTAACTTTTGACTTAGATGAAAACAGATCGTATATTTTACCTATAAATGAAGAAAACTAGGCCACTGCAACGGGTTAATCCACCTTTTTCCTGCTGTTGTCGTCTACTTGTCAATCAGACGCCAGGTTTCAGGAAGACAAACTCTTCTTTGAACTATAAATTATTCAAGCTTAGCACTGGGAATATAAGCAGCTGCTTCCTGAGTGTGTTGTACATTCACCTTCAGACCTCTTTGACAAATATCTCTGAACACGTTCAGAAGTATAAATGATCTTTGGCCTCAGCTCTGTGTTGTCAGAAACCACACACAGCAGCAGGTGAGATTTCAGACTCACAGTTCAGATCCTGTTTCTGGCTTTGGTGCATGATAGGAAAGGTGACAAAAAACTCAATGAGATTCAGATACAAAACATATGACAGTGGCAAGATCAAAGCTGTTATCTTTAATTAACTGTAACAATATATCTTTGGTTGGGAAAGTCCTGTTGGTGGAATCCACAGCGGTTAATGAGAAACCTGATGACTTGGCCGCTGGACGGTTTTGGCTCGAGCACTTTTCCTTCTGTTGGTTCTGTTTTCCTTCCACTAGTCCCTCCTTAAACTGTTCTGAAAGTTTTAGTTCACCCCAAAATTACATAAATATGTCATTTCACTTGCCCTTTGTCCAATCATGCAGATATTTTTGGTTAAATTTGTCCAGGTTTTGATTTTTATCAGTCTATTTACGCCACCACAGAAATATATTGGAAAAAAAAACAAAATGGAATTTATCATCCAGTGGAAAGCAACAGTTTTTATTGGAAATACATTTTTATGAAAAACAAGAGGAAGAAGAAATCACAAATGATATATCATAAAGTAGATCATTTGTCTAAAAATGATGTGCTACACTTCAGGAAACATTATATGGTGTGTTTTTTTTCCTGGATCCATTGATCTCATGACTGTTCATTATAACTGTATTACACTTCATTTAAGATCGACCGAAAAAGATTTGTAGATTTTTCTTGCCAAGACTTTTCTCAACTTTTCTCAAAATTTAACTGGTTCTGCTGGTAGAGTAACTAGTGAAAGACTAACCCTTTTTTGTCACTAGGGGCCCATCATTTTTAAACAAGCTAGATAATGATATTAGCAGAATGATTTCAGAGCAGCGAGGCAGCAGTGAAGCACTGCAGGTTTCTTTAAAGTGACGTCCAGAGTCACATCAACCCAGAGTCTATTTCACCAAGAGATATTTTACGTTTTCTTGAAGTAATATTGAGTTTGACCGTCTTTTGTTTTCACAACCAAATAGTTAACAATTAAAGTAAATGGGGCAGTCAGCCAAACGTATCTAAATTGTAATTTTTTAACCTATAACTTCACAGGAAAATGATGAATCTGCAGATGTGGAACATCCTTCATCTCCAGTTGTTATGAAAAGTCTTGTAAAACTGTTTTTTTTTTTTTTTTAAATAAACTCTCGGTATGTTTGACTGCCCCACTTACATTCATTGTTAGTTACTTAGCTAATGTTGGTTGAGGGATTTTCCAGTTTGACCGTCTTATGCTTTCATAACAACCGGTGATGAAGGATGTTCCACATCTGCAGATTCATCATTTTCCTGAACAGCAGGCAGATGTGTCCATGAACAGAAAAGAAAATGTTGAATCTGCTGATGTGGAACAACCTTCATCACCAGTTGTTATAAAACCAGACGTTGGGTAAGTCTTGTAAAACAGTGTTTTTAATAAACTCTGGGTTCACTTACTAAGTTATCAGTACTTCAGTTTATGTGTAGGGACCCTATTCATGCTACTGCTGAAGTGAAGTGATATTTTGAGCTTTATTAGTGGTTAAAAAATGACAGTTTAGATACGTTTGGCTGACTGCCCCATTTACTTTCATTGTTAACTATTTGGTTGTGAAAACAAAAGACGGTCAAACTGGATATTACTTCAACCAACGTAACATATCTGTTGAGGGGAGTTTGACTGGTATTGATGGTGAAATAGACTCTGGGTTTGATTTTAAAGTCAAAACATGAAAATAGACAAATCAAACTGCTCCATTTTACGCTGCAGTTCTCATGTCAGCCTCCAGGGGGCTGAATTGTGAACGTCCTTGTCTTTTCTGGAGTTGTTCGCTTTCTTCTGCTTTTATTTGAAGTTTTCCAACAATTAGAGCAACAGAAAGAGTTAACAACACAAATAACAACCACAGAGACAAAGTGCAGACAATCGTCATGACGTCACCAGCCCATTTCTAGAAAGACGTTGGACCGTCTAGTGCTAAATAAGTGAAATACTGTTTGTTCTCAATTGTTTACACTTAAAGTTTTACAAGTAAATCAGCTGTGAACAAGCTAACGACGACCATCCTGCTGACAAGACAGTCGCCCCCTAGTGGTGAACGCTTTCATTTCTAAGTAAAACTACAAGAATATAAAGTTTGATTACAAATGAAATTGCAACAAACTGGGAACTGAGTACGTTCAGGAGTCTATGACTCACAAGGCGCTGTGGCTTAGCTGGTTAAAGCACCTGTCTTGTAAACAGGGGATCCTGGGTTCAAATCCCAGCAGCGCCTCAAGGTCAAAACTAACAAGTCATGTTCAGAATCACAACTGCTTTGTTTGGAAAGAAAACTTGTAGATGTTGGTTGGTTTTCTGGTTGATGGTTTGATTTGTCAGACGGGTGAAAATGTCTGACTTGGTTGTTTGTTGGTTGTTAGATGAAGCAGCGTTCGATATATTTTCTGTCAATCTATATTATTGATATTTATCACTATGTTCGTTGTTCATTCATTGTGTCTTGTGTTTGTTAAGGTGATAAATTACGTGTCTCAGTGACAGTTTTGTGTCTCACTTCCTGAGTTTCAGAAGCAGAGTGTGAGTGTTTTACTGTGTGAGATGAAACCCTGTCTCCATGATGAGGGTGTTTCAGAGCTTCAACAAAACCACAAAAAAAAAAAAAAAACCCTGTATGCACCCCCACACCACCCCTCTTCTATTCCTGTACATGCAAACACAAAACCCTCCAGCAGCGTTCGGTCAAACCAAACAATGCTCCATTTCTGGAAAAAACACCAACACAAGTGTGTAGTGGAGAATGAGACAATGGATATTTAAAAGAGCGGAAAGCTCAGGGCTGGAGGCAGCGACCGCCACCGTCCATCTTTGTCTTTAACGACAACTGAACATTGGTTTTTACTGTTTAATGAAAATCAACCTGATATCAACCAACCTGAGAGAGATTCACCTTTATACTGAACAGTTACAATCCTGCAGATGTTAGTCTTGTTTTTTGTGGTTTTCAGTGTTTAGTCACCACCTCAGATGACTGAAACTTCTGTCATCATCGGCTTTAAGTCATTATTTCTGACAGGAAGTGGTTTTCGTGTTGTTACTATAACTTGTTTTAGAGAAACATGACGCAGTTTTGTAAGAAATTATTACAACTTTAGATGATCTTAAACGTTTGTTTTTCAATGTGTAATCAAACCCACGACCTTTTATTAACCAGTTTGAGTTGTTTTTGTTGCGTTAATTGAAACATGTGTAGGTAACTATAGTGCGCCCTGCGGTCAGTCCTGAACCTGACCTGAACTTCTCTCAACCTACAAGAACGTGGGATGAAAAAAAAAAATCCCATGAGCAATCATTAACATAACAACTGTTTCATATGAGCAAACAAGTTGTTAGCCAGCATTAGCACCAAACATCGTGTGGTTTTATATTTCTTATTCCGTCTTCTAAATAAAAAAGCTGACTCACGAGTTTCATTTGTTAATTACAGATCTTTAAGTGAGATTTGTTTGTTTCATGACACCCACTGCTCTTTGACTGTGTGGGACAGGATAAAGTGAGTATGATCAGTCATCACTGGAGGAATCTCAGCGAGGACGTCGAGTCAGAAACACGTCGGCCCCCGCGGCCGAGTCTGAGGAGTTTGTTACCACCTGTTAAATGGAACTCATTAACGCTGTAATTAACGTCATAAAATGCTTTCATATCCTCTTTGTTCCTTCCTGTTTTTCGATAGGACGACGCCGCGTTTCTTGGACTTAGTGTACATTAATTAGCGCTTGGCTCGATCGAGGCTAATGTGATGTAGATCCCAGAGAAACCTCATCAGCATCCATGCGAACGATCCAAGTGTAATGAGCTGTGGCACTGATAGCATCTGTTTTCTGGGATGATGATTTTACTGATGGTGTGTGTTGTGTGTGTTTTGCGGCGCAGGCGCCTCAATGTGTTGAAAAACCTTCGCTTTTCTCAAAAAGCAAAGGTTTGTCAACACGGTTCCCGCACTGCTCCCTCAACGCCATGAATCCACACATCAAAGATTGTTTTTTTTTTAGCTTTGAACTTTTCAACATCAACATGTTGTGCATCTATGAGTAATCATACATGTGCACAGCATCAGCTTCTTTGGATCATATCTGACGTAGGGTTAAAAACAGAGCAAACAGCGAGTAACTGTGTTGTTGTTCACATTCCTTCGTATGTGACAAGTTAAGAAGCAGAGAACAAATAAGCAGGATTAAATGTGGATATGACAGCCAGTGTCAGAGCGAAGGGAAGCATGAGACATCTGTTTATTCATCGATGAATTTCGTGCAAATGATGTTAAACATTTAGCTGCTGTAAAGATGTGGCTCGGCTCCATCTGGAGCTGGTTGTGTTCATGGTCATCGTGGATAAAAAAAACCTTTAAATCGCATCACGTTTCTTTCTTCTGAACCCAGAACTTCATATTTGTGTTTTTTGTAAAGATATTATAGAAGATATTGTGTGTTTTAAAAGTGAAATAATGCTTTCTAATCTCCTCCGTCAGCGTACAATCATCATCGCTGCTGCTTACTCAGCTTTTCACCGACCCGACCGCCACAACAGCAGCATCCACCTGTAGCTCCTGGCTCTCGTCTCTGAGAACAAGCTGTTACCGATCAAGGTCTCTGCAGGATTTACTCGGTGTAAACCACGTGCTGTGTGGTCATGGACTGCGACATGAGGAGGTCCAAAAGTTGAGTGCAGGTTTTGGTTTATTTCAAGAAAAGACTTTTTGGCTTTAGTAACAGAAGGAGCGGTCTCACACCACCAGAGCAGCTTTGACCCATCAGGACGCGGTCTTGGGTCCACCAAGACTCGGCCATCTTGGTCGAGTAACTTCCAGGTGGAGGTCAGGCCCTGATGTTTCCACCTTTATGTTGTGTCTGATCGGTCAGTATATGTAGTTGCTGCTCAAAGAGGAAAAACGCAGGACGACTGTTGAGTTTTAATCAAGCGAACACATGTTCGGTTTGACCCGACGCCACGTTACTGAGCCGTGATAAAACACAGGACGGAGGAGGAACATTGACGGTCACAGAGACCAGACGCTGCTAAAACACCATCTGCTTCCAATACATTTCCTTAAGTAATCTGTGTTTTATGAAGTGGCAAGTCAGAGCGAGCGGGTGGATCGAAGGAGCAGCCAACTGATAGCTGTTTAACATTTCTGGTCTTAGAAACATTGGATGAATTGGAAAGATTGTTGAAGCACAGAGGATGAACTATGTTCACGTCTGTGCTTCAGATTGGACTTAAAGTCACAATGTTTGCAGCAGATGCAGATGTTTGAAACATTGTGAATATTTTGACATTTCTTCTTGCACTTCTTTGTTTATAGAAACACAAACTCCACCGTGAGTGTGACTGATGTTTCTGGTTCAAGGATGAAATGTTGTGTTGGCTTCAGATGAAAGGACGATTTAATTCAACACATGTTCTCAAACCAAGTTTCTCTGATGAAATGTAAAGTTCACCTCCTAAAAACAAACCTGTCTTTGATACATGTCAACTTGACGTATTGAACTTCCCTTAAATAAGTTGATATAACCAGATTTAACTCGATCAGTAGTTGTATTTGTTAAGTAGCTAAGATCTAAAAAATCGCACATCTTCGAAGAAAAAGTTGACGGTTTAAATCCTGAAATTAGAGCGACTGTAGTGGGTTAACATTAAGGAAGGTAGATATACTCGTCTTAGATGTTTGCAAATATTTGCAGATTAAAAACACTTTACAAACAATTCAGCCAAACTCAGACAACACAAGTAATGTGAAGAGCAAACAGACTTTGTGTTTAACCTGAAAACAACCCGAGTCTTGTGTAAACTCATTTTAGCATCAAGTGAAAGTTGAATGTGTTTGAGGTTCATGTCTTTATATCAAACCTTTTACATCCTCGTAAACACACAAAGATTTAAAAGCCTCATTCCTGATTTATTCATCAGGGACATTAAACTTCCTCTTCATGCAGCGACTGAATGGACTTTGACCTGCGTTCCTGGAAAAACTAGTGTGAGAAGTTGAGCAGATCGTGTAAACTGTCCACCGTTCTCAGGAATCAAACAAGCTGTGCAAACATCACCAACAGCACCACGATGGCAGATGCTTCAACACTTAAATGCATAAACGTCAAAACGTCCAGAGAAACAGGTGACGAGCAGTGAAGTGTGGAGGCCGACCGACCCGTCGACGTGTGGCTGAAACAGAGAAAAGAAAGAAACAAGAGGAGGAGACTCAACACGTTCCACGCACTGATGCTTCGTTTCCCAGAAAGATTTTTCTTTTTTTCTCACATGTTGTTTTCATTATTTTCACCCCTTTAAGACGAGAAGACGTGTGATACAGAAAACTTCTCCTGGGTTTGATCCTCGTTCAGAAGAAAGAAAGAAAAATGTCTCAAAGTGGAACAATGACGACCTCAGTCAGGATTTTATTCATCTCTGAATAATATATGTTAATTTAACTAAATACATGCAGGTTGAAAACACTAATTTGTTGACGTATTTTAACATATTCTTGTTCCTGAGTCTTCATATATAATTGTACAATTACATTTTCTTCAGGTTCATTAAATGACAAATTTCAAATCTGTCTCTATGTAACAACGTAACGTGTTTTTATTTAAACTTAAACTCATACACGTCCACCTGCCGGTTCATGATAGAAAATACTCAAATACAGTAAAGTAAATTTAAATGAACTCTGATTTGCTTCAGCATCCAAATGATTCTTCTTCAGTTTCATTTATCTGCATCTGCATCTGTTGAGTTCAGGTTCAAACAGGAAACACGAACCAGTTTCACAGTTTCTCATCAGTCACTGGAGATTTTGGTCGTTTGCTTTTTTTTCAAAACTTGAACCACGAGGACGAAAATGATAAACGTGTTTCTCTGTTCGACAGTTTTCAGTCAGACACGGTGATGTTGTCGTAAAATCACTGAACGAGAAAGAGAGAGAAGTCAAAACTAAACAAGGCAAATACTTGTTTGTGTATTTTCAGCCGACTTTATCTCATGATCCATCTCTCCACACACTTCATAAGTCACCAGCTCGTCTGCTGAATATTTCTGGCACAAGAAGCCGACGTTTACTTTCTCACACTTTGTTAGTGATGTTCAGCTTGTGACCTTTTCAGCTGAGGACAGTCGAGCGAACGTGGCTGCAAAACTCACAGTTTCCTGAAGATTAAACAGAAATTTACAGGTTTACAATGAAAACCAGCATGCAATTAAATCTTTATTGAGTAACGGGTCAATAAATCAACGATTTTATGAAATTTTTCTTACAAGAAAACATAAAATAACACAAACGTCACTTCCACTACATCTGTTGTATCGTCTGGATTGAATTGGTCTGAAATGTAACGTTGTTTTCCTCGTTATCACGTCAAGGCCCAGTGAGTTGTGGGAATCTGTGAATGTTGACGTCAAGATTAGACCATACTTGTTTCTGTTTTAACCCTTGTGGTCACTTTCAGTACTGCAGCATTTAAATCTATTAACAGGAAACCTCAAACTGCAGTTTCACTTTTTATGTTATGAAATTTTAAATCCTAAAGGTTTGATTTTTGCAGTAGAAAGTGAAAGAAAACTTAAGAAAACATGTGAAAAATGTAACTCTTAACCTCCTCACTTGTCTCCATACTGACAACGTACCATGTTGAGCTGTTTCCACTGTTCTCTTCTTTGAGGCGTCTGATCTCCTTCCAGGTAAAAGAAAATGAATAAAATAAAACCCCTGCGTGTGTCAGACAGCATGTGCTGTAAAACGCCTGCACGGAGAAGAAAACAGGTCAAGTTACATAACGTTTGGCTTCAAACTCTCAGGCTATACATCCCCAGGACATACCACACATGACTAACAACACGCTTCACTTTCAAGTTCAAAAGTGGGATTTTCTTGTAAAAGTAAAAAAAAAAAAGGAACATAAGAAATTTATCACGTAATAAATCACATGTCTGAGTCACAACAGACACAGAGCATTATGGGAAAGTCCTGCTTTAAAGATAGATAGATAGATAGATAGATAGATAGATAGATAGATAGATAGATAGATAGATAGATAGATAGATAGATAGATAGATAGATAGATAGATAGATAGATAGATAGATAGATAGATAGATAGATAGATAGATAGATAGATAGATAGATAGATATTCTTTCAGATGTCATTTCCAGATGTTTTTTGTTTCCAGAACAGGGGAAACAAAGCAGTTGTAGAACATCACCGCATCACAGCATCTAGGCTTGTTCTTGCTTTTGGGTTGAGTTAGCGTTAGTTATGTGTTAGTTATGTGGTTCATCCTGGAGTACAACATGAAGACGTTCAACGTTTAGTCTGAACTTCACTGTGGAAACTGAAACCATCAAGTCTCGGGGTCTCGGGACTTTTGTCACTAAAGGGTTTTCAACGTTCTGGTGACAGTTGATATCTTTCTCTTTCTGTTCCTTTAATACTGTGGCTGACGAGGGCAAAATGCACAACAAGTCAGAGAAAACAGCTTCAACTACAGAAAAGATGCAAATACACAAACTCAAACACAAGTTTAAACGAGGTACAAAACAGGAACGTGATGCAAATAAAAAAAAAAAACTTGCTGTTTCTTTCAGCGAGTTTTCTTTATTTGCATCACGTTTCTTTATTTGCATTTAAACTTGTGTTTGAGTTTGTGTATTTGCAACGTTTCTGTAGTTGAAGCTGTTTTCTCTGACTCAGACGTATTGAGTCGTAGTGCATCCTGCCCTTGTCGGCCATTGAATTTAAACTCTGTTTCCAACGTTACCTCTGAACATCAGGAGCTTTTACCTTTTGACTTGTTTGTGCAGAGCAACGACCTCTGACCTGAACTTTCCTGGCAACTTTCTTGACTGAACCATATTTCTTACATGCACTTTTGACCTGATTTGCAACTATTATGACTAATACTATGATTATTTTGTGAAACCATTGAGCTGATTCTGAATTGTTCCAGCTTGTTTTGATGATGACAAACAGCTGACAGGTTGTACAATTTACCAATAAACCTCATTTGCAACAGAGGTTGAAGCTTTGGCAGCTGGAGAAACGAACATTTTCCTTCAGGAGCTGGTGGAGACCAAAACTGGAGCTAAAAGAAGAAGAAGTATCAGACTGGTTGGATGTGAAAATAAATATCTTCAGTAAAGAAATAGCTCTTTAACAACTCTGTGATATGTGCATTCACACTGAAATTGACCAAAGCGAACAAGTAGCCCGATACGCTGAAGAAGCTTCGCTGTCAATAAATTTTGAATTTGCTTAATTTGCTCATCACGTGACCTTATTTACCTCGTCACTTAGAGGAGCTGGACTCATCCTGAAACCCTCAGTGAACACACACACCCCACATGTTTCCCTGCTACTAAAAAATAAAAGGATAGAGAGGAAGAAACAAGTATCATGTACAATTTGTTAACCTCTTGTTCCCCGAGTCCCCGGTACCGGGGGCAGAGTGAGTCACATCCGGGTTCACGGTGAGTAACGTCGCCTCTGCTACATGAACATCGGCATGTTTATTATCCTCGGAAACGTCAGAATCTCAGCTGAAAGCTCATAAACCATTTCTACAACCAACAAACACAGACAAAGATAAGACATAAGACAATAAGACATTAACTCAACGACCACCCCTCTCCACGCGGCGCTTTGTAAACAAACAAACGACGTCTCCTCTGAGAGCAGACGTCTGGAGATTATAAAACTACAAGTTTCATCAAGATCCGACAAAAACTGACTGAACCAGCTGCGATAATATGATCAATAACGTTCAACCGATCGTTAAACACAATCATTAAACCTGTCTTACCTTTGACGTAAATCCACAGCGACAACAGCCCATTAAACAACTACACCTCCCAGGATGCTTTGTGAGAAGTTTTGCGCTCAAAAATCGGCTCCTATTTGAGATGTGATTGGACGACATTATGACATCATCCCTTTCTATGGATTAAATCACTCGTCTTAAATGTTAATATGTGTGTTGCAGATTTAATAACAGCAGCGATGAGCTTCTCAGTCCCCGTCTCAAACCACGTCAGAACTCATCACCATAAAGTGAACTGGATTTTAACTTTGGAGAGACATGACTTCCGGTGCTGCGGTCGCTCTAGTCGCTTTCAGTGTGAACGCACAGTTATTATTTCCACTAAAGTGTCAAAAGATAAATCTGAAGGGTCATGAGATCTCTTGTCAATGAGACTATTTTTTCAACGTCTCATTTTTTTAATACCTCTAAAAGCCACAAACTGTTGTTTAACTAAAACCACTTGAGATGTTTAGTGGGAAACTGTCTGTTTTTGTTAATATTTGGTCTGAAAAGAGACCGGGGAGGACACAGATATAATCTTTGACAGTACACTGTATTTTATAAACTTGTCATGTTGTTTTATGTTAGTAACCAGTAATTCAAGCTGTCACATGAATGTGGTTGATCAGAAAGTGCAGTCAAATATCCAGCACGCCTTTTATTTCTACTAAATCTGCAGACAAGAAGTTTTAATCTAATTTAAAAGGCTGTAGATAGTGCTCACGTTTGTGAAAAAGATTATTGTTTAGTTTGGCTCACAGACAGTAAACTGAAGTGTTAAACTGCATCTGTGTTTGTTCAAAGTTTGTCATTGTTGTTTAGAAAAAGTCAAGTCAAACCTGCCTAAAATATATATGTAGTATGAGCAAATGCAGCAAAAAAAACACATGAACTAGAGTTAGAAAGTGTTTCATCAACTACAAGGTCCCTCTAGTGGCCAAACCTCGTCGTTACGCTCTGACCCAGTCTTGCCCTTCGTCAATCAATGATACCAACAGTTTGCAGAGAGGGAGGTTCAGTTTTAATCAAGCCAGCACATGGTTGGTTTGAACCAGCGCCACGTATCAGGTCTCTGATAAAAGACAGACCGGATCGTTGTGAACTGACCCCAGTCCAGACCGAGGCCGACGTGGAGCCGGTTACATTCCCGACTCTTGTCGTCCATGAAACTGTTTTCTGTGATTAAAATATTTCCTGCAGGCGTCGCATAAACGCCATCTGTGTTTGATTAAATTCCATAAGTAATGTGTGTTTCATAAAGGAGCGAGACGCATTGTAACTGTGTTTTCTCTTGTTGTTGTTTTAGTTTGTCGTTAACTCGTATACATCTTTATCTTTATTCAATCATTGATAAATCAGAGAAAAACCAACATGTCTGGACTCGATGTGTAGATGTTTATGTTTGAATTCTCTAAATTAAAATACTTCATAGGTTAACAAACGTTTGGACCAGGAGGTAAAAGACACAATCAAAGAGAAAAATCAGCAGGAGAAGAAGTAATGACGGGAAGTTTCTCAACTACTTTGAGTTTGAGTTTGATCTTGATCCAACACACGCTGTGCTCCGTTTCCAGGCGGTTTTATTTGTCACTACCGATCACTAACCAGGACAGTCGATGGATTATTTAATGATGATCGGAACTGGTTGATTGATGAAGGAATCAGTCAGTAATGTTTGAGCTTCAATGGCAACTCTAATGACTCTAATGACTCTAATGACTCTAACGTCATGATTGCATCCATGTGACTGCGTGTTTAAAGTGTCTTATCTCCGTCTTCATCACATTTGATTTGATGACGTTGTTTCTCTACTTTGTCCTTGACACTTTGGTTTCTGTTGTACTGTCGACCTGGTCAAGTTTTTTTTTTTTTTTTTTTTTTTTTAAATCTGTTGACGTCACTTAAAAGACAACTTTAATTTTTATTATTTGCTTTAACGGGACATCGAATGTATATTTTTTTTACTAATCTAAACTGTTCTTTAATGTCTTTACAGTGTATATAATATTGGTTGGACGTGGTTATTTTGAGGTGAAATCGTTACGTAACGTAGCTCGATGTGTCTTGTTTGTTTAAATCGCCTGAAAACCCAAAGGAAAATGGTTTATTGTTTCCTTTTTCTTGGCTTTGTCATGTTAACGTCCTCTCAGTGACAAGATGAATAAAATAATGTTTTTTATTCAGATGTTAACGTAAACGTGCGGCTGCAAATAAAAAGAAAGTAGATTTTCCAGGACGACGTGTCAGGTCGAGTTAAGACGGAAAAACAGTCACAGAAAACATGTTCAAGGTCACATGAGCTCATGTTTGATTCTGAAACGTTTAAAGTGACATTTTCTTAATCAAACCAACATTAACATCATGTTTGAGTAGAAACGTAACAGCTTCATTTACCTTTTCTCTAATTTAAAAACCGTTAGATCTCCAGAGAACCAGGCTAGCTGTTTCCTTAAAGTGACGTCCAGAGCAACATGAACCAGAGTCTGTTTCACCATCAATACCAGTCAAACTCCCCTCAACAGATATGTTACGTTGGTTGAAGTAATATCCAGTTTGACCGTCTTTTGTTTTCACAACCAAATAGTTAACAATGAAAGTAAATGGGGCAGTCAGCCAAACGTATCTAAATTGTCATTTTTAACCACTAATAAAGCTCAAAATATCAGTTCACTTCAGCAGTAGCATGAATAGGGTCCCTACACATAAACTGAAGTACTGATAACTTAGTAAGTGAACCCAGAGTTTATTAAAAACACTGTTTTACAAGACTTACCCAACGTCTGGTTTTATAACAACTGGTGATGAAGGTTGTTCCACATCAGCAGATTCAACATTTTCCTGAACAACAGGTCGATGTGTCTGTGAAGAGAAAGACAAATGATGAATCTGCTGATCTGGAACAACCTTCATCACTAGTTTTTGAGCTTTATTAGTGGTTAAAAAATGAAAAAACTTACCCAACATCTTGTTTTCATAACAACTGGTGAGAAAGGTTGCTCCACATCAGCAGATTCATTTTTCTGTTGTTCAGGAAAATGATGAATCTGCTGATCTGGAACACCCTTCATCACCAGTTGTGGCCAAATCAAAAGACGGTCAAACTGGAAAATCCTTTGACCAACGTTAGCCAAGCAGCTAATAATGAATGTAAGTGGGGCAGTCAGTCAAACATACTGAAAGTTTATTACAAAGATGTTTTATCGCCCCCTACTGGTTTAATCTGAATCAGTTACATCGTAACATTGTTCCCAATCTAAGAAAACTTCCACCGTCTGTTTCGTTCACTTGACTGTGGTCGTCCCAAAATGGCGACCGACTTCCTGCTACTTCCAACCTCCACGTTGAGGTTAAAAAACGTTCATTTCATACATCAACACGTCAAAGCGTCGTTCAGGACGACGTCCAGGATTGTAGCTATTCATCTTTTTTTATATTAATGTCAAACAAAACCAAGGAGATGGTTGATGTTTGGGGGAAAAAAACAGAACATAACCTACAAATATCAAACATAACACGTTCAGACATTTTAATGTGGACAAAACTTTTATTAAGATGTTTGATCTAATCTGTTCTTAGTGTTTGGACGTAGATTTGTAGATAAACTCTTCTTCCTCAAGGGTATTTCTGAGGCTCCTTCTCGAAAACATGACATGTCCATAATTAATTGAATATTTTCCTGCAATAAAAAACTCTTATGTAAACAATCTTGGTATGAAAATAAACCTAACACTTGTGAGACAGATGCTATTGTGTCAAAGTAACTGATGATAAAACAGTAAAAAGTAAAAGGCCTTTTTTTTTTCTTGCCTATTTTTTGTGTGATTTATAGCAGATAACCCCTTTGAAAATATGGTGCAAGAAACAAAAAACTAAAGAAACTCATGTATCAATGTATGAACATTGTCTGTGCAAAGATTGATGCTGCTGAAGTGAAACAGAACAAAACTAAAGAGGTTTTAGTGATGAAATAGTCAGACGCTTTGTATTGTGGTACAGTTTGTTTTCTTAATAATTGTACATCCATTATTTCTTTATTTTGAATTTATCTGAGCATCGTCAGTGTCTGAGTTAATGCACCTTTGTCTCCTCAGAGACGAGCGATGGTTTCCTGTGTTTTCCTACTCGTCGTTTCCACCAGTTAATCCCCTCCTGTCACCGACGGAGGTCCATAAAAGATGGATTTGCTCCTCCGGTCTCCACAGCTCTCGTTTACACACCAGGCAGCAGCATCTTCCTCCTCCTCCTCCTCCTCAGCTCAGAGCTTTAATCCAGCCTGAACCAATAGAGAAATTAAAAAGCTGCAGATGAGCCGTGATGAAAGAGGCGACGGTCAGCGGGTTGAGGACGGACGGACACATTCAGGATGGACGGTTTTAATCACTTCTTCACTTCCTGGAACATGATGCTGTTTTCTGAGGAAGAAAACACACACACACACACACACACACACACACACTCTCGAGTGCAACACCTGCTGTTTGTCCTTTTAATTCAACCACTTATCTGCTTCAATCTTTCCTGAGCTTTTAAAGGAGAAAACACACTCGACGTCTCTCGGATGTTTGCAGGTTAATAAGTTACAACAGATGAACGTTTTAACATTTAAACCATAAAATAAAATGAAGGAAACAAAACTAAAACTAAACCCTGAATCGGTCCAATACAGAGTCCAGAATGATTCAGACTTTTAGCGGATCTTTATTTGACAAAGTGATTTTTCTTCTGACTGGAAATGATGAACTACTTTCTTTCTTTTTGTGGTTTTGTCTGTTTCCACTGGGATGTTGTTGGACTTTTGTTTCAACCATTTCTCGACCACTTTGGCTGCAGATCATCGTCTCCATGGACGGTTCTGTCTGTTTCTACAAAAAAGAAAAAAAAACCCTTAATTTGGTCCAATTTGACTTTCATGTCAAGTTTCTTTTGGTCCGTCCTTCTATGTTCAACTACTTATCAGGTTTTGTTCACCTCAGACCACAGAGATGATTTTTTTTTTTTTTTTGAAATCTTAAAAACTTAATCTTGATGTTTAAATATCGACTCACATAAAACACATTAAATGTTGCCACTTTCATTCAAAACGATGTAAAAGCTGCAATTTTCTATGGACATGAATCATTTTGGACGTTGTATCTTTTTGACAAACTAACTTCTTGTATAATTACTCATCGACTAAAACAACTTTACCAACTACGATTAATAAATAACCTTGTTAATTTGATGTGATTTGCTGCTCATGTGATGCACACGTGTGGAAACATCTGCTTGGCTCCTTTATTGATGACGTTTCTTCATATTTATTAATATTAAATTATCTCAGCGTCGATGTCAAAGTACCAACAAACTTAAAAAAACTGTTCAAAGTGAGTTTATTTTTATTTTTTTTTAGACTTGAGTCTTTACTCAACCTCGACAAATTACAGGTCGTGTGAAAACTTCACGTCTGCAACTTTTATCAATGAGAAACATGTTAGGATCCTGATCAGCGCTGACGGCTGCAGCTGTTGAATCTTGGACGTTCACAGAAAATGATCTGACCACTTGTATCAGCGCTCGATTCGTCTGTAACCGAATCTGACTTTTCATATTTGACGGATTCGTGACGCGGTTTTTATCGATTATTTCTGGTTCTGCAGAATAAAAAGATGATTTGGACTTTGGAGAAACTCAGATGTTTCACTGAGTCAGAAAAGATTTAAAAATTAAAGTCAAACTTTAGAGAAAATGAATCAAACGGCTGTCGTCAGTTCACATGTTGGTTTTTACAAACACGACAATTTTCTAAATAAATCTTCACTTTATTCTACAAAGTTACGACTTTACTGAAGAGATTTAAACTTAAACCAAAAAATTTTAATTTTTTTCTCAAAATTTTGTCTTTATTTTAAAAACGTTAATTTAATTTGGGAAAATTTTGACTTTTGACTGTGGAAGTTGTATTTTTATTACTAGATCTTCTTCTAAATTTTGACGAATTTATTCTAAAAGATTTGATTTTATTGTTAAAAGTTTGACTTAAATCATGAAATTTCAACTTAATTCACAAAATGTTGTGATTTTAATCGCAAAATATTTCGTTTTATTTGTAAAATTTTGGTTTTAAATGTTAAATTTTGACTTTATTGTTGAAACTACAACTTTATTTGACTGGAGACTGGGTGGTCCTGTACCAACGGTGGTCTGGAGCTGGTCACTGGGTCTGTTCATAACTTTATAGACAGGATTTCTAGGAGCAGCCGAGGACGTCAGTTGGCATCATCGAACATCGACTTCCAACATTTACTGGGTTGGTTCACATCCGAGTGTGAAGCGGCTGGGATGAGAATCGGCACCTCCGAGTCTGAGGCCGTGAGCGGTTCTTGACTGGAAAGAGTTGCTGCCCCAAGTGGAAGAGTCCAAGTATCTTAAAAAAACGCAGTCGGATCGACGCAGCCGTGAACCTTTTCCAAGTTCCTCATCAGCTGACGGGTGTAAAGTAATTCACCACCAGAACAGTAGGGGGCGGTACGTTTCTTTCCGCTACGATTATCGACCATCGTTGATTGTTTATTTAGTGGTCGGCTTTGTTCCTAAACACACAACGAACAACGGAGACTGAGAGAAGACGTTTGTTGGAGTTGGAACTGACCTATGAAAAACAAA
Organism: Polydactylus sextarius; assembly: GCA_016801845.1. Lineage (NCBI taxonomy): Eukaryota > Metazoa > Chordata > Actinopteri > Polynemidae > Polydactylus > Polydactylus sextarius. Next base: position 1,306,203 of record CM028912.1, on the reverse strand, counting down.
TTGTTTTACTGGAAATAAGATGAGAACTAAAGAGGAGACGGTGGCGACGGTGGCGACGGTGGCGACGGTGGCGACGGTGGCGACGGTGGCGACGGTGGCGACGGTGGCGAATGGGCGACGGTGTGTGCATGGCGGCGGTGCTGTTGTTGTTGTTGTTGTTGTTGTTGTTGTTGTTGTTGTTGTTGTTGTTGTTGTTGTTGTTGTTGTTGTTGTTGTTGTTGTTGTTGTTGTTGTTGTTGTTGTTGTTGTTGTTGTTGTTGTTGTTGTTGTTGTTGTTGTTGTTGTTGTTGTTGTTGTTGTTGTTGTTGTTGTTGTTGTTGTTGTTGTTGTTGTTGTTGTTGTTGTTGTTGTTGTTGTTGTTGTTGTTGTTGTTGTTGTTGTTGTATCTGTATCAGTAGTAGTTGTAGTAGTAGTAGTAGTAGTAGTAGTAGTAGTAGTATCAGTAGTAGTAGTAGTAGTAGTAGTAGTAGTAGTAGTAGTAGTAGTAGTAGTAGTAGTAGTAGTAGTAGTAGTAGTAGTAGTCAGTAGTAGTAGTAGTAGTAGTAGTAGTAGTAGTAGTAGTAGTAGTAGTAGTAGTAGTAGTAGTAGTAGTAGTAGTAGTAGTAGTAGTAGTAGTAGTAGTAGTAGTAGTAGTAGTAGTACCACCAATCAGAGCCCTGCAGTCTCCGTGTGCTCTCCACTGTTTCCACAGATAGTTAAAATATTAGGGAGGTGTATGTTAGCCCACGTAGAGGAGGTCAGACAGGCTATGTTACGTATCGACGGATACAGACGAGTCAGGCTTGGTGTAGGTGAGGAGGTCGGAGTAGAGCTGCTGCTCCTCCACGTCGAGAGGAACCAGCTGAGGTGGACTGGTCATCTGGTTCAGACGTCTCCTGATGGAGGAGATGCTGGTGAAGACCCAGGACACGCTGGAGAGACTAGTAGAGTCTCAGTTCATGTAGTTTACCATGTTCACTATGTTCTTTCTTCAATAGTTTCGTCTCAAACCAGAAATGAGGATCTTCTTCTTCTAGTGCTGATGTTTGCTTGTGTGGCTCCATGTTTCATGTGAGGTGGAGATTACGCCGCCGCCGTCCCTCCTCTTCTGCTACGTAGCCAAGATGGCGTCATTGAGGGAGACAAGTGTCGTCGTTATGATGAAACCATCATTGAGGTTTGTCTCGATATATCAAACAAATCCCAGGAATTTTCTTTTTGCAGAACAAAGCGACTGTAACAGACAGTCTGTTTTTCATTCATCACCGATCAGCAGCAGTGATGGATTTTATTTTCCCTCTTTTTTTTTTCCTTCTCTCGCTCAGTTCCCAGAAACAATGTTCTGTGTCGACTTCACAACTTTTCTTCTCACCGTTTTCTCTCTTATTCTCTGGAGTGGATGGTTTGATGAACCAGCTGTGTAAATATCACCCAGGTTGATAAATTAACAAAGAGTTTTAATTCAGGTCAAATGTAACTAAAATCTAACAACTTAAACAAAAACACAAACTTAAACAAACGTTGATGATTTGATACATATTTACTTTATTGTCTTTAAAGTTGTTAAGAAACAGGAAGTGAAAAACAAAATACTTAAAAAAATCATTTTAATAATAATAATAATAATAATAATTAAAAAAAATTACAGTTATTTCCTGCCTGTGTTTCTCATTTGAAATTATTTTAAAAAAAAAAAGAAAAAAATTATATTAATTTTCCTAAAGTCAACATTTGGCTCAAGGTTTTATTTTTATTTACATTCGGACATAATCACAGTTCTGAAGCCATTTTCTGATTCGTTCACGACACATTGTCACATTTGGTTTTTAAATTCTCATTTTTGTTAAAAATAAAAAGAAGATTCACTAGTTTCAGTGCAGTTAAATCTTCTCTTTTAACAGCTGATCTATTTATTCATCGACTGTTTTCATTTTCTCAACAAGACGAACGACGACGTCTTTTATCATAAATGTGAAATTATTTAAAGACGCTGATTCGCCGACGTCTTGACGACTTTTGCGACGTAATCACAGCTGGAAAGTTTCAATACGGTTGATTTGAAATCGTCCAGATGAAATAAATCGACCAGCTCTGATAGTGTCAAGTGGATTGAGAGAAAAAAAAAGACAAAACTGTGCAAATAAAATAAAAGGAAAATAGTAACAAAAAAAGAACATGATTCTACTTTCAAGTGACGAAAACGAAGGCGAGTGGAGACCAGCCAGCAGGTCAACACGAGACACGAGACGTCAGAGTGTGAACTTCTAACATTAGTGAAACAACACGAACCACATGTGAATGTGAATCAGTGCAACGTGAAAGTAAAAACACGTCGAACTTTCTTGTTGAGAAAATGAAAAACGTTTCGACTCCGTATGTAGATTATATCATTAGATTTTTAAAGAAATTAAGAAGGAAAACGTTTTCATTTCCCTTCGAAACAACAAACTACCGTTTCCTTCTGTAAATACGTGATGACGTGACGTTAAACCTTCAGGTGTCTGGGTGTTTCCGACGGACCGGGTCGTACCAGGTGGAAACTCCCCTTATTTTAGTTTTGACGACATGCAATGAACGGACGTCACCTTCTTAAAGTCCAGCATTTCAAAGAGTCTCAGAGTCTGACTGTCCCAAGACTTCATCAGACGTCCCGTTGACGTAAAGAGATGATCCAGAAAACAAAAACCAGATCCACAAATAAAGTCTGTGGCGAATGAGGACGAGCGCTCTGGGCCGGCCGCACGCTGCTGGACGCTACTTTCATCTGGGTTTGTGTTTTATTTTTTTATTTTTTATTTTTTTTGCAGGAACAAAACAAAAGCAGACTTTTTTTTTTTTTTCCCGCTGAAGAAGAAGTTAGTTCAGACCCAAAACCACGTCACAGACCGGAGGAGTGGGCGGCCTGGTGCGGTCCGTTCACCTGCAAACCAAAACATCTTTATTATTATTAAAAATCATCGCTTCTCTGTCAAATGTTTCAACTTAAAAGCTCAGAGAGTTTTGATCGACCGCATGTGACAAAACAGACGTTAGTGACGTTGGTTTAATGAATCAAGACGACGTTTGACTTCATTTAAATAAAGTACCGTCGTTATAAAAGTGTATACTCGCTTTATTTTCATTCTGGTGTCGTTTGGCACCGCGTCGTTGTTCTTTACTGTAGCAGTCAGAAGCGACCGGCTCATCTCTGAACATCAGGACACGGTGACACAGAAATGTCACCGCAGCTTCGCTTTTTATTTATTTAATTATTTCCCCAGCGTGAGGGTCGTGACCCCCAGAGAGTCGATCTGAATCAGCAAAACGAGCCGAGACGACCGGTTGAATGTGACGGGATCAAACGTGATGTTTGGAGAAAATGAAAAAAGTAAAAATAATAATAATAATAAAAAATAAATGATAAACATTAAAAATATATTAAAAAGTAATAAATTTAAAAAAAATACAAGATTTAAATACATAAATAAAATGTAATAAAATAAAATAAAATAAAAATTTAGTAAAGCATACTGAGATGATAAAAAAATTTAATTTAAAAAAATTTAAAAATGATAAAAAAAAAAAATGCTTAAAATAATCATGGTAAAAAAACAAAAAAACTAAAATCACAATAAAAAACTAAAACAAAAATACGTCGTAGTAAAATAATAAAAAAATAAAAAATAAATATATCAATAAATAAAAAACTTCGTAGTAACATGTTAAAAAAAGTCAGTAAAAATGTAAAAACAAAACATAAAAACATCATAGTAAGATGATAAAATTAAGAAAAAGATGTCACAGCAACACGTTAAAAAAACGTTAAAGTAAATATTAAAATAAAAAGTCGTAGTAAGACGTCATCAGTGTAGCAGGAAGTGAGAAACAGTCACACGTGTCATATGATCATTTGATCAGGTACATTGATCGACCTGCTGCTCCTCTATTGTTCCACAATGAAACACTTTGTCCCTCTGACCAGGACACGGTGACACACAAATGTCACAGCTCGTCTTGTTTTATTTATTTTATTTTTTTGTGTCTCTGCGGATGTCGACTCAGCAAAACGAGTCGAAACTTTACGTTCACAAAGGTCAAGGCTAAATGCTAACGCTAGCTATTAGCTCAGCTACACTGTCCGTCGTCACCGGCAGAGACTGAACGTGCTGCTCTTCCTCCGTCGCCCACAGTTAAATATTTACTCTGGCTCAACCTGCCGTCTCTCATGTCGCCGCTTTACTTTCATTTAGAAAGAAAGAAGAAAATAAAATCACATATGCAACAACGTTAGCTGCTTATACAACATCTCCACCAAAGATCAAACAAATGTTATGATGCGTCAACCGTCGAATGATAAACACATGTGACCTTTGGTCTTATTTGTTCCGACATGTCGTCATCATCTCGAATGTCAACAACAACAGGACGAGTACAAGGCTCATGCTAACGTTAGCTCAAAGTCTAACCATGCTAACGTTAGCTCAAAGAATAACCATGCTAACGTTAGCTCAAAGTCTAACCATGCTAACGTTAGCTCAAAGTATAACCATGCTAACGGTAGCTCAAAGTCTAACCATGCTAACGTTAGCTCAAAGAATAACTATGCTAACATTAGCTCAAAGTCTAACCATGCTAACGTTAGCTCAAAGTCTAACCATGCTAACGTTAGCTCAAAGTCTAACCATGCTAACGTTAGCTCAAAGTCTAACCATGCTAACGTTAGCTCAAAGACTAACCATGCTAACGTTAGCTCAAAGAATAACCATGCTAACGGTAGCTCAAAGTCTAACCATGCTAACGGTAGCTCAAAGTCTAACCATGCTAACATTAGCTCAAAGAATAACTATGCTAACATTAGCTCAAAGTCTAACCATGCTAACGTTAGCTCAAAGTCTAACCATGCTAACGGTAGCTCAAAGAATAACCATGCTAACGTTAGCTCAAAGTCTATCCATGCTAACATTAGCTCAAAGAATAACTATGCTAACGTTAGCTCAAAGTCTAGCCATGCTAATGTTAGCTAAAAGAATAACCATACTAATGTTAGCTCAAAGAATAAACAGGGTAACATTAGCTCAAAGTCTAACCATGCTAACATTAGCTCAAAGAATAACTATGCTAACGTTAGTTCAAAGTCGAACCATGCTAACGTAGCTCAAAGTCTAGCCATGCTAATGTTAGCTCAAAGAATAAACAGGCTAACGTTAGCTCAAAGTCTAACCATGCTAACGTTAGCTCAAAGTCTAACCATGCTAACATTAGCTCAAAGTCTAGCCATGCTAATGTTAGCTCAAAGAATAACCATACTAACATTAGCTTAAAGTCTAACAATGCTAACATTAGCTCAAAGAATAAACAGGCTAATGTTAGCTCAAAGGATAACTATGCTAATGTTAGCTAAAAGTGTAATCATGCTACGTTAGCTAAAAGTGTAACCATGCTATGTTAGCACAAAGGATATCTATGCTAACGTTAGCTCAAATGATAGCCATGCTAACGTTAGCTCAAAAGATAGCCATGCCAACGTTAGCTCAAAAGATAGCCATGCTAACGTTAGCTCAAACGATAGCCATGCTAACGTTAGCTCAAAAGATAGCCATGCTAACGTTAGCTCAAAAGATAGCCATGCTAACGTTATCCAAAAATGCTAAAAAATAAACTGTAAAAACATTCTTCATGTGAAAATCACAGTGTCAAGGAGACAAGAGCTGAACTGAAACTGAGCAGGTTGGTGAAACAACACTTCTGTTTTCACAGTTTAAATCAAAGTCAGGACTTTTAGACGTGAATTATTTTCACATCAGGTTCCAGATTTTAAAGAGAAATGAACCAACAGTGTCCTGGTTTACGTCTTTTTAATCGAGTTTGTAGTTTCAACTGATTAATAGATGTCATTTTACGTACACGCGATAAACGAGTCGTTAGCCGATTGTTAGCCTTCCTCTGGTTTACATCACGTCGGTCGTAAACACTATTACTGATTTCCTTCATTTTGTGTCTGTTGTGTTTTTCCACTTCTGATGAATGGAGCTCAGAATAAAACACACATGAGTGTAAACACATTTAAGTGCTTATGTTTGACATGTGATGTTCAGGTTGAGTTTCCGTCAAAAGGCAATAAGATAGAAAGCAGATGTGAAAGTTTTACGTTAATGGAACGTGTCTCTTCCTGTGTCTAAGTATAAGATTGAGGGTAAAAACAAAAACTCATAAATATCAAAGGGTAATTAGTCATTTTACATCCTTTGAAGATGCAAAATTAATCTTTTTTCTACCTAAAAAAACAAAGCGAAACAGCGGAATAACAGACCCAAGCTAGCTAACGTAGCAAAGCGATGCTAATATATCATCTTAGCTAATATAAGCAAATTAACCATCTGGTGAATTTCGCTAATCTAGCCAAGTTAGCTAATGTAACTAAATTAGGTGATGTAGCAAATTGACTAGCATAACAAAGTTTGCTAATATAGCCAAGTTAGCTAATGTAGTGAGGTTCGCTAATATAGCCATGTTAGCTAATATAGCAAAGTTTGCTAACATAGCCAAGTTAGCTAATGTAACCAAGTTAGCTTATGCAGCAAAGTTTGCTAATATAGCCAATTTAACTAATGTAGTAGCAAAGTTTGCTAACATAGCCAAGTTAGCTAATGTAACCAAGTTAGCTTATGTAGTAAAGTTTGCTAATATAGCCAGTAAGCTAATGCAGCAAAGTTTACTAAAATAGCCAGTAAGCTGATGTAGCAATGTTTGCTAATATATCCATGTTAGCTAATGTAGCAAAATTTGCTAACATGGCCAATTTACCCAGTGTAGTAGCAGAGTTAGCTAATGTAGCAATGTTTACTAATAAATCCAAGTTAGCTAAAGTAGCACATTGCTACTTTATTAAAGTTTGCTAATATAGCGGTGTTCGCTAACGTAACCACATCCCCGTTTCTTACCCGAGCGTCGTACTCCAGGACGAACGGCGGGATGTCGATCTGTTCTGGTTTGATGCAGGTGAAAAGCTGCTGCAGGTTGTCAAGGTAACGAACTTTATCCTTCATCCCCGAGACGCTGAAGGTGGTGAAGAACCACGTGGACACCTGGAGAGTAAATAACAGCTTTAATAATGTTGATTTTATGTTCCAACAACAGAGCAAAACCCTTCTAAAGAAAACAAAAGAAACTAGAAACTAGATTACATGTAATGGCACTTTAATGATCCCAAAGGAGAAGCTTGGCCACTGGAGCAAAAAAAGTAGTGTAGTTCCAGTAAACAATACAGGATCAGATATAAACCAGAAAGCACTCAGAGCTCAACGTGTGTCTGCCAAAGGTTTGTTAGTTTCATAACAGAAAAATATTTAAAAGTTTTTATTTTACATCTGGATCCAGGTCCGAGAGACGGACAATCACGTTTGACCTTCGTCCAAAAAATGACAAAACTGTCGATTTACATAGTTGACGATGTAAAATGTATCGAAAGGTCATGAGGTTTTTACGAAGCTGAACAGATAATTGGTAGAATAAAATAAAATATTTAATTAAATTAGGTGACGTCTTGCATGAGGTTGTACAGACTCTGGAGACAAATGTTGGAAGATCTCAGTGTTTATCCCACAAGTTAAAATGTGATGAATCTATTCTGTTGTTACCAAAGTTATTAAACAACCGTGCCCGGCGTTTCTTGTCAGTTTAAATACGACGTAATCTCACCTTGGAGCGAAACGTCGGATGGACGAAGTAAAAGGCCTTTAAATTCTTTTTAAACCTGCAACACATGAAACGGGAGAAAACAGCAACGTGACTCACAAATTCTTAAATATGACAGAATAATAAAAATAATAATAATAAACAAAACAAAATAACAGATGTTGTGTGACAGATGAAGTGAAAGGGATTAATCTTCTGAAACAGATGTCAAGATGTGCGTGAAGTCACTGTGGTTGAGTTTCCAACGGATGAAGAAACACAGGATGAAATGTCCAACCTCCCTTTGAGCTGCTCATGAAGAATTTAACAAGTGTGTGTACAGTAAATCCTGAAGATCATCAAGTGTCACGTCTTGTTTTTGCACAAAACTTCACGTCAAATGGAATAAAAATCAAACAACACATCAATATTAAATATTGACTCTGTAATAAATATAAAACATGTGATGGATAAAACTGAAGTTAGCTGCAGTGACTAAATTATCTAAGGTGTTAGAGTTAGCTTAGATATCTGCATTAGCTAGTGTAGCCAAATTAGCTAATGTAGCCAAGTTAGCAAACAAAGCGAAGTCTAACAAAGTGACGTTAGCTAATGTAGCAAAGTTTTCTAGCTAATATAGACAACCAAGTTAATGTATCCAAGTTAGCTAATGTAGCTATGTTAGCTAACATACTGAAGTTTAATGTAACAAAGTTACCTAACATGTAGCCAACTAAGAAAATGTAGCCAAGCTAGTTAGTTAGCTAACATACCAACGATTGCTAACCTAGCCAAGTTAGCTAATGCAGCCAAATTAGTTAATGTAGTGAAGTTGGGTAACATAGCAATGTTAGCTAATATATAGTAAAGTATGCTTGTGTAGCTTTAGTGAATAAATTACCCAACTTAGCTAATGTAGCTTAATTAACTAATGTAGTGCAGTTAGGTAGGTTAGCTAACATATAGCAGTATGCTCATGTAGCTGAAGTGAAGAAATGACCTAACCTAGCAAAGCTAACATTAGCTAATGTAGCCAAATTAGGTAACATAGTTAAGTTGGGTAACGTAGCGATGTTAGCTAATATAGCAGAGTTTGTTAACTGTGACAGTCGGACTGAGAAACATCTTCCTGCGTGTTTTTGTTTTTGGAGATTAATGCTTCGTGTTTCCAAAGTAAAGAAACACAAGAACATATTTGAGTTACTCATGAAGCAAACAAAGCGTTCAGCCAACAAACTTATCAATTAACAACTGTGTGTTTACAATAAATCCTGAAGATCATCAAGTGTCACGTCTTGGTTTTACACAAAACTTCACGTCAAACTAAATAAAAATCAGATCAAATCAAAGATGAGAGCAACAGGACTCTGGACGCTGACGGACAAAAAAAACAAAACAAATAACAACAAGATGAACAAACTTTTGCATCCAGAACTTAATAAACTGTTCGAGTAACTAATACGTTTTAATTTGCGGCTGTCATAGACGACAGTGCTGCTATTGTTTTAGGAAAGAATTTTAAAAAAGAATATGTATTTCTAAAATAAAAGCTGGAGGCCCAAACAGTCTGGAATCATTAAGGACAGACGGACACATTGTTTTAGTTGTGATGCATGTGTTGGTTTTGGAAAACGCCGTCCATCCATAAAATGTGTCACATCGTTGAGTTTCAGACGAGTAAAACAGACGTTTACCTTTTAAAGAAAGTGTCAGTGACAAACGACAGACGGCGATTTATCAGAGTTAAACTCTGGTGGCAGAGAGCTTTTATTTTGTCGTTCATGTTTCCCCCGATGTCGTTTCATCCAACTCTCATCTCGCACTTTGATTATTCATCACTTCCACTGGACGACTTGGGTATCATGAAGTTAAAAATCTGAACAAATATTCAATGTGTTGCCATGAAAATCATTCAGGGCGTTAAAAAGCACCCTTGATGATTTAACCTCGTCTTGACGCCTCAAAAAACATCAACTGCTTCAACAGTTTGGTTGAAAAACAACATCACAGCCTGGTGCATCAACTCTTTTAGCTTTAAACCTCCAGAAACACTTAAAACTCGGTGCAGAAACTCAGCAAACCGACGAAGCGTACGATCACTTGGCTGAATACCTGAGGCTGTGGAGGCGTCGACCCTCAACCCAACCACTTCACCCTCGGCTGCACAAACCTCCACAGCTGGAGGTCACAGCCCAGTGAAGCATTAATAAAAAAAGAAAAACCCACAATTGAAGCAATTATGAGGTAAATGAAGTGGTTCAAACCAGAGCGAAGCTTTGAGAAGTGAATCTGTGACACCAGTAAACCTGAAATAACCTGGGCTGTAATTAGAAACGGATCAGTTCAGTCAGTGAACAGCGCTGGTTCTTGGCTGTTGGACACTGACAACAAGCCGCCACATTTGTGACACTTTGAGTCTCGGTGCCAGAAACACACTCAGTGGTGGTCTGGCCGGGCTACGAGGCATCTGTTCATATAATACGAAGCAACGCGCCAGCGGAGGGAGGAACACTAGCTTTTAGCTGACAAACCAACTCAGAGGGGAATCAGAAGAACTAAAACATGACGTGGGACTTTATGCTTCGGTCCAGTGTTGGACCCTGAGGGGACAAAAAAAATAATAATCAACCTCACAAATTCATCTGTGTCCTGGAGAAAGTAATCAATCTCCCCACTTGGCCACATGGTTTTGGAAAGTTTTTGTGTTCATGTTTGGCTTTCGTCTGTTGGTTTGGTTTGTCTGGAACCAAAATGCATCTGCAGCCAATCAACAGCCCGATGGGCTGAACAAGCTGGACGTGATGCCAGGCCAGGGTTAGTGGTTCCCACTGCACTGAGGAGGACTCAGAGCCAGAGCAGCAGGGACGGCACGAGGACTTAAACTTAGGTTTAAGAAAAAAACAAAAAGGCTTCACAGTTAGTTACATCGTGACTAAAGAGCTGCAGCAGAAATAGAAACTATAACGTTTACAGCTGTGATGTTTTCAGATGACCCCACAACACTGTAGCACCATGCTTCATATACAACATCCACTGAAACACCTGAAAACAAAAACAGAGAGCTGGTAGATCAGTGTTGTTGTAATGTTTTAACCATCAGCGTCCATGTGTCTGTCATCAGCGGTGCACATGAGGTCACGCTACGTGAAACATTGTCTTTCTGAGTTATATACGACATAAATACTTTGTTCAAAGTAGCGTGAGGAGTGAAACAAGAAACTAGATAGTTTAAAAAAAAGGCTCCACGGTTCATTAAACATCTTGACAAAATAAATAAATAAAAAGAGCTGCAGGAGAAATAGAAACTATAACGTTTAAAGCTAAAAGAGAAGTAATCCACAAGTAAACGTTGTTAAATAAGTTGCTTGACCCCGTGACACTATCCAGAAACCTTTGTCTATAACGTTTTGACCATCACCGTCCATTTGCATGAGGTCATGCTACATCCAATACCTTCTTATCGAGTTATATCTGACATAAATACTTGTGTATGAAATGTTGTATTAGTGAAACTAGAACTAGACTTCCTGGAATAAACTATATAAATATAAACCACTGTATTGGCCCAGATATAAGACTGTATTTTTTCTTTAGAAATGAAGTCTGTAAAAGTCGGGTCGTCTTATATTCGGGGTCCAGAGACCCGGGGGTCTGAACCAACAGGTGGCGTCAGACGTCTCCTCTCACACCAGAGACCTGGAGAGATGAGACCACGACACTGAGACTCACTAGAAAACAGACTCAAACGTTGAGAAGTTAACAAACATCATAGGAGACAGAGTTTCTAGACGTTGACCAGACGGTGGCGCCGTCATAGTTTCGGTGATAATTGTCCTCATTATGGTTCTTGGTAACCGTAATGCTAATGAAACACAAGGTGGCACCTGGTTAGCAGAGTGGTTATATCAACCACACTGGTGTATGTTGGTTGTGCAGCTGTTCGCCAGTTCGAATCCCAACCCAGACAAGATTTACTGCTGATCTCCTCTCTTCCTGTCTCTCTACACCATCGTTTCAGACAAAATCCTGAAACGTTAAACGGAAAAGAAAACATTGCAAATGTTTATACTATGATGCTTCATATATAACATCCACTAACAACCTATAAAAATAAAGATAACTGCTCCAGAAACATATGTCTCGTAACGTTTTTACCGTCACCGTCCAAGTGAGGAAGTGCAGGGCGACTAAACACTTCTATGTGAGACGCGAGGCGCTGCGAGTTCTGTGTTACTTCACACATGAAGCCAAAGTGTGACACTCAAGTCAAAAGTTCAAAAGTTAAAATAAAGCTCAACCAGTCGTCGTTTTATAATAAAACCCAACTGGTTTCCAGGTTCTGATGAAAGAGGAAGCTGAATGACGTCGTCCTCATTCACATTCAAAGATGATGAATGTGAAGGGTATTTTCCTTCTGATGAATGAAGACGGTGTCACCACACAGTTTCATTTCTAGTAAATCTTTTCAGGTGAATAGTAATTTCGTTATCTCCAGATATTTAAAAGAGCGTAACGAAACCAACTCGAGGACGATTTAGCGTTTTAACAGTTGTGTGGATTTTCCCACAGACACAGGAAGTTTGGTTGTGGTTAGTAAAAACTAGAAAGACGCAAGAACATTAAAAGGTTTATCAAACTCACTCAGCCCTCAACTTCCTCTTGTAGGTTTCCACTCGAATGCAAAATGATTTTCTATCTGATGTTGACTGGTTTTAATACAATTATCTCAATCTGGTTTGTTTCTTTTGATGGTTGTTGACAAAGGATTTAGTTGACTAAACTAAAATTATAAGATTAAAAACAAAACAAAAAAAGAAGGACTGAAGACAGTAATGGTTGCTTTATATAATACAGTTACGACTGTTGAAGTCGAACAAGTCTGATTCTCTGGTTTTCATTTAAAGGATTTTAGGTTAGAAACCGAGTGAAAAAAAACAGAGAGAAGCGACGTTGGAGTTGGTATTGATCCCGGATGCAGCGTCTGGGTATGTGATAACAATAATCCTCCATCTTATTTAGAAATTATGAACAACAACAAAAAATGACAAATTTCAAGTTCAGTTTCTGGGCCAGATCCAGGGATTTCCATCCAGATCAGACGTCTGGATCACATCTGTCGGAAACAAACCGTCATTTAAAGACTTATAGAGAAGTTTAGGTTTGTTTTTAAAGATATAACAGCAGCTAAAGAAGGGTCTGTCTTCAACTTGTCACCGTCTCAAACGTATCTAGTGTTTCACAACTGGTTTTCCTGTTGCTTCTTGACCAGAACTAGTTCAGAACAACAAGGATTTTTCTTTCAAACCCTTTATCCCTCTGATTAAGGATGAGTCACAGCCAATACATCACCCCCAAGAACTCGCTCCAAGTTTGGGTTTCCTGTTCCAAATATGGCCGCCAGATTTCCAAAACCCACAACGAGACAAAAGCGTTTCACAGCTCATTTTGCTTTTTTAAATTTTTTTCCCAAAAAGAAAAAAAAGGTCCAAACGCTGTAACCTTGGCGTTGTCACACTGTAGCATGAACAATGTATTTCTGCTCTTTGCACAAGTCAAACGAGAGCCAAGCGAAGGCCGAACGAAGGTCAAACCACAAGCGACTTCTTCCAGAAGATGCTACATTATCCAGCTCGTCATTACACTGCACCTGGCCAGACTTTATGTCTTATATTATTTTCAGAGAAACGACTAAAATACCATGGAGCTGTCAAAGCCTGTCAGATGTTTGTTTCATCTGGAGGATTCTTCAAATAACAAAAAAAAAAAACATTGCATGTTTGATAAAACTGGCTGTTAAAGCGCAGAAATGTTAAGTTGCGTCCAACTGACGTTAATTCTTCTACAAAAACACAAAACAAACTGTTCAGATCGTTAAAGTCGGTGCCCGTATGTTGGTGGGAGGTTGAAACAATAAGACGAAGAATTTATCGTAATTAACCTTCGATTTTAACTCTGAGCCGAGTCCAACAAGTGGAAAATGTTGCACCGTCTGTGAAATCTCATGTCGGTTAATTGATTGTGATTTATGTGTGTGATTATATGTCACAAACGTTAGCAAATGTTAGCAAACTCAGCTCATGTTAGTTAACATAAATTAAACCAACTTTGTGGTTTACTTACATTTGATAATTTGGCTACATTAGCTAACTTTCCAATGTTAGCTAACTTTGCTACATTAGCTAATTTGGCTACTTCAGTTAAATTAACTAAACCCAGAACAAAACATGTTAGCAAACTTCTCTACATCAGCTAATTTTATTTCATTAGATAATTTGGCCACATTAGCTAAAAATAGACTTTATTAAGGTTAAGTAGAAAACATCGCGACATCAGCTAACTTGGTTATATTATAAAACATTACTATATTAGCTATAATAGCTGTTTTTTTCTACATTAGCAAATTTAGCTGTATTGCTAACTTGGCTTTGTTAGCAGACTTCTCTACTTCAGCTAATTTTGCTTCATTAGCTAAAATTAGAACTTTATTAGAAAACATTGTGACATCAGCTAACTTGGCTATATGAGAATACTTTGCTATGTTAGCTAACTTTGCTATTGTAGCTAATTTGGCTCCTTCAGCTAAATTATCCAAACGCAGCCCGACCAGTACAGATCACTTAAGTCGGTACCTCATGTTGGTGAGAGGTTAAAACTTCTCTACGTTAGCTAACTTTGCTACATTACCTTATTTGACTACATCAGCTAAGTTGGCTCTATTTGAATTCTTTGCTATATTAGCTAATTTGGCTAGTTAAGATAAATTAGCCAAATGCAGACCAAACAGTTCAGATGATTAAAGTCGGTGCCTCATGTTGGTGGGGCGTTAAAACATTAAGACAAAGACGAAGAATTTAACGTAATTAACCTTCGATTTGAACTCAGAGTCGAGTCCAACAAGTGGAAAATGTGAACATGTTCACCGTCTATGAACTGAAACACATCCCAGCATGCATTGTGACTTCAGCGTAAGGTTTAGATTATGTTACCACCCAGTCACTGGCTCGTGTTAAATGTCAGAACTGACTTGGCGTCGACGATGTCGTAGAGGTTTTTGAGGAAGTCTGAGTCCAGGTGGTTGTGTTCGGCGGTCAGCGTGTGGAAGTAAACCATCACGTACTCCTTCACCGTGATGTGGTCCATCACATGGATGAAGTAGAGCAGAGCCTGAACACACACACACACACACACACACACACACAGTTATTCTTCCATTTATTCTTCACAGTTTCACATTTAATTTGAACATAACTTCACAATGATTTTTGATTTAACAGCAGGTCACATTCTGGTCAAGTTCTTCGGTTAAAAGTTTTGGTGTCAAACAGAAAAGAGTTGCTCCCTTTTCCATCACGTGAAGTTTAACAGTTTTAACAGAAGATTCGGTTGTAAACTCTACATCCTGTCACAGTGTTGTTGCTCCAGTGAAGCTACGAGAACGAACGCACCGACTGGTCGACTTTATTTCGGAGGGTTGTGATAAATCTCTCACTCAGAAACACAAATAACATCATTTGAAGTGTTTTATTTTGAAATAACTCCTTTATTTTGAAAGGGTGCGTGAAATCTAAAATCTCAAAAACACAAATAACATAATTTGAAGTATTTTATTTTGAAAAAATACTTTAAATCGGTGATATTTGTGTTTCTGAGCACGAGATTTATCACATCCCTTCAAAAATATAGGAGTTATTTAAAAATAAGTATCTTATTTTGAAGGGTACTTGCAAATTTCACACTCACACACAAATAACATCATTTTAATCATTTTATTTTGAAATACCACCCTCCAAAATAAGGAATTACTTCAAATGAAAATACTTTATTATAAAGGATTCTGATAAAGAAACACAAATAAAATCATTTTAAAGTATTTTATTTTGAAATCATTTATTTATTTTCTAACCTTTTCGATGTCGATAAGCGTCACTGGGATGTTTCGTCCGACTACGACCATCACAGTTCGTCCACACATGTCCACACCTGCACACAAACACAGAAACACACACACGTTATTAATACAAATAAAAGATGATAAATGGTTAAACTTCAACGTTTGACTTTGTGAACATGCTGCTCGACTCAACTTCTTATCTCTGAGAGTTTCCTGAATAAATGTTCTCTTTATCTTCACACATGAAATATTTATGTGTTATTTCTTTGTGTTTGTGTCAAACGAGATGATTTAGAAAAAGAAACTGGAGTCGTCGTCCTGAGAACAAACTGAAACTCTGTAAACTTTGACACCGATTCAGGAATTTGTCATTTTTAAAAACATTTTTATCAGGAACAGAAGAAGAAGAAGAAGAAGAAGAAGAAGAGAAGAAGAAGAAGAAGAAGCAGCTGCAACGATTCAATGTTCGATTTATATAAATGTGGATGTTTCAGTTCAGTAGAATCAGTCGTTGTTCAAATGTAACGATCTGTTACATTGTTTAAACGTTAAGTTGTTTAAATCTGTTACATAGTTTACACCTGTTTCGTTGTTTAAACATTACGTAGTTTAAACCTGTTACATTGTTTAAACGTTACATCGTTTAAATGTAACAACCTGTAACAACATTTAAACGTCACATCTTTGAGTTTTTGTCAGTTTTCTAGATGTAAAACAAACTGATGTAGCTGTAACTTTCCTACATCTGCCACTTTAGTTACGTCGCGATGAAATAGACACAAACAGAAACAGAATCAATATCTCGGATGTCGTTTCTCTTGATTTGACGTCGTATTAGTAACAGCTGTGTGAACTTAACGACCTGTAAAAGTTGATGTCATCCACATCAAACCTCGTTCAACAACAACAGAAGAAGGTGACAACACCAGTTTGGAAACGAGCGAAGAGCCGTCGTTGGTCCCGTCGTGTTCTTTATTCTGTGGTGAAGCAGGAATGTTCCTGACGTCTGTGTTTAGTTTAAACATTATTCTGAGTCCAAAAAAGCCAAAAGTATTATTTTATATGCTTTTATTTATCATTTATTCAATCTCCTCTCTTCACTTTTTTTTGTTTTAGAGGCAAAATGAAATAGGAAAACATTATTTTCTGCACATCTTTAACATCTTATTCTTTTATTATCCAACATTATCTGATATTAAAGTAGAAAAATTACCCAATTTTTTGTGAATATAACAGATGTTTTTGTTAAATAATGAAGATTTTGGTCATAAAATCATAAATCTCAGTCAATATATTCTATCAATTTTTTTTCTGATAAATTTCAAATGTATTATCAGTTAAATATGAATTCAGATTAATATTTCCTTCTTTAGAGAAATAAAAGATCAATGAGGTTAACGTGAATAATAACACAACGCTGCCTCCTACTGGTGATTAAATAAAACTGCTGCTGTTTATTTTAATCCTGCAAACACAAAATAAAAACATGGATGAGACACTTCTATAAGAGTCATTTTGTTTCTCGTTTGTTTTACGTTTATGTTACAAGTTAAACCAACTTTTCTAGACAAACAAACAGAAACGTACCTGTTTGGTACAAAGCTTTCAGAGCAGCGATGTCGGACAAATCTTCTGCTCTCGCTCGACACAACCAACGATTATAACTAGAGAAGAAAACACACAAACACAAAACACATTTAAAACATTTAACAATAAATAAAATTCAAAATAAAGGAAATTTTTCAAAATAAGAGAAGAAGGAAGAGACTGACAAAGAGCGACAGCCAATCAGAGGAGGGATGTGAGATAAATGCTGCTGCCGTCTCACTGATTCACTCACAACCACGTTTAAAAGTCTGACGTTTTAACGCTTTTTCTTTCATTTTCACTTTCTACAAACTCCCCGCGTCTGATCCAGATGTTACCCGGTACCGGGGAGGTCTGCTGCTGATTTCAGCTCCACCGTGAAAACCAGCGTGTTGCCATGGTAATGTTTACACGCCGGTTTAGCGGTTTAATAGTTTCCATCATAACGTTATTTTTAATGTGTAAGTCCAGTTTCCTGGACTGTAGCTGCTATAGGTAGTCACCAGTCAAAGACCTCAGGAACATCCACAATGACTGGTTGAATTTGTGTTAATAGTTGTGATGGTAACGTCATTAAATCCTGGAGGATCTGATCAATGAGGAAGAAGATTGTTTTTATGTGTTTTAACATCTAAATGTCTCTACTACTGTTTTCTCTGCAGCGTCCTCGGTACCGTCAGTGTGTCGGAGTCGTCGTCGTCTTGTTCGTGTCTCAGACATCAGAGGAACCAAACCTGAACTCAGCGGTTTAGTCTGTGTCGGAGGCAGCGTCTTCACCGGTGCTCGTCAACAATAAACGGCTGTAAATCACGGTGAGAAGCAGCGGCTACATCCTGTCTAGTTCACGTGACCAGACGTAGAGTTTGGTGACGTCACGGTGTGATCGGGAGTCAATCACTGACAAGTCTTGTAGTGTGAACACTACAGGTCTCAGACCAGTTGTTGAGACTCCACATCATGGGAACACAAGTCGCCAACGATCACGACAGCGTCTTATTTTATTTAGATTTTTGATAGATCAAGGACGCGTTTTACTAAAACCAGTGAACATTATATGATGTTTTTCTCTCAGGCTCTGTAGAAACCAGACATCTGTCTTTAGTTCAGAAGCAGCATCAACATGTTTTGGAAACTGTAACATTAAAAGATCCATCAAAGGACGATTGGAATTGAATTGAAATGCAATGAATCGGAAAACCTACTTAGCTCGAGTTAGCTGTTCAATCTCTTTTTAATTTTATGAGAAAACGCTTCAAAGCACCACGATTACATATGTAGCTTCTTTCCAGGTTCTTTGTTTGTCTCGTTTTGCTAATGCTAACGTTGCTAACGCTAATAACGTCCATGTGACCAAACTTTAACTCTTACTTCCTCTGATGTTGTTTCAACATGGCCGCCTCCGACATCTGACCCTGGAGGATCAGTTTCCTCTGTTTGTCCACGTCGCCCTCCATCCGGGCGAAGGCATGAGTCCCGACCTGAACCAGATCCGACTCCAGACTGTCGTCTTCACTTCCATCTACACAAACAAACAAACAAAACAACATGTTGACTACTTTTACTTCCTTTTCACACACTCAATAAATCTGTAGCAGCAGCTTTGATCAAATTTGATACAAATGTTTCTACTGAAACACAGTAGTAGACACTTTCAAAATAAAAGCCCCAATTAATCATCAATCTGGCTTCGTTTTCGTCCCTGAACTGACTGTTTACTTCAAATTTTTGAGCTTTAAGACGTTTAACCACATTTGCATGCGTGAACTTGCTCTCCTGTGTTTGTTTCCTTTCACGGATCTTAATTTATCTGCGGCCGTGACATTATTTGTATACGTGTATTTGTGTGTGTGTGTGTGTGTGTGTGTGTCATAAACTCCAGTTGACAGGATTCAGGCTCAGTTTCAAGCCTGTTTCTCTGCTTGTTTCTGTGCGACCACATGTACGACCGAGTGCATGTCGACGCATTTTATCCATGTCAAAGTGTGTGTGTGTGTGTGTGTGCGTGCATCAGCCTGTTGTTGTTGGGTTTCACTTACTCACTTTGGAGCCACGTTGCTGTTTTCTTTGAAGCGTCACACCAATGGACGTCAAACACTGGCTAACACATGGTTGGTGTGTGTGTGCGTGTGTGTGTGTGTGTGGTTATTTCACACACTCCTCTTTACCAAAAACTAACATTTAGACTAAATGCAAGAGAAGAGCTGAGGTTGTTCAACGAGGGAATGTAGTTTACGTGAAAGTTTAACGTCTTGAGACGAAGTTTAAAATGAAGCTGCCAGTTTGTAGAAAAATGTTGTTTCTCCTTTTTTGTTCTCGGTGCCTGTTTACTTCACACACAACAGAGCAAACTACAAACTACTGGACGAACCGGTTCAGTTCAGAGAGAAACGTCAAGGTCAAAACCTCACCACTCGATGATATGAAGCTGTTAAAAGTTTTGAAGATGTTTTTAATCACAGAGGGAGAAAAAGTGAATAGGTGATAATCAAGAGGAGGAGAGGAGGAGGAGAATAAAACATCTTCACTGTTTTTTATCTTAATTAAATCAACCACAGTGGAATGAAAAAAAACAGTCGACACGTCCCTGACATCTAATAACGAGACTCAGAGACTGATCAGAGGAAAAAAAAAAAAAAAAAAATACTGCTTAAAAAGTAAAGGAAACAGCCAACGTCAACAGCCTGAAGTCAAACGCTTTCAAGGAAAGGAAATATTTCATGAGTAAACATTTCAAGAACCTCATCTCCAACGGTTTCAAAACCTTTTTTTTTTTTTTTACTGCAACAATTCGTCTAAAACATCTTTACTTTGCAGCCTGGTCAAAAAAAACGCTCATAATCAAACCTTCAGTAACACGTCACCTTTTGTCTTTTTCATCTAAAACAACATCAAAACATATAAATTCATCTTGACCCAGAAACAATGAGTTCAAGTTGCAGTCTGGTATCGTTCACTTACACTTCTCCTGTTTTTTTTAAAATGTAAACAGAAAAAAAAAGAAACATCTGAAACAGGACGAATGAATGATTAAAGAAACAGTCAACGACGATCAGACTGAGGCTAAACGCTCTCGAGGAACAGAAACATTTCATCAGTAAACATTTCAGTAAAACCTCGTCTCCATCTCCAACTGTTTAAAATCCTCAACTAATTTATATAAAACAACATGGAAACATGTTGAGACGTTGCAGCCTGATGTCGTTCTCAAAGTTCAATGTGAAACTAAAGTCTAGTTGACACCAGTGGACTGGACCAGTGGTCTCCAGTGGTGGTGTCTGGTGGACTTGGTCCTCTGATGGTTGGTGAATCATCAGTTAATGATCATAATGTGTGAACAGCCCTAACGACTCCATCAGAGGCCGTCGGGACCTGGTCTGAGACCGGGACTGGATCTGTCATGTTAGAAAACTGGAGGAGTCTGAAGAGACTGACAAAGAGCGACAGCCAATCAGAGGAGGGATGTGAGATAAATGCTGCTGCCGTCTCACTGATTCACTCACAACCACGTTTAAAAGTCTGACGTTTTAACGCTTTTTCTTTCATTTTCACTTTCTACAAACTCCCCGCGTCTGATCCAGATGTTACCCGGTACCGGGGAGGTCTGCTGCTGATTTCAGCTCCACCGTGAAAACCAGCGTGTTGCCATGGTGATGTTTACACGCCGGTTTAGCGGTTTAGTAATAGTTTCCATCATAATGTTATTTTTTTGACAGTAGCTGCTATAGGTAGTCACCAGTCAAAGACCTCAGGAATATCCACAATGATTGGTTGAATTTGTGTTAATAGTTGTGATGGTAACGTCATTAAATCCTGGAGGATCTGATTAATGAGGAAGAAGATTGTTTTCATGTGTTTTCACATCTAAACGTCTCTACTTCCTGTTTTCTCTGCAGCGTCCTCGGTACCGTCAGTGTGTCGGAGTCGTCTGGTGTCAACTACAGTGAAGTAGGTTTAAAGAAAACTACAGATAAAAACAGAAACATTTCTTTAACAAACCATCTCAGCATCTCGACTTTGCCTTTTTTCTCTTAATTTGTCTAAAACTTCATAAAACGACATCAACAGTGAAAACAATGAGTAATAAAACTCTTCTCTCTTCACTGACTCTTGGTGTCATTGACAATAAACGGTGATTTAAAAAAATGAAGGAAACACCTCATCTCAGGAGGCTGCAGCCAAAACGCTTTCCAGGAACGGAAACGTTAAATGATTATGACCTTTATGAGTCAAGTTTTTCACTGAACTGACTGGCAAAAAAAGTATCAACCAGTTTAGTGTCGTTCTGACATAATTCTTGTATTTTTAACATGTAAACTAAAACAGAATTTATATAAAACTAACATCAAACAAAACAGTCACCAACTCAAACTCTTTGACATATTTAAATGAAACTTTGTGGAAAAAAAACCTGACGTCCTGGTTCTGAATGAGTAAATGTGTGTGTGTGTTTATAAAAAAGATCCAGATGTTTAACTGGGACAAGAACTTCAACATATTGTCTTCATCAACATTTTAATCTTCGTCCAGACGTTTCATCTCTGAGCGTCGATGTTTCAACCGTTTACTGGACGACGACGTTGGAAAAAAAGCATCAAATTTAACATCAAACACTTGAATAAATATGATTCCTTCTCTCAGAAACTTGTTGCTGTGAATCATTTCATCGTTTCATTCAAACGAAGGTGGTGAAGGTGGTGAGTGTTTTACCTTCCAGACTTCCTGGTTTCTCCGCGATGCGGATCTGTCTCTCAGGAACAACAGGTTCACCCTCTGAGTTTCCGATATCGGCCGGGATGAGAGGAAGAGACGACGCCTCCTCTTCCTCAGAACGAGGGAAGTAAAGAGGAAGCAGCTTCTTGTACGTCGGCTGAAACCACAGACACACCAGAAAATACAAGATCAGTTTCTGAAGGTTTCAACAAGTTTAACATTTGTTTCTTAATTTTATGAACTTAATTTTAAAAAAGTTTCATAATCAGTCGACTTGTTTGATTTGTTGTTTTTAAAGTGACGTCCAGATCAACATGAACCAGAGTCTGTTTCACCATCAATACCAGTCAAACTCCCCTCAACAGATATGTTACGTTGGTTGAAGTAATATCCAGTTTGACCGTCTTTTGTTTTCACAACCAAATAGTTAACAATGAAAGTAAATGGGGCAGTCAGCCAAACGTATCTAAACTGTCATTTTTTAACCACTAATAAAGCTCAAAATATCACTTCACTTCAGCAGTAGCATGAATAGGGTCCCTACACATAAACTGAAGTACTGATAACTCATGTCTCGGACCGTCACTGTGTCTCTATTATTTTGATATTTTCAGTTTGAGCCTTTTGAGAAAGTTTGTTTCTAAATGTTCCAAATACATCTGAGACTTAAATTAAGAGTTTGTAGCTTTTTTTCCTGTCATCTGTGAAGTTGTTGCAGTTTCACAGATTGTTATAAAGGTATTTATTGATGATACAAACCTCTTCTGTCTCCGACACAGCGAACACAACGACCTCGATGCTGTTTCCATGATTCTCTAGAAAACGTCGAACAGTTCCTGTAAAAAACAAACAAACTGAACAAATGAAGGAAAAACTAACAAACCAACAACAGAAGAGTCATAGTTTTTTCTTCATCATGTGTTTTACCTGAAAATTAACTTTATGCATCTTCATGTTTGTGTTTCTATTATTTCTCAAACTCTATAACTAGTTATTTTATTTGAAACACTAAACTCTGTCATGTTATTAAACAGGTTTTGTGGCTCAATGTGAAACAAAACGAGTCTTTAGATGTCGAAATCTAATCTGGTTTACAATAAATAACAAGAGTCAAACTGATTCTGGAGCAGAAACTGTGGTTGTGTTTGTTTGTATTATGATGAAACGTCGCCTCCTGGTGGTGAAGTGAACAAACAAGCACAGACCTGAGGCAAGTCTGGTGACTTCATCTAGTTCACAGAAAAACGAGGCGTGTGTGTGAATGTGAGAGAATGTGTGTGTGTGTGTGTGTGAGAACGTGTGAGTGTGTGTGTGTGAGAACGTGTGTGTGTGAGTGAATGTGTGTGTGTGTGTGGTCTAGGTATATCTTATGTTGTGGGGACTTAAACCTGTTTACACGCTCACATTATGGGGACCTGTCTCCCTTATGGGGACAAAAACCAGGTCCCCATGATGTAAAAAAAAAAAAAATGAAGGTGAAGACCTGACGTCAGGTTTAGATGAAGGTTGGACAAGTGGCACCAATGACTGAGGTCTCTAGTGTTTCCAGGAAAGTCTCCAGGAAATGAATGAAGTCAATGAAATCCCCTGAAAGCATGAAAACAAACATGTGTGTGTGTGTGTGTGTGTGTGTGTCTCTCACTGAACGCGATGTGAGCAGCGTCCTCTAGTGGATAACCTCGTTTCACCGTGTTCACGACACAGAGACCGACAGACGTCATCGACTGTTCACTGAGACGGAGAAAGAAAGAAAAATGTTACAACAACAACAGACGACGAAAACACTGAAACTAATCGATCGATCGATTCAAATCAATGAGAAGCAGTGAAACGTCTTGTTTGTTCTGAAAGTGAAACACAAATAAAAACATTAAGCAGAAGATTGTAAAGTTGTTACATTTCATCTGGATGTATCGTTTTACTCCAGTGTTCCGTCACATGTTGTTGTTTTTTATTTCAAGTCATGTTCCCACTTTTAATTCAATTAATGTCAAGACAGTAAAATGATTATTTAAAGACATTTAAAGTCCTAAACTTCTCTTCAGTATTTTTAAACTTTTAACTGAATTGCAGGTGTTTGTATGAATGAATAACGTTTCTTACACGGCGAGCTGCAGGACGTTTCTGTAGCAGCTGTACAACGAACTCTCCGCCGCCGTCCGGTACTTGGTTTTATACTTCGGTCCGACCGTGTGGACGATGAATCTCGCCGCCAAGTTGAAACCTTTGGTCAACTTGGCTTCACCCGTTCGACAACCTGAGGACGATTAAAAACATCATCTCATTTAAATTTAATTTAAAACAGTTTTCACTGTAAAACCAAAACGTTACAGAAACATATTTAGTTTCTCTCGGTTCAGCTGCAAATAAACACTGAATATTATTATTAATATTTTAGTTTAAACAAATGTGATGTTTTTTTATTTAAACATATTTTCCATTTTTATTAGATTATAATATATTTTTGATCATCACATCTATCGATACCAATTTTATAAAACTATTTAAATAAATGAAATTACATCAGTTTCCAGTTCGACAGCAGCGTTTCCTTTTTTTCTTACTTTTTCACCAAAACGTTTCGACATTTTAACTAAAACCGTTCTTTCTTTATCGGGACAGTTTTTCTGTCTTTGACTATAACAACCAGAGTCGTTGAGCCGTTAGCCTGTTGTTACACCAGTGATCAGCTGATGACACTGAGCTGCTCAGACAAGAGACCTAAGATCCTGGTGGAGATGAGGTGGATGAAGAGCAGAGTAAAGACGATACAAACCATCATTACGTCTGTAACTATGGTGAATGTACGATCTGTCCCCATAAGATGAAGAAGTGACGCTCTGACCAGCTACAGAGCAGCATCATGTGTCTCACTGAGACCTGTCAGAGGACAGGGAGGTAACGAGACCAGAGGATGGTGATGTTTATTAAGGAGAGATGCAGTAACCTGGAGCACATCAGTGTTACTGAGCAGCTGCTCTGGACGTTGAGCTGTTTGTTGTCAGCGTCTGGTCCAACTACATCAGAGCAGTTCTCTCAAGTCATGGTGATAACTCGCTGTCGACCGACGCTACAGCTGCTGTGACTCTGTCATGTCCCAGCTGGAAACATCCACCACAAACCTTCCTCCTCATCTCTGGAGACTTGAACCTTTTTTTTTTTTTTTAATATATATAAACTGTTTATTTACTTTCCTGTTGATCTACTTTTTTGTGATTTGTTTATGTTGTCAAACAGATAAATTTCCTCTTGAGGGACAAATAAAAATATTCTATTGTATTTTGTACCGTTACCAGACTGTCTCAGTGTAACATGATGCTGATGGTAACATCTCAGCTCAACATGAAACACAATCAGTGTAAATACACTGACCAGACTTTGGAGACTTTCCGTAATGTCCTTGCCGAACATTACGGAAGCTGTAATGCTAATGCTAATGCTAATGGCGCCATGTTGAGCACTGCTCCTAAAGCGTCTGTGTCCTCTGTGTTTTTTAAAGACGGTTTCTTCTTGTGTGCAGACGTTGAGTCGTAGCGAAGCCTTTTAGTTTCAGTATCGTCAGACATTTGTAATCCAGCTCAGTGGTAACTGATGAAATGCTGCTGACGTGTGACAGAGAGACAGTTTAACATGATTAAATGTTAAAATGTGAATATTGTGGCTGTTACTGTTGTTGTCAGTGAGATCAGGATTTAAATTAACATGATTCCTGAATCTCTAATTAATCATTTTATTAATTAATTGATATAAAATAAAGATTTATGTTTCTCTGTGAAATAAATAAATAATCTACAGGAAAAAAAACATAATTTCAGTAAATAATTCAGGTATTTATATATTTTTACATTTTTTGAATAAATAAAAAACAAATCACATAATAAATTATTATTATTTATTATTATATAATTAAGTATTCTACACTTTAATTAAACAACAACTTTATCTTTTTATCTGTGGGATTTTGTTTCGTTCACAAGCGACTACACAACTTGTTTGTTGACGGTAAAGTTCAGTTTGCAGCTGCGACTTTATAAAAGCTCATTCATTTTATATCCAAAGGCATTTAAGACTTTTTTTTTTATTAAATTCAGCTGAGCATCATGTGTCTGGTTCAGTCAGTTCATGTTTTGTACCTTTGAGCTTGAGCAGCTCGTCTCTCAGCTCTGGTCCCGCCAGCTGGTGGATGTTTTCTGACACCGGGTTTTTATCGTTCAGAGACTCGTTGCTCGTGTTGACGATGGCGGTGCAGTTCAGCAGAGCGACGTCTCCGACGCTGACGAGGACAAGAAAGAAAGAAAAAGACAAGTTTTAAAAGGTTATTCAAGTTTAATTTCAGCGTGAGATAAAAGACAAACAGAAACGACCCTGAACACTGCAGATATTTAGACTTTTATCCAGTGAAATGTGTTTATTTTACTGTGAATAAATGGACTTTACTGAAGCTTTTCACTGTTTGTTTGATGAGGAACAGAAACCATTTGACTATGTTGAAACTTTTAGTCACAAGATGAAAAAAAAGAACTTTATAAAGATGAGTCACTAAGAAAAGAAGAGAAAAGTAACAAGATGTTTTTTTTTTTTACCGACTGAACGAGAGAAAACAAAAGAAACAAACTAAATTCATTCTGACGTTTAAAAAGTAAAACTAAAGTTCACATCTGTTCCTAATAAACTGAATCTAAGTGACTACACCGTCACATGATCAGAGCTTAAACATTCACATAAATCTGTTTGTTTCAAAATAAAAACACAAAGTCAAAACAGCATCGACGTGATTCAACTAATCAGTAGAAAAGGTTTTATTTCTGCAACAAAGTGACGATGAAATTAAAACAAATAAAAAGATGAAACATGTTTAACTTTTTTTTTATTCTCATTTTAAAGGAGAATTATTCATAATTCAGCTTCTTGTTCACTTGAACAAGTCTCGTTGTAAAACGTCGTCACTGCTCCGGGGTCAGATCCTGTTAAAGCGGCAGGAATGTGATGATGATGATGATGATGATGACGATGGGGCGGAGCCTCAGTAACAACCACTACAACAACAGTAAGATCATGTGATCGACCACAAAGAGGATTAACGAGGAGATCTGGACCCTGGACCGAAACATTCACACGTCTGTGAAGCTGTTTCTCTCAAATGATTATTCATAATTTCAAGACTGAAAATCTAAATTATTTTTAATAAAATCAGATGATTTTATGACTGAATTTATATTTATTTTCTTACTGAGAAAATTAAAAAAAAGACACCATGTGACATTTGATTAACAAAGAGATTTAACGTAACTGATGTTTATTTATATGAAAACGTTCTGAAGCTGGAAAAAGAAACAATTTAGCCTAATTTATTAATTGAACCACATAATAAAGTGATAAATAAAGTTTATATCATTTATAATATAACAAACTCCCCTCAACAGATATGTTACGTTGGTTGAAGTAATATCCAGTTTAACGTCTTTTGTTTTCACAACCAAATAGTTAACAATGAAAGTAAATGGGGCAGTCAGCCAAACGTTTCTAAACTGTCATTTTTAACCACTAATAAAGCTCAAAATATCACTTCACTTCAGCAGTAGCATGAATAGGGTCCCTACACATAAACTGAAGTACTGATAACTTAGTAAGTGAACCAGAGTTTATTAAAACACTGTTTTACAAGACTTACCCAACGTCTGGTTTATAACAACTGGTGATGAAGGTTGTTCCACATCAGCAGATTCAACGTTTTCTTTGCTCTTCACAGACTCATCGACCTGTTCATGAAAACGATGAATCTGCTGATGTGGAACAACCTTCATCACCAGTAAAGGATGAACTTCAAACAAATCAAACATAAACTGGAAACATATCTGAAAAGTGAACCTGAATATCAGGATCTTCATCAACAGATTAAATGACAACATGTTTTATCAGTGTTTACGTTCATAACGTTTTGATTTGTTGATTCCGCGTCTCAACGTTGAAGCTCAAGTTTCTGTGAAGTAAAGTGAAGTAAAGTTGACGTCTGACTCACAACAGGACGATCTTTCTGTTGATGTCGGCTCTGAAGGGAAACGGTGACGGGAAGTTCTGTTGACTGACGACGCTGTCGTTACGACGACGGCGACGTAGCTCCTCCTCCTCGTCATCGCCGTCGTCGTCCAGCTGCTGCTGCCACGTCGGGAGAGTCTGGACGTCGATGAACTGAGAGCGAGCGCCGAGAGGATCCATCGCCTCCGACACAAACAACCTCCTGTAGGAGATTCAGGTCAGTTTGAACATTATTTATAGTCGTTTTTAGACGTTTTAATCCAGAAAAAGGTTCAGAAATGTGTTGGTTATAGCGCTGGAAATTTTGTTAAATTTATTTATATAACAACAAATCATGAGAACTTTTTTTTAATATTTATATATTAACATATAAATGCAGTTATGACTCATTCATAAAATAATCAAACAACTAATGGACAAGAAATGTAAATATTTTTTGTTCAAACATAGAATAAAATGAATTAACTATTAATGATTACATATAAATTGTAGTAAAAAATACTAATAAACAATAAGAAATAAATTAATATTAATAACAATTCTGTCTCTAAAAATAAAATATTACTAAAAAAAATATTTTTGGTAAAAATAAAAAACTAACATATATAAAATATTAATGTATCACACAAAAAATAATGAACAAAAAGTAATATATTGATAAATTAGTCGACAACAACAATAACAATTATGTTTCTTTAAAAAAATACTTATAATATTATAAAACTCATAATAATAATAATAATACATAATAAAAATACTCATAATATTTATAAAAAACATTAAAATATTTTTGTGAAATATAAAATAAAATATATAAATTATATGAAAAAGTAATAATGAATAGATTAATGGACTTGAATTTAATCAATATTAATAACAATATAAAAATATTTAAAAATCAAATAATATTAATAAAGAAAATATATCATTTTTTTGGCGAAAATATTAAATAAAATATTAATTTATTACATAATAAAATAGCAGTTAAAATTACTAGTAAATTAATTAATTAATTGACATGAAATCAATCGATATTAATGAAAATATTCATATGAAAATTAATTATGATTATGATCTGGATCAAAACAAAGTAGTTTTATATTAAATGTGAATAAATTAACTGTGATTAAATAATAATCAATAAGAGATAATGATCATTTAAAAAGATAATTAGCTGCTAAATGCTAACTAGCTAACTAGCTTCTCTATGTGATTTAATCAGCAGCAGCAGCTGCTCGTGTCAATGATTAACTACGTGACAGGACGACGAGACAAAAACACACTGAAACCGAAACGAACACGTTTATCAAATCAACCTCAAGTGTCACATTTAGTTTAGTTGGTGAAGAATAAAAATAAAAACATCAGTTACCTTAAAAAACGCGACAGATGAGCTGATGAAGTCCAGTCACCGACAGAAACATTGATCAAAACGGATCGATAAACGTGGACACGGCGTCTAAACACTCACGAGACGTTGTTCTTCACGTGTGTCGTCATGTTGTCGAGCGGCGACGTCGCTGAAACGAACAAGAAACCACTTTAAAGCGTTAAATCAGCAGGTTTACACGGTTAGCTGCCATGCTAGCTGCCATGCTAGCTGCCATGCTAACTGCTCTGCTGCTGCCGCGAGCAAGTTAGCACGTGAACACCAACCACTTCCGGGTTTGGATTTTTAAAAATAAAAGCACAACGAAATTCTTCTTCTTCTTGTTTTTGTTTTGTAGATATGAAATAATATGAACATATTGAAAAATTATAAATTGAATAAAATACAAATATAAACATTAACCATTTAAACATGTTTGTTTAAGTTGAAAAAATCTTTGTAAACTAAAAAAAAATGATAAAAAAATAATAAATATAATAATTTTAACAAAATCATAGCACACTTTTGTAAAGAAACGAATGCAGATATTATTTTAAAAAGATATGTGTGTGTATATATATAATATCTTTAGGAATTTAATAATTTAAAACATTTAATATAATATATTCATATTTATGTGATGTTTAAAATTGTTTTTGGAGGGAAAAAAGGATTTTAAAAAAATTAAGAATAACACTGATGTGACCCCCTCAACCTAAAATAAAATGAAATAATAAATAAATAGATAAATACAATAATATCTATTATAAAGTTTTGTATCATAATATTGTTGGTTAGATAATACTTTATTACACATAACAAAATGGTAAAATTGAACCTAAATCAGGCGCTGATATTAATGTCACGCTTTTATTTTGTGAGTTATTTCCGGTGGTTTTGTTTTTATTTCTATTTAACTTGACTAACAACTTCCTCATCAGCTGACTGGTGAAAAAAAAAACACTTCCGCTCTGGTTGTTTAACAACAAACAATAAACTGTTTTATTTTTCTGTCATTAACTTTATTAATAAATTAATTAATGTAAATGTATCTGGATGTTTTTTTTTTGTCTCAGTTTAATAAAATTAAAGACTTTAGTTCATCAAGTGTCTGAACGTTTTCTGAAGCTCAGACAGAAACAACAGAAACTGATCAATCGAACCGAAAAAAAGAGAAACATTGTTACTGAAATAAGACACACGTTGGTGACGTCACAGTAAACAGTTAGTTAAAAACTAATTAAAAGATAATTAATGGCGAAGGAGGAAAAACTATTTCTTATATTTCTATCCATTTTAAAGAAGTGTTTGGACACGTTGAACATCTTTCAGTTCTTCATAATAAAACCATCAGAGACGTTTAGAGGAAAGTTGGTGACTCTTCTTAAAATTTACACATTTGTGACATGGTTGATTTTTTATGTAAAAAGTTTTTGTTTCATGTTGAAAATATATATTTCATGAAGAATTTTATTATGATTCTTAATTGAAACATATGTGATAAACTGTTACTTTTAACTGGTTTGTTTTACAGTGGAGAGAATCATTGTCTGCTTCTGATTTTACTTTTCAGTAACTTCCAAGTTTTATTTTGAAATGTTTATCCCGGGTTGTTTCGTTGAGTTTTACTTCCTGTATTTTCACTCCTGTTTAGTCACTTGACTCAAATATGCAACTGTTTCTAACCTCCTCCCTTCTTGTATATAAACACTTCCCTTTCCACATGGTTCCTTCTCTTGTCGTCTACATAGATAACCCTAACCCTGTCCTGAGTTTGATGCGTCTCTCTGGAGTTTCTCTGTTGTATTTTGGACTTTACCCTGCGTCCTGAGTAAGTTTGGTTTCATTTATTCAAATTCATTCAAACCCTTTGTTGTTTTGCTCAGCTTCATCCATCATTATTTATCTGTGTTTTGTGTCCAATCCTTCCTGTAATTCATGACAGAGTCTGTACACATGTAATGTGTTTGTACTTTAACTGGCTGCTGCTCATTTCATGGTGTTACTTTACATTGAACAACAGTTCAACCTTCATTTACTACATCATCACTGTCTCTAAATGACTGATCACTGAGTCAGTTCATCCACCACATTAAATTATAATCAAACACAGATAAACAGTCGACCAGACAGGAGCCACTAAGAACATGAGGTGGATCACACGACTCTGATTTCCAGGTCTGTGTGCTGGCTGCATGTATGTCAGAGATTTGATTTGGAGATTCAACATTTAGTCTGCACATCTCTAAATAGTGAAGAGTCAAAACATGTTTCTGTTCTGCAGCTACTTGATGAATCCTCCACAGCTCTGAGGTGGTTTAAAACCAGGTTTGGTCTGAAAACATCTCAACATAAAACAAAGGTTTTAAAGGGTTAAACACACAGTATCAAACCACTTCTCTTCCAGAAATTAGTCACAGCCTGATGCTTCTCCCTCTTCCTCTTTCTGTCAAACACAGCTCTGCTCTGCTCTCATGTCTCCTTGTTCCCTCCTCTCCAGATCTACAGTTTGAAGATGATGTAACAACATGTGGTGAAGCACAGAGACACATGTTGTTTAGATCAGCGCTAAAACTACTTTCACTTCTGAGTAAGTCAAACTTTCACACAGTCGCTGCCACTGAGACGAGGTGAAATGGCGCAGAAAGGACTTGATCTGGATCAGGAAACTTTCTCTTGTTCGATCTGTCTGGATCTACTGAAGGATCCAGTCACTACTACCTGTGGTCACAGCTACTGCCTGAAATGTATTAAAAGACACTGGGATGAAGAGGATCACAAGTGTATTTACAGCTGCCCTCAGTGCAGGAAGACCTTCACTCAGAGGCCTGTCCTGGAGAAAAACACCATGTTGGCAGTTTTAATGGAGGAGCTGAAGAAGACTGGACTCCAAGCTGCTCCTGCTGATCACTGCTATGCTGGACCTGAAGATGTGGCCTGTGATTTCTGCACTGGGAGGAAACTGAAAGCTCTCAAGTCCTGTTTGGTTTGTTTGGTCTCTTACTGTGAGAAACACCTGCAGCCTCATTATGATGTACCTCAACTAAAGAAACACCAGCTGGTGGAGCCGTCCAAGAAGCTCCAGGAGAACATCTGCTCTCGTCACGATGAGGTGATGAAGATGTTCTGCCGCACTGATCAGCAGTGTATCTGTTATCTCTGCTCTGTGGATCAACATAAAGGACACGACACAGTTACAGCTGCAGCAGAAAGGACTGAGAGGCAGAGAGAGCTGGAGCTGAGGAGACAAGAAATCCAGCAGAGAATCCAGGACAGAGACAAAGATGTGAAGCTGCTTCAACAGGAGGTGGAGGCTCTCAATGGCTCTGCTGATAAAGCAGTGGAGGACAGTGAGAAGATGTTCACTGAGCTGATCCGTCTCATGGAGAAAACAAGCTCTGATGTGAAGCAGCAGATCAGATCCCAGCAGGAAACTGAAGTGAGTAGAGTCAAAGAGCTTCAGGAGAAGCTGGAGCAGGAGATCACTGAGCTGAAGAGGAAAGACGCTGAGCTGAAGCAGCTCTCACACACAGAGGATCACAACCAGTTTCTACACAACTACCCCTCACTGTCTCCACTCAGTCCATCTACTCACTCATCCAGCATCAACATCCGTCCTCTGAGGAACTTTGAGGATGTGACAGCAGCTGTGTCAGAGCTCAGAGATCAACTACAGGACAGTCTGAGAGAGAAATGGACAAACATCTCACTGACACTGACTCAAGTGGATGTTTTACTGTCACAACCAGAGCCCAAGACCAGAGCTGGATTCTTAAAATATTCACAGGAAATCACACTGGATCCAAACACAGCAAACACACATCTGTTATTATCTAAAGGAAACAGAAAAGTAAAATGTATGAATCAACCACAGTCTTATTCTAGTCACCCAGACAGATTCACTTTACATTCTCAGGTCCTGAGTAGAGAGAGTCTGACTGGACGTTGTTACTGGGAGGTGGAGAGGAGAGGAAGAGTTAATGTAGCAGTCGCATACAAGAATATCAACAGATCAGGGGATAAAAGTGGATTTGGACACAATGACAAATCTTGGCGGTTAAGTTGGTATGATCACAAATATGAATTTAGGTTCAACAAGATCAAGACTCCAGTCTCAGGTCCTCAGTCCTCCAGAGTAGGAGTGTACCTGGATCACAGTGCAGGTATTCTGTCCTTCTACAGCGTCTCTGAAACCATGACTCTGCTCCACAGAGTCCAGACCACATTCACTCAGCCTCTCTATGCTGGAGTTTGGCTTTGGTCTGATGGATCCACTGTTGAGTTTATTAAAGTGAAATAGACAAACATGATTTAAGAAGCTGTGGGTCAAACTCTGTGTTTTAGTTGTTGAATTGATTTTGTTTCCATGTTTGTTGTTAAAAGCTCGTTGCTGTTGTGTTGAGGATATTACTGCTCATGATGGGTGTTGTTCACCTCAACTGATGTTTGTCTGATTCATTTAAATCTTTTACTAACATTGACAATACTACAAAAAATCTCATTAGAAGTGGAAGTGTTGCATTCAAGATCCGACCTGAAGGAAAATAAAAAAGCTTCTTGTTCTACAGAAAAATGTTACTGACGTTAAAAGTTCAATGTACAAACAGTATGAAACTTTTCACACGTTGTCGTCACCACACTGGGCGGCTCATTCAACACAAAGGCCAGTTTGTTGTATATGTCCTGGTCTGGAGGTCACAGCTGCAGTGGAAAACATATATATAATTGATCTAATGTATAATTAAATAATGGACTGCCCTGTTATTAATGTTAGAAAATGTAAATATCTTTTTTTTTACCTGATGAGCTGCCAAATTTACACAAAGATGTTAAGTGAAAGATTTACAAACAATATTTATTCAAGGAACCTACAGTATAAATGTATTTGTTGTGAATTCTGTATGAATCCTGTGTTTTTTATCAATTCAATCAGGAGATAAAGCAAAGTGAAAATGAAAATCAACATTTTCATTCAAACAAAATGATGAACTGTGATGAGAATATAGTCTTTGGTGCTTGGTCCATTAGGGGAGTTATTTAGGGTTTGGATAAAGAGCTTTGAAATACATCTGGTTATAGATGTACAACCCCAATTCTGAAAAAGTTAGTACATTATGGAAATTGTGAATAAAAACCGATTGAAAATGTCACGAATTCATTTCAATCAGGACTAACAAGAGAGTGTGTATAATGAAAAGAATTTTATTGACAGCACAAAATAATCTTTGGAACATCCAGCCAGATGTGGAAACCATGGAGGTGATGCATGATGCAGATCTTTGATGAAATGATCCTTTCCCCCAAAGAGAAGAGACAGAACAATAAGTAGAGCTAGACGTGAGGGGAGAAGGACATGTTAAAGACAGAGTATCAAGCTGGTGAATAAGCTCTACTTACAAAAAGGAGTGTGATGGTAGGAGAGGGAAGAGGAGCGATGACAAGAGGCTGATACCTCTGAGATGCAGGGGAATCAAGATGATGATGCAAGGGATGAAAATGTATGAAGAGAAGAGGCCAACAATACCACTAAGATGCAAGTTAGATTGAGACACAATGTAGGGAATGAAAATACATAAATATGAGAGATGGACGATACCGCTGAGATGCAGGGAAATCTAGACAATGTTGCACACCACTACCAGGATATGCGTGACTTACATGATCACCAGGGTTTGAGAGATCTTGAGCTGTCAGCATTGAAACTGAGTCAGGAAGAATGTAGGAATAGGAGAATGAAGACCAGTGACCCAACTGCTGTAGTGAGGCAGAGGACATACCTTGCATTGCAGCAGAAGTAGCAGCCCATATCTGAATTGATGTTTGGCCCGTATGCACCAACAACAGTCGGGACTGATTATATCTAGCTGGTATCTCTCCAAGCTACAGCTGCTTCCCCCTCAATGAAGTGACAGTCCATATTCGAGTTAGCTTCTCTAGTTGAGGATCAGACCTTCAACTACTGCCCAATGCACTGGGCCTCTGTGGTTCGTGGCCCATGTCAATTTATTATAAATACCATTGATTGTTGGAGACATCACTATAACACTACTGTCAGTGGGCAATTAAATGAACCAGCTAATGATAAAACATTAAACCCATAGGGTTGTGTGTGTTGTCCCACCATTCAAGTACACACACACACACACACACACACACACACACACACACACACACACACACACACACACACACACACACACACACACACACACACACACACACACACACACACACACACACACACACACACACACACACACACACACACACCTCGCATAGCTACACTTGTACCATACTGTTGCATTGTGATGTTGGCAGAGGTTGAACTGAACATCATGACAGTAATAATTACAGTAATAAGAGGTGTGAATCTTCACTCATCTCACAATTTGATTCGATTATGATTATTAGGTCAGTGATTTGATATCTCGATGCATCTCGATCCCTTCACATATAGACAAACAACACATATAGACAAACAACATAGACAAACA
This sequence comes from Polydactylus sextarius, assembly GCA_016801845.1. Classification (NCBI taxonomy): domain Eukaryota; kingdom Metazoa; phylum Chordata; class Actinopteri; family Polynemidae; genus Polydactylus; species Polydactylus sextarius. The sequence goes on along the minus strand of CM028912.1, from coordinate 1,270,484 downwards.
TATAGACAATTCGCACTCACATCCATAACTAGGGGCAATTTAGTATGCTCAATTCACCTATCCCCAGTGTTGCATGTTTTTGGCGGTGGGAGGAAGCTGGAGCTCCCAGAGGAAACCCACACAGACACGGGGAGAACATGCAAACTCCACACAGAAAGACCCTGCGCCTGATCCGGGAGTCGAACCCAGGACCTTCTTGCTGTGAGGCAACAGTGCTAATCCCTGTGCCGCTGTACCGCCCAAAGTTTTACTTTTATATCATAATTTAATCATAAATTAGAGTTAACATGAAAACACTTTCTGGATCTTTTCAATGATTTTACAAATATTTTTCAGATGCTACAGTTATAGCTGAGGTGACTGTCTCCAGCTCATGGTGGCATTTTTTCTAGTGCTTGGCGCTGACAGATCTCTCAGCAGTCAAAAAGTCAAACCCAGATGACGTTATCCATATAACACTTAAGGTATGTTTGAAGGTAAGACAAAGGACCATGAAATGAGTAGACAGAGGTGACGCAATGGACCATGAAATGCCTAAGATATTTGTAGCAAATAGAGAAAGATCAGAATTTCCATCACATTCGCTATCCGAGTAACTCTGTGTACAACTTGTCGCCGTCCCAAACGGGCCCTTTAGCGATCAGCCACCTCTTGTGGCTTAGCTGCATTTCCATTTTGGCAGAACACGCTGGCAGTTCAGCCCATACAGACCTCTAGTCTCCCCACAGTTTCTCCGTTAACAGCTAGAAACTTTTTAGGCCTGTGAGCGGTATCCGCTGATAATTAATAACAAAATAAAAACTTTCGCCCATGCAGACCTTTTATCTCTAAGATAAAAGCTGTATCTGCTGATAATTATTAAAAAAAACTTCAGCCTGTGCAGACCTCACAACCTTATGCGGTTATGGCTAAAAAAAACATGATGCCAATGACATCTTTATCTCTTCATACTAAACATCAAACATTAAAGAATTACTACTGAGCCCTGTTTAACCTGATACATTGTTATTGTTACACTCTGTCTCTACTCTCACCCTCTTTGGGGAAAAAAAAAATCCCCAAATACACTTACTTTTACACTAACCCTGTAAAGGCTGGCTCCACAGTTAACACTTTTGCCATTAACCACACTATTCCCTTTATTAACGACCCTTTAACCCAAACACACCAGTCCTCCCGTACACACTCCACCGACTTCTATCAATCACTTACAATAAAACTTCATCCCACACAATCACACTTTCTCAGACTTTCCACACCAGGATTTTTGTTTTTTCAGACATATCTTGGGCACACAGAGACGAACAAAACACATGAAATACACAAAGAGATACACTGTGCTGCGTTCAGTCCTCATGACCACCTCCAGTGAGTGTATACTCATATACATACACACTCATGTACATATATACATACATGTACATTTTATTTTTTATTATTTTTATTTTTTATGTTATTGGTTAGGTTCAGAAGCAGTGAGACAACACAAAAACGAGACCTCTTTCACCTGGTGGGAATCAACCTCTGCAGTCAGACACCATTCAAATGTGTAGATTATAACAGCTCTGCTTACCTTTAAATCTGGTGTCGTGGTGCTGGTGTGCGGTGGTCGATTCCCCCGGAGGCTGAAGGTTCAGGTCTCAAAAACTTCCCCTGGTTGTCTCGCCAATATTAATGTATAAAAAACCAAGTCAGAGTTGTTGAAAGAAACACACAGCGTGTTGGAGTCAAACGCAGCAGAGTTTATCGTGTCTCCTGCAGTCTCCTGGCATCATGACATCATAACCAATCAAGCGTTACTTTCTTATCTCTTATTTTTCTCTGGGCCAATCAATTGTCATTTCTTATTTTCTCATTGTCCCACCTACTGAGACTGTCACTCAAACTGGTTTCAGTGGCGGCTACAACTGGCATTTTTACGCCACATACACGTCTCATGCTCTCATATGTTTGACTTCTTTAAGGGTTATCATTTAATACAAGTTTTATACTCCATCACCATTATTGTCCTTCTTACTGCATTTTAAAATGGTATGTATTTGAAAAAATGATATATTTGTTCACACACACATGCATTGGAAATAGTTATGTTATACAAGGTAATATCTTTGTTCCTCACACATACACAAAATGCTGTTTACTCACATCTGTGTTTTTTATCTGTTGAAACCCACACATATACAATGAAACCTTTGTGTTCTGTGTCTTCTCTTCACAGATAGTTTCATCCCCACAGGTTCTAACCTACTGTAACGAAGTGCATTTCGTTACCTGAGACTGATGGTTTTGGCCTTGTAAATATTACAAATAAATAACGTATTATTTGCACAATAATGTACGGACTATAAAAAAAAGAGATGGCACTTTGCACTTTAGCTACGACAGCACTTTATTTACCAAAGTTGGCACGTTACATTTTGCACATTGCGTATTTGCACATTTTGTATTGGATATTTAATTTGCTATTTATTGAACCTGACGACCGCGGGTGGTTGCGCGTCCTCAGGCTGGGGTGGGAGTAGGTGCTTGGCTCCGCCTGTAAGAGGAGAGTGACGTTAAGATCTGATCAAACTATTTAAATTATTGGAAACGATAGTAAAACAGCAAGAGTTGGTAGAGATTGGTTGGTAAATATGTGTAGAGGAAGATCGTGTGGTAAACATATGGGTAGTCTGTAGCTAGTGCCGTGGTTCGAGTGCGTTGTCGGTGTGAACACTTACCTGTCCGGTCCGGTGTCTGCTCCAGGGTGTGTCGCCAAAATGATTCCCCCAGGGACGTGGGCACCTTGATAAACGTTCCGGACCAAGGGGCAGGATAGGAAGGGGGAGCGGTTCAAAATTTCGGTGTTTATTTTATATATATTCTAAATATGTTTTATGGGTTTATTTGAAGAGGAGAAGCAGGAATAGAATTATTATAAATATTATCTGGTAAATTTATAAGATGAAACTGTCATGAATAAAATAGCCATTTGATAATAGTTCTGTAGTTCCTGTGGGTGGAAGTGTCCAGTGGTGAGGACCAGTGGCACAGTATATAAGGCGCCAGTTAAGATCAGTCTGTGGAGCTGGTTACATCTACGCAGATGCTTGTCTCCCATCCTCTGACTGCCATGATGAGTTTCTTTTGCACAATAAACACAAGGTGAACTGGGAAACCTGATCGTTGTCTCCTACCTTTCTTTGGCATCATCCAGCCGCATACACATCCTCCCGACACCTACAGTGTGCAGGCTTTAACTGAGCCTTTGAGTAAAAACTATTAGTAGAAAGGCATTGGTCTATTTTATTCATCAGTAGTCATGCATTAATAATATACTGAGATGTCATGGTTTCAGAGACGCTGTAGAAGGACAGAATACCTGCACTGTGATCCAGGTACACTCCTACTCTGGAGGACTGAGGACCTGAGACTGGAGTCTGGATCTTGTTGAACCTAAATTTATATTTGCCATTGCAACAACTAAACCACCAAGATTTTTTATTGCGTCCAGATACACATTCATTTAATATCCCTGCTGTGCTCATATTCTTGTATGTGACTGCTACATTAACTATTATGAATTAAGGTTGTGACTGTTTTTTTCTTCAAACATTGTTGCTGTTTTAAAACAAAAACTTCGGTAAAAATGTGAATGTTCAACTTTTCACTTGTATCAGAGAAACATTTGACCAGTGGCTTCTGTTCTCTGTTATTTACTGGTCACAACATGACATTAACACTACAACTGATACAAAACACAGGAAATTCACAACAAATATATTTATACTTTAGTTTATTCAAACTAATGTTGTTTCAGTTCAACATCTTTGTGTTAATTTGGCAGCTGATCAGGTAACAAAAGATATTTACATTTTCTAAGATTAATAACAGGACAGGTCATTGTTTAATTAGACATGATATCAATTATATTAAGAAAATAAATGTTAGATTTACCAACAGGTTAAAGAAAAATATTAGTCTGAGTTTATATTTTCATAGTGACAAACATCAGTTGAGGTGAACAACAACCATCATGAGCAGTAATATCCTCCATGGCTGCAGCGCCACCTACAGACACTCACACATCAACACAACAATAAATGAGAAGATAATAAAGAAGTGATGATGATTGTTTGATTGACAGGTGATCTCTGTGCAGAGCAGAAACACAACAGCAACGAGCTTTTAACAACAAACATGGAAACAAAATCAATTCAACAACTAAAACACAGAGTTTGACCCACAGCCTCTTAAATCATGTTTGTCTATTTCACTTTAATAAACTCAACAGTGGATCCATCAGACCAAACACCAAAGTCCAGCATAGAGAGGCTGAGTGAATGTGGTCTGGACTTTGTGGAGCAGAGTCATGGTTTCAGAGACGCTGTAGAAGGACAGAATACCTGCACTGTGATCCAGGTACACTCCTACTCTGGAGGACTGAGGACCTGAGACTGGAGTCTGGATCTTGTTGAACCTAAATTCATATTTGTCATCGTAACATCTTAATATCCAAGATTTGTCATTGTGTCCAAATCCACTTTCATACCCTGATCTGTTGATATTCTTGTATGCGACTGCTACATTAACTCCTCTTCCTCTCCTCTCCACCTCCCAGTAACAACGTCCAGTCAGACTCTCTCTACTCAGGACCTGAGGATATGAAGTGAATCTGTCTGGGTGACTAGAATAAGACTGTGGTTGATTCATACATTTTAGTTTTCTGTTTCCCTCAGATAAAAACAGCCATGTGTTTGCTGTGTTTGGATCCAGTGTGATTTCCTGTGAATATTTTAAGAATCCAGCTCTGGTCTTGGGCTCTGGTTGTGACAGTAAAACATCCACTTGAGTCAGTGTCAGTGAGATGTTTGTCCATTTCTCTCTCAGACTGTCCTGTAGTTGATCTCTGAGCTCTGACACAGCTGCTGTCACATCCTCAAAGTTCCTCAGAGGACGGATGTTGATGCTGGATGAGTGAGTAGATGGACTGAGTGGAGACAGTGAGGGGTAGTTGTGTAGAAACTGGTTGTGATCCTCTGTGTGTGAGAGCTGCTTCAGCTCAGCGTCTTTCCTCTTCAGCTCAGTGATCTCCTGCTCCAGCTTCTCCTGAAGCTCTTTGACTCTACTCACTTCAGTTTCCTGCTGGGATCTGATCTGCTGCTTCACATCAGAGCTTGTTTTCTCCATGAGACGGATCAGCTCAGTGAACATCTTCTCACTGTCCTCCACTGCTTTATCAGCAGAGCCATTGAGAGCCTCCACCTCCTGTTGAAGCAGCTTCACATCTTTGTCTCTGTCCTGGATTCTCTGCTGGATTTCTTGTCTCCTCAGCTCCAGCTCTCTCTGCCTCTCAGTCCTTTCTGCTGCAGCTGTAACTGTGTCGTGTCCTTTATGTTGATCCACAGAGCAGAGATAACAGATACACTGCTGATCAGTGCGGCAGAACATCTTCATCACCTCATCGTGACGAGAGCAGATGTTCTCCTGGAGCTTCTTGGACGGCTCCACCAGCTGGTGTTTCTTTAGTTGAGGTACATCATAATGAGGCTGCAGGTGTTTCTCACAGTAAGAGACCAAACAAACCAAACAGGACTTGAGAGCTTTCAGTTTCCTCCCAGTGCAGAAATCACAGGCCACATCTTCAGGTCCAGCATAGCAGTGATCAGCAGGAGCAGCTTGGAGTCCAGTCTTCTTCAGCTCCTCCATTAAAACTGCCAACATGGTGTTTTTCTCCAGGACAGGCCTCTGAGTGAAGGTCTTCCTGCACTGAGGGCAGCTGTAAATACACTTGTGATCCTCTTCATCCCAGTGTCTTTTAATACATTTCAGGCAGTAGCTGTGACCACAGGTAGTAGTGACTGGATCCTTCAGTAGATCCAGACAGATCAAACAAGAGAAAGTTTCCTGATCCAGATCAAGTCCTTTCTGTGCCATTTCACCTCGTCTCAGTCGCAGCGACTGTGTGAAAGTTTCACTTCCTCAGAAGTGAACTGTAGATCTGAAGTCGAGGAACGAGGAAAAGTACATTAACAATCAAATATATTTTGAAATGTGTGGGTGTAAACTATGCTGCCATGCAGGTTTTGTCACCAGCCTCTGTGTCTGTGACGAAGTAGCTGCAGAACAGAAACATGTTTTGACTCTTCACTATTTAGAGATGTGCAGACTAAATGTTGAATCTCCAAATCAAATCTCTGACATACATGCAGCCAGCACACAGACCTGGAAATCAGAGTCGTGTGATCCACCTCATGTTCTTAGTGGCTCCTGTCTGGTCGACTGTTTATCTGTGTTTGATTATAATTTAATGTGGTGGATGAACTGACTCAGTGATCAGTCATTTAGAGACAGTGATGATGTAGTAAATGAAGGTTGAACTGTTGTTCAATGTAAAGTAACACCATGAAATGAGCAGCAGCCAGTTAAAGTACAAACACATTACATGTGTACAGGCTCTGTCATGAATTACAGGAAGGATTGGACACAAAACACAGATAAATAATGATGGATGAAGCTGAGCAAAACAACAAAGGGTTTGAATAAATTTGAATAAATGAAACCAAACTTACTCAGGACGCAGGGTAAAGTCCAAAATACAACAGAGAAACTCCAGAGAGACGCATCAAACTCAGGACAGGGTTAGGGTTATCTATGTAGACGACAAGAGAAGGAACCATGTGGAAAGGGAAGTGTTTATATACAAGAAGGGAGGAGGTTAGAAACAGTTGCATATTTGAGTCAAGTGACTAAACAGGAGTGAAAATACAGGAAGTAAAACTCAACGAAACAACCCGGGATAAACATTTCAAAATAAAACAGGAAGTTACTGAAAAGTAAAATCAGAAGCAGACAATGATTCTCTCCACTGTAAAACAAACCAGTTAAAAGTAACAGTTTATCACATATGTTTCAATTAAGAATCATAATAAAAGTCTTCATGAAATATATATTTTCAACATGAAACAAAAACTTTTTACATAAAAAATCAACCATGTCACAAATGTGTAAATTTTAAGAAGAGTCACCAACTTTCCTCTAAACGTCTCTGATGGTTTTATTATGAAGAACTGAAAGATGTTCAACGTGTCCAAACACTTCTTTAAAAACAGAAACAACACAACTTAACGATCAGATTTATCTGACTATCTGATCATTCACACTTTGGTTTTGTTTTTCATTAAAATGTCTGTTGTTTTTTAATGTTGTTTTACAGGATTGTTAACAAGGAATCAACTTAAAAAAAATGACACCAATGTGTTATTAATATTTTTTTAATCTTTTTATTTAACCTTTATTTTACCAGGGAATAAAAATCACGTTGAGATGGAAATCTCTTTTACAAGTGAGGCCAAGAAGGCAGCACATTAATGAGCAGAGAATGTGGGAACAATGGTCACTTCGAAACCCACAATCTAAGCTAACAAAGAAACAGCTGTCAGCTCAGTGTTGCAACATCCACAACCGGAAGTTGCTGTCACAACTAGAGATTGATGATGATGAGCCAGGACACCAGGTCAGAGGGGGGATGTCACAATCACCCCCACAATCAGTGACTGGGTACCAAGACCCAACAAATACCAACAGCCTCAACTCAAGAGCTGCTGACCTGAGAAGGAAGATCATGGCCCAGTTAGAAACCTGGAACCCCCATCGAATACTGAAGTTGACCTGTAAAGTACCCTCAGAAGATCTGCTAGTAGATGTGAATGCTGCACTAATAACAATACCTACAGCAACCATCACCGAGACCAATAAGCTGATACACAGCACAGCAACACTAATCCTTGAGATGCTTGGGGTACAAGATGGGCTCAGGACATTACACGCAGCACCCACCATGGCAGATCCGTTTAGAGGCCAAGATAAGGGCAACATGGAGAAAAGTTAGCCAGCTAGCAGAGTTACAGAAAGGCAACATGTAAACCAAAGGGGCACCCAGAAAATACAACAAGCTCTCCATACCAGAAGCACTTGAAACTGCCAAACAGAGATTAACAGCTCTGGCCATCCGACTGAAGAGATACATCAAAAAGGCAGAGGCCAGGAGAATAAACAAGCTGTTCTCCACTGAACCGGCCAAGGTGTTCTCTTAGTGGCAGGGAAATAATAACAACCGGTCAGACCCACCAAGAGCTGAGGTGAAACAATACTGGAAGGGAATATGGGAAAGAGAGGCATCACACAACTCAGATGCCCAATGGCTAGTAGACCTAAGAGCTGACCACAGCAATCTCCCAGAACAAGAACCAGTAACCATCTCAATGGCAGACATTCAAAAAAGAGTGTCAAAGATGAAGAGCTGGACAGCACTGGGCCCCGATATGATCCATGCCTACTGGCTGAAGAAGCTAACTGTACTCCATGAACGCCTAGCAGCACAGATGAACCATCTGCTGAAGGATGGGTCCCACCCAAAGTGGCTAACTCAGGGCAGGACAGGCTGTCAGAGAGATTCTTCCCAGAAATTAATTTGCAGACAGCACACAATCAGGAGGAGGCAGTTGATGAGTTGAACAGATAGATAAGTTTTACTCGCAGCAAGGGGATTCAGTTACAGAGTACACAGTGCTCTGGTACAAGGTAAGTGAAAAATCCAAAGAAATGAGCTTCTAACACAGTCTTATATGCCAGAACAGGTAGCTTCAGAGTAGGAGGAAACAGTTTCTTTTTCAAGGAAGGTCGCTGGTTGGCTGTTTCAGCCCACGATATCTCCATGCTCACAGTTTTCTCTCTCTATGATCAAAACACATTCCTACCTACCTTGCTGACATTTCACTAACACAACATGTCTTTTCTTCTTATAATCAAGCAATACATAGTCAGCAAAAGTCATGGTGACATTCTCTTATTAAATAATTAAGCAGTGCATAATATTAAAGAAAATACAGTTAGATTTTCCACACACAGGCCAAATCCAGAAGGACCCCAGAAGGGACCCATCCCATCCAACTACCGGCCAATAACCTGTCTCTGCACCACATGGAAGGCCCTGTCAGGCATCATTATTGCGGCTACGATGAGTAAGGATTTGGCTCAATACATGAGCGGGGCTCAAAAGGGAATTGGTAGCAACACCAGAGGAGCCAAGCACCAACTGCTGGTCGATAGAGCAGTCACCTGAGACTGTAAGAACAGACAGACCAACCTGTGCACCGCCTGGAATGACTAAGACAGCCTACGACTCAATGCCCCACTCATGGATGCTGGAATGTCTGCACTTGTATAAGATCAACAGGACCCTAAAGGCCTTCATCCAGACCTCGATGGGAATGTGGAAGACAACCCTTGAGGCTGACACAAAGCCAATAGCCCAAGTCAACATCAAGTGCAGCATATACCAAGGCAATGCACTATCACCACTGCTGTTCTACATAGGCCTGAACCCCCTCAGTCAGATCATCACAAAGAGTGGATATGAGTGCCAATTCCCAAGTGGAGCAACAATCAGCCACCTGCTCTACATGGATGACATCAAGCTGTACGCCAGGAATGAGCAAGAAATCGACTTACTAATCCACACCACCAGGATCTACAGCAATGACATAAGGATGTCCTTCGGATTGGATAAGTGTGGCCGGATGGTCTCAAAGAGAGGCAAGGTGATCAGAACTGAAGGGGTCGACCTACCAGAGGGCAACATAGGTGATATCCAAGACACCTACAAGTACCTTGGTATCCCACAAGCTAATGGAAACAATCAGGAGGTAGCAAGGAAGTCAGCCACAACCAAATACCTCCAGAGAGTAAGGCAAGTCCTGAAAAGTCAGCTGAATGGCAAGAACAAGATCTGAGCCATCAACATGTACACACTGCCAGTCATCAGATACCCTACTGGGATCATAAGCTGGCCAAAGGAGGAGACAGAAGTTACTGATATCAAGACAAGAAAGCTCCTCACCATGCACGAAGGGTTTTACCCCAAATCCAGCACCCTGAGACTGTACACTAAGCGGAAAGAGGGAGGCCGAGGACTCGTGAGCATCAAGGCCACAATCCAGGATGAAACATCAAACATCTAAGAAAACATCAAGACAATGGCCACAAAGGATGAACTGCTAAGTGAATGTCTCAGGCAGCAGAAACCCAATGAGAGTGCAGAGGAAGAGGAGCAGACAACTTGGAGGGATAAGCCCCTACATGGAATGTACCATCGTCAAATTGAAGAAGTGGCTGATATCGAAAAGACCTACCACTGGCTGGAAAAGGCTGGACTTACAGACAGCACAGAGGCACTGATCATGGCAGCACAAGAACAGGTCCTAGGTACAAGAGCCATAGAGGCCAAGATCTACCACAGTAGACCAGACCCAAGGTGCAGACTGTGCAAGGATGCCCCTGAGACAGTCCAGCACATAGTGGTAGGGTGTAAGCTGCTAGCCGGGTCAGCGTACATGGAGAGGCACAACCAGGTAGCTGGAATAGTGTACAGGAACATCTGTACCCAGTATGGAATAGAAGAACCCAAATCCCAATGGGCTGTGCCAGAGAAGGTGGTAGAGAACAACAGTACCAAGGTTCTGTGGGACTTCAGCTTCCAGACTGACAAACAGCTCCTGGCTAACCAAGCGGACATAGTGGTGGTGGACAAAGTGCAGAAGAAGACAGTGGTGATAGATGTGGAGATACCAGCTGATGCCAACGTCAGAAAGAAGGAACATGAAAAGGTTGAAAAGTACCAAGGGTTGAAAGAACAGCTGGAACAGATGTGGAAGGTCAAGGTGAGCGTGGTCCCTGTGGTAGTAGGAGCACTCGGGGCCGTGACCCCCAAACTGGGAGACTGGATCCAACAGATCCCAGGACCAACATCTGAAGCCTCAGTCCAGAAGAGCACAGTCCTAGGAACAGCTAAGATACTACACAGAACCCTCAGACTCCCAGGTCTCTGGTAGAGGACCCGAGCTGGAGAAAAACACACACAGATACCACCCAGGAGGGTGAGAGGGAGAATTTTTTTTAAACAATCAACATAATATATTTTTGCTGATTAAATTATGTTATAAAAGTAAAACTTTTTTAATAATTACTCTTATTGTTACTGTCAAGACAGTTGAAGTTGTACCAACATCACAATGCAACAGTATCGTACCTACAAGTGTGTCGACGTGAGGTGTGTGTGTGTGAATACATGAATGGTGGGACAGCAACACACACAACTGTATGGGTTCAATATTTTATCATCATCTAGTTCATTTTAGAGGTCATTGACAGTAGTGTAGCAAAATCTGACAACATCATCAATCAATAATATTCATTATCAATAAATTGGCATGACTGAGCAAATCCTGAAGCAGGGACGTGTGTGTCTCTGCTGGTGTGCCCACAACCCACAAGGAGAACCACAGGGCTCACTAACACACACTAACTCAAGGGACACGGACTGTTACCTCGTTCAGGGGAAGGAGGGGGAGCTGGCAGGAGGTGCAGAGGTACCAGCTGGATATAATCAGGCTGGCCTCTATGCATAGTTCTGTCTCTGGAACCAAACTCCTCCAGAGGCTGGACCCTCGACCATGCTGCACCAGGTGAAAGGTGGAGGGCAGGTGTGGGCATGTTAATTGCCCCCTGGCTCTCTGCCTGTGTTCACTGGTGAATGAAAGGGTCGTTTCCTTGTACAACAGCCTCAGTTCTGTGTTTAACATATTGTTAGATTCAACTAGTTTTTCTCACCACATAAACAAACCTACTGACTGTTTCAACCACACCCTTGACCTTGTTCTCACCTATGGTGTTGATGTTAACAATTTAATAATATTTCCTCTTAATCCTCTTCTCTCTGACCATTTCTTAATAAGGTTTGAGTTCACTGTGTTAGATTACACAACTTCTGAGAAGCAGTTTCACTACAGTAGGTGTCTGTCTGACGATGTTGTGGCTAAATTCAATGAACAGTTATTTATCCAAGTGCCATATATGAATACAGCAGAGGATGACTATCTTAAATTTACTGCTGCACAGGTTGATCATGGTTTTGACAGTGTTGCATCTTGCCTACGTTCAACACTTGATGCTGTTGCCCCACTGAGAAAGAAGGTAGTGAATCAGAGGAGGAGAGTTGGTTTAACTCACAAACACAGGCTTTAAAGCAACAGTCAGATTCTAGAGAGGAAGTGGCTTCAACCAAACAAGAAGAACTTTATGTAGCCTGGAGAGGTCAACTCGGTCGGGATTCAAACCGGCGAACATCTGCATGGCATATATGCCAATGTGGTGCGCTGTAGCCACTCGGCCATCCAGGTGCCCAGCAGTAACGACTTTATGAACTTTTTACAAATAAAATTGTTGTCATCAGAGATAAAACAGTTACCTCCTTCCCACTTCAGGAGCTGATATTTCATCCAGTGCAGTAGACTTGGAATCAGCAGTAACAGCTGATTTTTATCTGGACAGTTTTTCTCCCATAGATCTGAACTGACTACAACAGTTTCTTCATCCAGACCAATGACTTGTCTCTTAGACCCTGTTCCAACCAGGCTGTTTAAAGACGTCCTACCTTCAGTTGATATGTCCATCTGGGGTCTGATCAATCTATCTCTAGTAAAAGGCTACGTACCACAGGCTTTTAAAGCTGCAGTAATTAAACCATTACTTAAAAAGCTACTCTGGACCCAGGTGATCTAGATAATTATAGACCCATATCAAATCTCCCTTTTATGTCCAAAATCCTGGAGAAAGTTGTTGCTGCTCAACTCTGTGATTACTTACATGAGAATAGTCTTTATGAGGATTTCCAGTCAGGGTTCAGACTCATCATAGCACAGAAACAGCATTAGTGAAAGTTACCAATGACCTTCTTATGGCCTCAGACAATGGACTTGTCTCTGTTCTTGTCCTGTTGGATCTTAGTGCTGCGTTTGACACAATTGATCATAACATCCTGTTAAATAGACTAGAACATGTTGTTGGATCAGAGTCACTGCACTTTCTTGGTTTAAATCGTATCTATCAGATAGATTCAGTTTGTTCATGTACACAATGAGTCTTCCACATGTACTGCAGTTAGTCATGGAGTTCCACAGGGTTCTGTGTTAGGACCAATCCTCTTTACCTTGTACATGCTTCCCTTAGGAAACATCATCAGGAAGCACAATATAAACTCTATTGTTATGCAGACGATACCCAGCTGTACTTATCTATGAAACCAGATGAAACTAACCAGGTCATCAAACTTCAGGATTGTCTTAAAGACATAAAGACCTGGATGACTCAGAATTTCTTACTTTTAAACTCAGACTAAACTGAAGTCATCATACTTGGCCCTGAACATCTAAGAACATCATTGTCAGATCATATAACTAATCTGGATGACATTCCTTGTCCTCCAGTTTTACTATGAGGAACCTTGGACTAATCTTTGATCAGGACATGTCATTTTATCTCATATTAGACAAGTCTCTAGAACAGCTTTTTTCCACCTACGTAATATTGAAAAAATCAGATATCACAGTTATACCGATGACACGCAGCTGTACATCGCTGTCTCCTGATGACACAGGGCCAGTTGATTCCCTTTTAAACTGTATTTTAGATGTTAAATCATGGATGGCAGCAAATTTCCTGCAGCTCAACCAGGACAAAACAGAGGTCTTAGTCATTGGTCCTCCATTGGTTCTCCCCCTCTCCCCCGTCCTCCTCCCTCCCTTTCCTCTGTCTCTTCTCTTTCTCTTTTCTCTGTCTTCATTTCTCTCCAGCCAGTCGAGGCAGATCAGACCGTCCACTCTGAGTCTGGTTCTGATGGAGGTTTCTTCCTGTTAAAGGGAGTTTTTCCTCCATTGTCGCCAAGCGCTGCTCATTGTGGAAATGTTGGTTTCTCTATGTAAAGACCCTTGAAATAAATGTTTTTATGATCTGGTTCTATATAAATAAAATTCAGTTTAATTTAGATTTAGGCTCTTTGTTCCACTGCAGCTGTGACATCCAGACCAGGACGTATACAGACGTATACTTTGAATGAGCCGCCCACTGTGGTGACCACAACATGTGAAAAGTTTCATACTGTTTGTACATTGAACTTTTAACGTCAGTAACATTTTTCTGTAGAAAAAGAAGCTTTTTATTTTCCTTCAGGTCGGATCTTGAATGCAACACTTCTACTACTAATGGGATTTTTTGTTGTGTTGTCAATGTTAGTAAAAGATTTAAATGAATCAGTCTTTATCAACAAAATCAGTTTGTAACTATTGAGAACAAAGAGACCATTTTCTCCTCATTCATCATATTTATTGTTTAATTTGTTTGAAGGTTTATATTTTCATAGTGACAAACATCAGTTGAGGTGAACAACAACCATCATGAGCAGTAATATCCTCCATGGCTGCAGCGCCACCTACAGACACTCACACATCAACACAACAATAAATGAGAAGATAATAAAGAAGTGATGATGATTGTTTGATTGACAGGTGATCTCTGTGCAGAGCAGAAACACAACAGCAACGAGCTTTTAACAACAAACATGGAAACAAAATCAATTCAACAACTAAAACACAGAGTTTGACCCACAGCCTCTTAAATCATGTTTGTCTATTTCACTTTAATAAACTCAGCAGTGGATCCATCAGACCAAACACTGAGTCCAGCATAGAGAGGCTGAGTGAATGTGGTCTGGACTTTGTGGAGCAGAGTCATGGTTTCAGAGACGCTGTAGAAGGACAGAATACCTGCACTGTGATCCAGGTACACTCCTACTCTGGAGGACTGAGGACCTGAGACTGGAGTCTTGATCTTGTTGAACCTAAATTCATATTTGTCATCGTAACAACTTAACATCCAAGATTTGTCATTCCATCCAAATCCACTTTCATACCCTGATCTGTTGATATTCTTGTATGCGACTGCTACATTAACTCCTCTTCCTCTCCTCTCCACCTCCCAGTAACAACGTCCAGTCAGACTCTCTCTACTCAGGACCTGAGGATATGAAGTGAATCTGACTGGGTGACTAGAATAAGACTGTTGTTGATTCATGAATGTTACTTTTCTGTTTCCTTCAGAAAATAACAGATGTGTGTTTACTGTGTTTGGATCCAGTGTGATTTCCTGTGAATATTTTAAGAATCCAGCTCTGGTCTTGGGCTCTGGTTGTGACAGTAAAACATCCACTTGAGTCAGTGTCAGTGAGATGTTTGTCCATTTCTCTCTCAGACTGTCCTGTAGTTGATCTCTGAGCTCTGACACAGCTGCTGTCACATCCTCAAAGTTCCTCAGAGGACGGATGTTGATGCTGGATGAGTGAGTAGATGGACTGAGTGGAGACAGTGAGGGGTAGTTGTGTAGAAACTGGTTGTGATCCTCTGTGTGTGAGAGCTGCTTCAGCTCAGCGTCTTTCCTCTTCAGCTCAGTGATCTCCTGCTCCAGCTTCTCCTGAAGCTCTTTGACTCTACTCACTTCAGTTTCCTGCTGGGATCTGATCTGCTGCTTCACATCAGAGCTTGTTTTCTCCATGAGACGGATCAGCTCAGTGAACATCTTCTCACTGTCCTCCACTGCTTTATCAGCAGAGCCATTGAGAGCCTCCACCTCCTGTTGAAGCAGCTTCACATCTTTGTCTCTGTCCTGGATTCTCTGCTGGATTTCTTGTCTCCTCAGCTCCAGCTCTCTCTGCCTCTCAGTCCTTTCTGCTGCAGCTGTAACTGTGTCGTGTCCTTTATGTTGATCCACAGAGCAGAGATAACAGATACACTGCTGATCAGTGCGGCAGAACATCTTCATCACCTCATCGTGACGAGAGCAGATGTTCTCCTGGAGCTTCTTGGACGGCTCCACCAGCTGGTGTTTCTTTTAGTTGAGGTACATCATAATGAGGCTGCAGGTGTTTCTCACAGTAAGAGACCAAACAAACCAAACAGGACTTGAGAGCTTTCAGTTTCCTCCCAGTGCAGAAATCACAGGCCACATCTTCAGGTCCAGCATAGCAGTGATCAGCAGGAGCAGCTTGGAGTCCAGTCTTCTTCAGCTCCTCCATTAAAACTGCCAACATGGTGTTTTTCTCCAGGACAGGCCTCTGAGTGAAGGTCTTCCTGCACTGAGGGCAGCTGTAAATACACTTGTGATCCTCTTCATCCCAGTGTCTTTTAATACAGTTCATGCAGTAGCTGTGACCACAGGAAGTAGCCACCGGATCCTTCAGTAGATCCAGACAGATCGAACAAGAGAAAGTTTCCTGATCCAGATCAAGTCCTTTCTGCGCCATTTCACCTCGTCTCAGTGGCAGCGACTGTGTGAAAGTTTCACTTCCTCAGAAGTGAAAGTAGTTTTAGCGCTGATCTAAACAACATGTGTCTCTGTGCTTCACCACATGTTGTTACATCATCTTCAAACTGTAGATCTGGAGAGGAGGGAACAAGGAGACATGAGAGCAGAGCTGTGTTTGACAGAAAGAGGAAGAGGGAGAAGCATCAGGCTGTGACTAATTTCTGGAAGAGAAGTGGTTTGATACTGTGTGTTTAACCCTTTAAAACCTTTGTTTTATGTTGAGATGTTTTCAGAACAAACCTGGTTTTAAACCACCTCAGAGCTGTGGAGGATTCATCAAGTAGCTGCAGAACAGAAACAGACAAGTTCCTGTGACTTTCCTGGCAAATTAAGTAAAACATTTAATAATATATAAATAACAAATAATAATTAAATATTTAAATTGTTTGTTTCTGTTTTCACATTGTCATTTGTTTGTCTTATTTTATTTGATTGTTTGACATCCATAGTTTTTCATGTTTTCATTCAGACTTTACAATGAGTGTGTATGTGGTCGGGATGTTTGTGCTAGAGTGAGAGACACAGCCCCTAGAGTGGACAGAGGGTGAAAAAATATCCTCTAAATTTCTCACTAAAACTGTGCTCACGGCCACAAATTTCACTCTACACATTAAATATTCTCCAAAATTGTAGTCACACTCCTCCTGATTCCCACAATGTGTTTACCTAAACAACAGCTTTTACAGTTTTTGAATGGGAAGCCTAGAAGTGACAAGATGTTGGACCAAGAGCTCCATTCACTCCCATGTAAATCCAGCCAAGCTTTCAAGCAGAAAATCAGAAATGTGAGCTGTGTTAAACTCGCTCTAATGTCCACATTTTTGACACTAGAAAGAAAAAAACACATCTATGTGTTCACGAAAGCCTTGTAGCTGCAAATCTGAATTTTTTTTTTGGGATATCTGCTTTACTTTTTGAAAAAATCACAGTAGTTCGCGGTGTCAGTTTGGCAGCAGGTGTGTGTGAGTGTGTGTGTGTCCTTAGTGAAGCAGCTGCTTCAGCAGCTACTTTGAACATTAATGAAAGTTGATCACACATTGACAAATGATATATCAAAACATGCGTCTTGGCGAGACTATTACTTTTTTTTTTATCCAAACCCGAATTTTTCATGACATAATTTGCGAATGAGGAGGAAATATTCGCAACGCTTGTCGCGAATAATCATATAATAATATATATAATATAATAATCAGCTTTATCATCTCATCTGATCATGACGCTAGTCACCAATCATTTCCCTCCTTCTTCATATGATGATTGGTGAAATGTTTTCCTTCTTTTTCTACCACAATGAAACGAACAAATAAGGACAAGATGAGGTGAAAAAGGAAATTGTAGCGTAGACTGCTACACTCTCGCTATTCCCCGCAGGGGAATTGTCTAGTTTTATTTAATATTTTATTACTTTTTATTTTTATGTTTTTTTAGTAATTTGTTGTCATCCTATCATATATCATTTTATTTCATCTTAAGAATTTTATTTTGTTCACACATCACTTTTAAATCTTTTTTGTATTTTAATGTTTTAACTATATTATTTTATTTTAATGTGTTTTTTAAATGTTACTATGTGTATCCATCTTGTTTTTTTTTAGTTTTTATTTATATTAATCTTTAATTAGTTTTTAATACATTTATTTAATATTTTATTATTTTTATTTATGTGTATATATATGTGTGTTTTAGGTTTTATTTTATCATTTAAACTGTGACGATCTGTGATCGACTGATCAGGTCTCGTGAACCCGGAAGTGTCGTTGTGTTTCTGCAGCAGCCGCAGTTTCTCTGAGGTAAGAAACAAAAACAGGAAACAAACTAAAAAACGCGTCTTGAAAAATCCAGAAACTTAACGTTTGTTTAGATGAAACATTTTAACATTCAAACATTTAACTTCACGTTACGTGTCATTTCAATTTGATGATGAATTAACCTGAAAACGTCACCACGTGGGTTTCAGAGCCGAGCGACGTAACGTGGTGGAACGTTCTGTTCGATTTAAGTCACGTCAGCGCCCGAGCGGGGCGGGGCTTAAAAATAACGCCGTGGTTCTCAGCTTAACGCTCTCAACTCCGCTCTCTGTGGCGGTGCTTCTAATTAAAAACGAGCGCTCCTCTAGCGATGTAAACTAACGGCAGAAAAACACGTTTTTACACGAATTATCGCTGATTTTCAAACATTAACCAGAAATATGAGTTAAAGTGAAACATTATACATCTACAGGATCGTTTAAGAAGTTATATTAAACTTTAATAAAACCGTATAACACGTTTACGTCTCATAGATGCACGTGTGTTACAACTTAATCACATTATTGTGGATGTTTATTTATTTGCCTTTTCGGTTATAACGACATGCAGTTTTAATCTTGTGAAGGGAAAATATGAATTTTACAGCGTATTTGATTGTAGGTGATTAGTTCATGAATTGATTAACTTGTTAAAACCAGAAAATAACTGATTAATTAATAGTTTTAACATTTTTAAGGCAAAAAAACAAAAAAAAAAAACAGAATAAATGTGAATTAGTTCCATGTTTCCAGGTTGTCAGATGATAATTTATTGTTATAAATCAAATTATCTTATTTGACAGTTTATAGGTGAAGTTATTAATATAAAAAATTGTTTCTCGTGATTTAAATTACATTGAGTTGCAGATATTAATATTTTAAACACATAAAAACATAAAGTCAGGTCTGTAAAATAAAGGTTTTTCAGTGTTTTCTTTTTTAAATATACGACACTGTTTATTTTCCCAGGGTGCACTGCGTCAGGTCGTGTCATCAGCGCCACCTGCAGGAGGCTGTCATGGGCTTGACGAAGCAGTACCTGCGCTACGCCTCCAGCGCCGTGTTCGGCGTCATCGGCAGCCAGAAGGCGAACATCTCGTACGTGACGCTGCGAGGAGGAGAGAGGGGGCGCTACATCGCCGTGGCGGCCTGCGAACACGTCTTCATCTGGGACGTTCGTAAAGGAGAGAAGGTCGGGATTTTATTTATTTATTAATTATAAACTTTAAACGTTTTCAGATCTGACTCAGATTTCTGTCTTTGTGTTTCGTGAAGGTTTTGATCCTTCAGGGTCAGAAACACGAGGTCACCTTCCTCTGTCCGTCGCCCGACGGCAGCCATCTTGCCGTCGGATACGAGGATGGCGCCGTTCGGATTTTCAATCTGATGAACGGAGAGAGCAACGTCTCCTTCAACGGACACAAGTCGGCCGTCACCGTCATCGGCTACGACGCACTCGGAGCCAGACTCGTCACCGGATCGAAGGTGACGTCGTGTTAAAACAACGCGGTTTGTTTGCCTGTTTATTTGAAAACACTTTTTTAAAATTTTTGACCGTGTCTTCCTTCCTTCAGGACACAGACGTGATCGTGTGGGACGTCATCAACGAGTGCGGCCTCTACAGACTCAAAGGACACAAAGACGTCATCACTCAGGCTTTGTTCCTCAAAGACAAGAACCTGCTCGTCACCAGGTAAAACAACAACAACAACATAAAAGTTACTGTTGTTGCAGATTAATTATTTGTCGTGGGACGGTTTTAACTTCACCAGAGACGTAACAACAACGTAAACAGGAGATGTTGCGTCAACGTTAATAAACATCGTCCTCTCTCTTAAAGACCATTTATGTTCTATAAAGGAGACTCATACGGAGACGCAGCCTTTCGTCCGTCATCACGTTAATAATGTGGTGGTTTTCAGGATCTTACTGATCCGTATCAGCAGCATCAGATGCAGTAACACCACCAGAAACCATGGGGGCAGTGTTGGACAGTGTAGCTCAGTGTGACCAGAGAGAGGAACGAAGAAGAAGAAGAAATCTCCGTCCACATGCTGCGACGTGTTTAACGTCGTCAGACCACCACCGTCTACACGCTGACTCTTTATCTCTGTTACAATGAAGCTGTGATCTGCTTCACCGTCGACATGTTTGTTGTGTCTGAAACTTACATCGCCGTTTGAGGCTCTAAACTCTCGTGGACGTGTCGTTAACAACCACGCATGGGGAGTATAAAAGTAGGGGGAATAAATGGTCCCGTTAGCTCCCCAGTGAGGCGCCATGCTGGCAGCTACTCCCTCTGCAGCTTGGTCAACGCCGCGACTTCTTCCATCTTATTACGTAGAGATCGTACATGATCGTACGTCTCTTCTCCACCACGTGGTTGTGTCTCTACTCTGCTGGACTCTACTGGACTCTACTGGACTCTACTCAGTCGGGTAGCAGACACCTTGTTTTCCATCACAGTTTGGTTCCTCCTCCACGTGAATGTGGTGAGTGGAGTCAAACTGCTGCGACGTCACGACACTAAAACATCAGTAAACATTAATGGACATGGAGGAGATGCTGTACTTGTTGCTGGGTTAGCTTACGACCAGGTAGCTACGACGATGGCTATCACTCTTGTCCTGTTTATTGATTCACCTGTATTAACATTTTAGTGTAAAAACAGGGTCCATCTTAACTCTAACACATCATAACGTAACATCGGTCATTCGTTCATATGTTTATCTTTTATGTTTTTAGCTCCAAGGACAGCTTCGTGAAGTGGTGGGACCTGGACACTCAACACTGCTTCAAGACCATGGTGGGACATCGCAGCGAGGTGAGGACGCCACGTTCAGGATCGTTTGATCCGGATTAGTCCAGATTTATGTTTTTAAATCAGCCACAGCAGCTGATGAGGTTTTAGTTTGAAACTTAAAATCACTTCACATTTGTTTTCTGTCGACATCAGATTCTTTTACCTGTTACATGTTACCTAACTTTACTACATTGGACTCATGAACCCACAAGATGATAGTTGTAGTTTTATATTAAATGCTGACAGGTTTATATGTGTTTGTAGGTGTGGGGCATGGCGCTGCTGAACCAGGAGAACAGACTGTTGACAGGATCTGCAGACAGCGAGCTGCGAGCCTGGGACATCACCTACCTGGAGGAGGTGACGACGAGCTGCTTCTGAATAAAGATGAAGAAATCATTGATCACTTGTTGTAACGTTTCTGTTTCTGTCTCTGGCTTCGTTCAGGAAAAAGCTGAAGGTGAACCTAAAGTGAAGAAAGGAAAAACTCTGCTGGACGACGACGACGATGACAAGGAGGAGGAAGGAGAAGACGAGAGTCTGGAGGAGGTAGAAGAGATGTTGTAACAAAATTAGCATAAGAATTAGATGGTTTTTTTTTGTTCTCATGTTGTTTCTTTTCAGCGGATCTTGAGTTGTAAAAAAGCTGGATCCATCCTTCGAGAGGCCAGAGATCGAGTCGTCTCTTTAACGACGGACGCTAAAGCCAGAGTCGTCGCCTGCCACGTGAGTCCTCTCACGTTTGATCAGCAATCGTCTTTACTGTTCCACGTTTGAATCTTCTAATCTTTTTCTTTTTCTTCTCTCCATCCATCAGGGAAACGACTCGATCCTGGAGCTTTTCACCGTCCTGTCAGAAGAAGAAGTGCAGAAGAAAATGACAAAGAAGTTGAAGAAAGCGAAGAAAAAGGCGTCAAAGTAAGAAGAAGTAGCTCATTTAGCTGCTTTAGCTAACTTTTAAAACATAGGGAACTTTGTTATTACAGCCTGTCTGCACATCTGCTCGCTAACGTTAGCTTCACTAAGCTAAAGGTCGCTAATGTTAAGGCTGACTTCAGTGATCAAACATCCCCTCGAGTACTTCAGTTTATGTGTAGGGACCCTATTCATGCTACTGCTGAAGTGAAGTGATATTTTGAGCTTTATTAGTGGTTAAAAAATGACAGTTTAGATACGTTTGGCTGACTGCCCCATTTACTTTCATTGTTAACTATTTTGCTGTGAAAACAAAAGACGGTCAAACTGGATATTACTTCAACCAACGTAACGGAGTTTGACTTGTATTCATGGTGAAATAGACTCTGGTTCATGTTAAGTTATGCTATACGTTATGCTAACATTAGCTTATCTTCAGAGCTCAAGAAGATGCAGGAGAAGAAGCAGCTGAGCCGCTGGTGGAGCGAACGTTAAAAGACGAAATCCTCCGACTAACGAACGTCAAAGCCTCAGCGAAGATCAGGTGAGTTTGTTTAAAACAGGAAGTGATTTTACCATCATTTGATTCGTTTTTAACACCGTCTCCTCTGTAGGTGGGTGGACTGTCTGTTGTGTGCAGGCGGTGAGCTGAAGGTGGCGCTGCTGCTGCAGAACAACACGGTGGAGACGTACAGTCTAAAGATGGCTGATAAAACCCCGACGGCCAATAAAACGTCTCGCCTCACGCTGGGCGGCCATCGCACCGACGTCAGGACGCTGGCGTTCAGCTCTGACAACCTCGCCGTCCTGTCGGCGTCAGGAGACACCGTCAAAGTCTGGAACAGGTGAAGACGTTGTTGTTTGGTGTTGTTTTGTTTTGTTTTGTTTAGTTTGGGTTTTCTAACTTCCTGTCATCAACGTCACGCAGGTCGACCCTGCAGGTGATTCGTACGATGTCCTGTGAATACGCTCTGTGTTCGATGTTCGTACCTGGAGACCGACAGATCATCCTGGGAACAAAGGTAGGAGACACGGTCGCACCTCGGCAGGAAAACAAAGAATCTATGAGAGTTTTTAAAGCAATTTGATACAATGTCGAGATTTTAGAGATATTTCACTTGTCGTGATGTGACAGTGTGGCGTGACTTGACGGAACACGATGTAACTTGTGAAGATGTCGTGACGTATCGTGAGTTTACGTGACGTGACAGAACGGAGCGATGACGTGGTTAAAGATGACGTGTTGTGACTTCACGTGTTGCGATGTAATGTGTCGTAACTTGTGATGTTGTGACTTGACATAATGTGGCGTGACATGTCCTGACAAACCATTACATGTTGTAAAGTTACGTGTTGTGATGATGATCGACGTGTTGCGACTACATGATGCGACGTGGTGTGACAGTGACGTAACGTGAAGTTACGAGTCATGATGTAAAGATGACTGCCCTTGTCATGTGATGTCATGTTGTACGTAAAGATAACGTGTTATATCTTGTAGTGACAATGATGTAACAAGCGTTACAATTCGTGACATAAAGGTGACGTGATGTGTCGTTATTTCACTTGGCGTGACATGATGTCGTGTCATGACTTGTCACGTCATAACTTGATTTGATGTTACGAGTCATGACACTAAGATGTTGTGACGTGTCCTAACATGTCATTACATGTGAAGTTACGTGACAAGTCGTGACGTAAAGATGACGTCATGTTGTGACGTATCGTGACGTTTTGATGCCATCGTGTCGTATTATGACGTGACTTTGAATATTATAGCGACAAAAGAAAGGAAAGGAAATAATAATATTAGTAACAATTAAAAACATAAAATGAATCATAACAAACTGGTTATAACAACGATCACATGCAGAGGAAACTGTAAACATCAACATTAAAACATTGATCATAGTATTTATTTATTTAAATTGAATTCTAACCTTTGTTTCGTCCGTCAGAGCGGGAAGCTGCAGATCTTTGAGTTGGCGTCAGGAAGTCTCCTGGAAACCGTCGACGCTCATGACGGAGCCCTGTGGTCCATGTGTCTGGCTCCAGATCAGGTACAAATATAAATTTTTAAATATATTTTAAATATATGTTTTATCTTTTTAACTTTAACCTTGTGTGTATCCTGCAGAGAGGGATCGTAACAGGAAGCGCAGACAAGACGGTGAAGTTTTGGGAGTTTGAGCTTATTAAAGACGAAGAGACAGGACAGAAGTAAGTCACCGTGATGCTTATAAACATACTAACTGCTCTGTGATTGATTGATTGATTAATATATTATGGTGTGATGCAGGAGGTTGACAGTAAAACACACTCGTACGCTGCAGCTGGAAGAAGACGTCTTGTGTGTGAAGTTTTCTCCTGACCATCGTCTTCTCGCCGCCTCGTTGTTGGACTGCACCGTCAAGATCTTCTACACCGACACGCTGAAGGTTTACGACATGTTCCATTAAATAAAGTTATAAATGTTGTTTACACGTTAACTGAACATTTCTGTCTCCCTGGTTTAGTTCTTCTTGTCTCTGTACGGACACAAACTACCTGTGCTCTGTCTGGACATCTCACATGTGAGTGCTTTTATTTTGGTAAAACAAAAAACAAACCGGGTTTAACTTTGTTCAACTTTAAATTTTATAGTATTAGCTTGTTTTCTGACTAGCTAAAGTTAGAACTGTAACAAAAAGCAGCTTTCTATCTTATGTTAATGTTTTAACAAGAGAATCCTACTTTATGCTAACATTAGCATGTTTATAACGTTCTTAAATTATGATGGTAACAAACTATTGAAACCAACCAAATGCTAACATTAGCATTTTGGCTACAAAGCATGATCCAACATTATACTAACATTAGCATTAAGGGTTTAGAATTAGCCAACATTAGCATTTTAGCGGAAAAAGTAGGTTCAACTTCATGCTAATATTAGACAATGTTTGTAGTAAAGTCAACGTTACCACTGTTGATGATGTCATCATCATGTAGCCTCGTGTTCCTGCCTCTGACCCTCTGACATCATGCTCTTGTTTCCAGGACAACACGCTAATCGCCACCGGCTCGGCCGACAGAAACGTGAAGATCTGGGGTTTGGACTTTGGCGACTGTCATCGCTCCATGTTCGCTCACGATGACAGGTAACGTCTGGATTCTGTTGTGTCTTTGTTTCTTTTCTTTCTTTTTGTTTCTGTTCTAATTAATATTTATTAAATAATATTTTTTTCTGTTTCCCTCCTTAGCGTCATGTTCCTCCAGTTTGTCCCAAAGACTCATCTGTTCTTCACAGCAGGAAAAGACAAGAAGATCAAACAGTGGGACGCTGACAAGTTTGAACACATCCAGACATTAGAGGTGAATTTCATGTTTAGAGCATTAGCTGCTATTAGCTATTAGCAAGGATGTTGCACGTTCATCTACTTCAATACCGATGTTAGTGCTTGTTTTGCAACTGCAGTTAGCATGCAAACAGCTAGCTGGATAAGACATTAGTGTTTTTTTTTTTGGCTTAATAGCAGACTTCATGGTACCATTAGTATTAAACATTTAGAACTAGCCATCCTTTGCATTTTAACAAAAAGTTAGATGCAACTTTGTTCTAACATTAGCATCTTGGCTTGAAGACACAATTGTAGTGTATGCTAACATTAGCTTGTTTACAAATAGCTGAAATTAGGATGTTTAGTACAGGACAAATATTAGGCTGCAACTTTATGCTAACATTAGCATTAATGACTTAGAACTAGCAAACATTATCACTAACAAAGAGAAATGCTAACATTAGTATTTTGACTTAAAAGCAGAATTGGTACCATTAGCATTAAACATTTTCAATGCAACTTTGTTCTAACATTAGCATTTTGGCTAAAATACACAATTAAACTTTATGCTAATATTAGCTTCATTATAAATAGCTAAAATCGGGATGTTAAGAATAGTACAAATATTAGGATCAAACTTCATGCTAACTTTAGCATTAATGGTTTAGAACTAGACAACATTAGCATTTTAACAAAAAAATGCTAACGTCAGCTTGCTTTATAACTAGCTAAAATTAGAATTTTAGCATCAAGGTAATATCCAGCCTCATGCTAACATTAGCATTTATGGTTAAGAACTAGCCAACATTAGCATTTTAACTCAAAAACTTTATGCTAACATGAACTTGTTTTTAGCAAAAAGGTAATATCCAACCTGCTAATGCTAACATTAGCATTTCAGCTAAAAAGCAGGATGCTATGTATGCTATGAATTAGCCAGAAAAAATGTAGCTGGTGTTTGGTGATACCTGTGCGGTGTTAGCTTAGTTTAGCTTAGCTTAGCATCATCTGACCTGTGTCTCCGTGTGTCTCAGGGTCACCACCGGGAGGTTTGGTGTTTTGCCATCAGCCCCAACGGCGACCACATCGTGTCATCGTCACATGACAAGTCGCTGCGTCTGTGGGAGCGAACCAGAGAACCGATCATCCTGGAGGAGGAGCGGGAGATGGAACGAGAAGCAGAGTTTGAGGAGAGTCTCGCTAAAGGAGACGTTCCTGTGGTGAGTGACTGGTTTTTAGATGTTTGACGCATTCAATAAATATGTTAATCGTTTATCTCATCATTTAATATTATTTAATAATATAAAGTGATGAATTAACTTGATTTTTATTGACAGGTTCCTGGAGAGACTCAAGGAGAAGCTGCACCAGCTGGAAAGAAAACTGTGGAGACGGTTAAAGCTGTGAGTTGACATTTCTATAATTAATGATTCTGATATTATAACTTAAAATGTGTTTTAATCTTCAATGACTTGTGTTTGTCACAGGCTGAGAGAATAATGGAGGCTTTAGAGCTTCTCAAAGAAGAAGCCAGGAAGTTGGAGGAGCATAAATACGCTTGTGAACACGCAGGAAAAGAGGTAAAGACGTCAACGTTAGCTAAAGATTTACTTGATAAGACAAACTTGTTACAGTTTAGAGGTTGCATCACGTTTTTTGGCCAAAACTTGTGAATTTAAACACAAAAATAGATGCTACATGCTACATTGCTAATAGCAACAATAGTGCGTTGTTGCTATTAGCCGTAGGTAACATTAGCCTTAGCTGCTAACTGCTAGCAGAGATGTTGCAAGTTTACCGGCAAACTTCATTTTTTAACTCGTCTTTGGTGCCAATGTTAGCGCTTGTTTCTTGCAGTTAGCATGCTAACTAGCTAGCCCAGTTTGCAAGTAGCGTCATTAGCCTACGTTGTCAGCAGTAAAAGACCCTCAGCTGTTTTTGTTTTTTGTTTTGTAAAAATGTTGTCAACTTTATTTTAACTGAAACAAAATGAGTAGCAACCAAGTACTAACATTAGCTTGTTTATAACTAGCTAAAATTAGAATGCTAACAAATGGTAGGATCCAAACTCATGCTAACATTTCCATTTTGACTAAAGAACAGTAGGTTTCAAGTTCATGCTAACATTAGCTTGTTTATAGCTAGCTAAAATTAAAACCTAACCTCATGCTAACATTAGCATCAAAGGTTTAGAGATAACTAGCATTAGCCTTTTAACAAAAAAAGTTAAATTCAAAGTTATGCTAACATTAGCATTTTGGTTAAAAAGCGGGAGTTAGCTTGCTAGCTAGCTAGCCCCAGACCATAACAACATGGCTTCATCAAATCGAAATGACAATTTGATTCTTTTATAAGAAAATGTTAAAATGTAACAAAGTTCTGACGTTGTTTTGCAGCTTCCTCTTCCGAAGCCGAACCCGATCCTCGTAGCGTTTGGAAACATTTCAGTGAGTAAAATCAACTAGTCTGATTTATTGATTATTGATTGATTATCAGGTCGTTTTCATCGTCTCTGTCTTTATTTCAGCCGTCTCGCTACGTGTTAGACGTCATAAAGAAAGTCAGATCGAGGTAAAGATCAAACACGTCGTCGTGTTTCTATCAGTTTTTCTGTCTCTGTGATAAAACACTGTTGTTTTCTTTTCTCTCCTGCAGCGAACTGGAGGTTTCTCTGCTCGTTTTACCGTTTCACTACGTCCCAGAGCTTCTCCAGCTCTTCAGCAGCTACATCCAACAAGGTTTAGAGGTCGAACTCGTCTGTCGATGCCTCTTCTTCCTGCTCAAGTGAGTCAAGTCTGAAATGAAAATAAATTAAAGGATAAATAAAAACAAAACTGTTACATCTTTGGTGCTGAGATGTTTCTGTGGAGAAGAGAAAATAAACAAGTTATTTAATTTTATTCATTTTATTTGTCAGGAATTACCCAAAAAAGTTAAATAGAGGAAAAATTTAAGTATTGAATTAATTAAAATAATTATTTCATTTAAGTTCGACACATGATCAAAATTAATATTACAGCATAATCAATGTATTGTATCTATAATGTCAGAAATTACAAAAATTTTAATTTTATTCTATTTAAGTCTGACATGATCAAAAATTAAATTACATAATAATGAACTAATTTTATTTATGTCAGAAATTAACCCCCAATAAATAGAAGAAAATGTACATATGGAAAATAATAAATAAAATATTTAATTAATAATAAAAATTATATAATTATATAAATATTATATATAATTAAATAATAAAAAATTAATATAATTTGTATTTATAAAATATTTAATATTAATTTAATTAAAATTAATTAGTAAATCATCACACTCGTGAAGCTAAAGCTGTTTTATTTTTTTGACATAAAAAAAAAATGTAATTTCAGCTCTAGATTTTTATAAAACTATTAAATATGGTGAGTTTAAGTGAATAAATATAAAAAATGTTTTTATTCTCCAGGATTCATTTCGGTCAGATCTCCAGTAACCAGATGTTACTGTCCGTCATCGATGAGTTGAGGATGAACACGTTGTCCAAAGTGTCAGAGATCAGGGTGAGAACATAGAAACGTATATAAGTGTTTTGGTTTTTTGCTTGTTTTTCTGTGTTTTAATTTCTGTCGTTTCTTCAGGACGTGATGGGCTTCAACAGCGCCGCGCTTCACTTCCTGCAGCGAGAGATCGAAGCTAAAGAGGAAGTGACGTTCTTCGCCGAAGCGACGGGACGATTAGAGGAGAAGAAGAGGAGGAGGAGGAAGAGGGAGCGCGCCGTCCTCACCATCGCCTGAATCTCACCCACATGTTGTTGTTTGTGTATAAAACGTTTTGTTTTTCAGTGACGTCAACGTTTCATTTCAGAAATAAACGACACCTGAATTTTCTCTGCAGCTTTTAGCGTCTTTAATGGTTTAAACATCGTTACAACGTTTCACTTTTATTTGACTTGAAACAAAATGAGTGGCTACAAATTATGTGGCTACAAACATTATGCTAACGTTAGCTTCTTCACAACTAGCTAACTTTAGGATGCTAACAGATGGTAGACTCCAACCTAATGTAACATTAGCAGTAAATGTTTAGAATTAGCCAACATTAGCATTTAAACAAGAAAGACTCCAGAGAAGAAGTCTCCAACTTTATAAGACTCCAACTTTAAGCTAACGTTAGCTTCTTTAAAACTAGCTAACTATAGAATGCTAACATTAGCAGTAAATGTTTAAAATTAGCCAACATTAGCATTTAAACAGTAAAATTGGATCCAACGTAATGCTAACATTAGCATTAAAGGTTTACAACTAGCAAACTTTAGCACCGAAACAAAATAAGAAGATCCAATTTTATGCTAACGTTAACTTCTTTACAATCAGCTAACTTTAGGATGCTAACAGATAGTAGGCTCCAACCTAATGCTAACATTAGCAGTTAATGTTTAGAATTAGCCACATACAGATCTAAAGGTTCAGTCAGTTCACGAGCTCCTCGGTGAGACGTCGTTTGACTTCACAGTTTGGGATTTTATCGTGTCAGGACTCGACGTGTTGAACATATTTCATAGTTAACGTCGGTTCATGATCCTTCACGTTATAGAAACACGACAGCGAACGAGAGTCTGACACCTCATTTGACGTCACGTTGGACAGAAAACAAATTAAGTCTTTTATTATTTACAGGGTTGTAAAATAAAAGTCGTAAATGTCGTAAATGTCACACCGAACAAAATTAAAAATTCTTCAGGAAAATCCCAAACCGCACTGTAACACCAGGTTCACACCCAACTGGAGTTTAATTTAATCTGTTTAAAAAAAAAAAAAAAAGAAAAGAAACGTAACATCGTTTTGTTTCTTCAAACGTGTACGACGCTAACGTCACGTCGAGGTCAAACCACGACGTCACGAACACTGGCGACTTTTCTAACGCTTCACTTCATCTAGTTACAAAGTTACAAATCTTTGATCTTTTAAACAGAAACATTTCATTATTTAAACCATCTGAACCAGAAACATTTGTATCAAAGTTAAAAACGACATTTAAACCGATTGGTTGATTGATCTTTAATTAGTTTTTTAATTAGCGTAAATAAAACTTCTACAATCACGTCACATGAACCGTTTTACCTAAAATATAAAGACATATATAAATAAAACAAATCAAATTAGATTAATTAAAATTTTTGGAAACTATTGAGTTTAACAAACATTTATGACATTAAATTGATTAGATAAATTATTTTATATCATCTAATTATTATCTGTTATAATTTGTGTTTTTTTATATATTTTTTGATGATTAATAATTAATAAAGTTAATAATTTTAATAAAATCTACCGTCAACGTCTTGGTTATAATATAAACAATAATTTATTTTAAACTTCTAAATTTTTCATTTAATTTAATTTCTTTCATCTATAATAAATAATCCAGTTTTGTGTTGAGATTAATGATAAACAACATTTTTGTGGTTGATTTCACATATTTCTCATTTTAAATAAATTAATTTTAACCTCTTTTTTTAATTAAACATTGACATTTAATTTCTCCACTTTCAGTCTTTTGAAGTTGTTTTTTTTTTTTAATAAATATTAAAAACATTATTGATCATAGTTCAGATGATCAATCAGACTTTAACCACCAGGTGGCAGCATCGTTTCATCTTAATCGTTCAGATGTCGTCTTTTCCGTCCGACCACCTGCTTCACTGTTCAACCTCCACGACGGTCGACAGGCGGCGGTGACCTCTGACCTCTGACCTCAGGGTCAAACGTGAGGTCATGTGATCACGTGATCATCATCAGAGGCGTCGGACGTCTGATCAGACCAATCAGAAACGTGATCTAAGTTTTAATGTGGAGTTGGATTATGTTCTTTTATTATAGCAACATTCAGGAGCGTAACATGTTGAAAACTGTTTTCATTTCACAATAAAAATACAAAAAAAAAAAAAGATCATTATCCGCCCTCAGAATAAAATATAAAAATAAAATAAACAAAAATAAATACATAGAAAAATTAAATAGAAAATTACATAGAAAATTAAATTATGAATATTAAAGTTAAATTAAAGTTGAAAAATAAAATATAAAATATATTTTATAGAAAAAATAAATTAAATAAGAAAAAATTTAAGAATTAAATTTAAATTGAATAAATAAAATTTCATTTCAAGGACATTCCAGGTGTTTACTTTAGAATAAAAAATAAAATAACAATAAATAATAAAATAATATTATATAATAATCAAAAATATGTATTATATTACAATAAAAATAAAAATGTGTGATCACCTGCAGCTGAAAATAACAATAAATAAATAAGTAGTAAAGTACATGACCGTTGTTTTTCAGCTTTAACAAATTGTTTTTGTTTATTATTAATAAAAACAACATAAACACACGGAGCATCGTCAGTCGTGTTTGTGTCAAAAATGGTTCTGATCATTTTAATTTAAAGTTTCAGGTGATGAATCTTCTCTACATCGACAGCAGCTTCACTCCGTCCTCCGGTGATGACATCATCACCAGCGCCACCGTGGCGTCCAATCAGGCGTCAGCCCGTCCGTCGACCTGGTGTTAACTCGCTGTCCAGGTGGAAGCCGCTGTGAGATATGAGGTGGTGGAGGTGGAGGTGGAGGTCGACGGAGACTGATGAGGTGACGGCGACGACGACTGAACTCGACTGAACTCGACTCATGAATGTTTCCTTTCTCTTTTTTATTTTTCCTTCAGCTTCGACGTCTCACACTTCATTCCTCCATGTTTGTGTCGTTTTTGTTTTTTTTTTTTTTTTTTTTTTTTAACGCCAGAAACGTGCAGCTACTTTCATCTAACAACTAAAACTGACTTTTTTCATTTTTAAAAAATTTTTTCCTGTTTTTTTTAAACGTCGTCGTTTCTGTTTCTGAGTCGACGGAAGAAGGAAACATGTTTTAATAACGAGGCTCTGAGGAAACCGGGAGGTCAGGCCTCTGAGGGACGTTATGAAGATACACACACACACACACACGTATGTAACACACACACGTATGTAACACACACACACACACAGCAGCCTCGTAACTTTGCAATAAAGAGTTAAAACTCAGAAAAACTGCACTTAAACTTTGTAGAAACGTGTAAAACAGAAGAAAAATATTCACTTTAGACCCAAACACACACACACACACACACACACACACACACACACAGTGTTTAAAAGCTCTCCAGTGAAAGTCCACGTCGCTGATGTAATTAGTGATTTTAAAGCTGTGCACTTCATATTACAAGTCATAAACAGACATTCAATCCTGCTCTTTGACAGAGATGTTTATTCTGGAGTTTTATAGTCGACTCAGGACGTTTCTGTGTTTATTCTCACAGAACAATAATGCTACTATGCTCCAGAGTAGGAACGCTACTCATTGGTCCAATTAAACACAGAAAATAAATACACACACACACACACACACACACACACACACACACAAAGAAAAGATGTTCTGCTCCTGCACTGATTTTATGTTTAACAGCAGCAGGAAATTAATTTTCTTCAAGTTTAATCAGTCGACCTGGTTCAAATTACAAGAACTGGAAATGTTAGCGAACTAACTTTAAAGCTGCTGTGTTTGTTTTAGCTATCGCTACATAGCTAACATTAGCATTTTTGAGATATAAGAAGCTAATATTTCCATTTAAAGTAAAAACTAGCAAGTTACGTAGGTAACATAGCATTAGCAGCTGTTTTCACCCACTTGCTTTTTTGTAGCATTGACGTTAGCATGCTAACTAGCTAGCAAACACTGTAGCGCCTACAGGATGTACGCTAACCACAAGCTTTGTAAACACTTATTATCTACGTTAGCTCGTCCATTGGGTCAACTTGCCTGGAAGAGCTGGAAATATTAGTGAACTTTAAAGGTGCTATGTCTTTGTTTTAGCTATTGCTACAAAGCTAACATTAGCATTTTAAAGAAACAAGAAGCTAATATCACCTAGCAAAAACTAGCAAGTTGTAACATCGCTAACAGTAGCATTAGCAGCTGTTTTCTAACCAAAGATGTGCAAAGATCTGATTGTAACTTTAACTCATTTTACCTGTTTATTTTATTGTAGCATTGACGTTAGCATGCTAACTAGCTAGCAAACACTGTAGCACTGACAGGATGTATGCTAACCTCAAGTCTTGTAAACACGAATTATCTATGCTAACTATGTTAGCTTGTCCGTCAGGTCGACTTGCATCTTTCAAACTAGAAGAACTGTGAATTTTAAAGCTGTTATGTGTTTGTTTTAGTTATCGGTATATAGCTAATATTAGCATTTTAGAGAAAGAAGAAGCTAATATTACCATTTACCATAAAAACTAACAAGTTGTAACATAGCTAACAGTAGCATTAGCAGCTGTTTTTTAACAAGTGTGCAAAGATCTGATTGTAACTTTAACTCATTTTACCTGTTTGTTTGTTTTTTTGTAGCATTGTCATTAGCATGCTAACTACCTAGCAAACACCGTAGGGGCCAGTAGCACTGCTCCTAAATAATGTACACTAACCACAAGTCTCGTAAACACAATTATTTACGTTAGCTCGTCCGCCAGGTCGACTTGCCTGTTAATTAGCGAACTTTAAAGCTGCTACGTGTAAGTTTTAGCTATCGCTACATAGCTAACATTAACATTAGCATGTGTTCTGTTGTATTATTGATGTTAGCACGCTAACTAGCTAACCAGCTAACCAATAGCGCTACAGGATATAAGCTAACCTCAAGCCTCGTTAAAACCAATTTAAATTAATTTCTGCACATAAAAAAAATGAATCAAGCAAAATAAATTAATTAAGTTTATTCTATTGCTGCATAGCTAAAGTTAGCATTAGTCTGTTTAATCTAAAGTGGACAAACCATTAAAACCATTAAATGTTTTTACATAAAAAGAAGAAAATCTACTGGAGCTGGAAATGAGGTTGTTGATTTTTTTAGTTTTTAAATCAAAAGTGGCAGAATTTATTTTGAAATAGCAGTTTGTGTAGCAGCAGATTGAAAGAAGCAGAGCTTTTTTTTTTTTTGGTCAAACATTACAGCACTGATTTACGAGCAAAGACACTGACCCACAATCCTCCTGACAGACGTGCAATTTCCTGTGTGAGAAAACACTAAGTTAATCCACGCAGCAACAGAAAGCCACGGACAGAAACCATTTGTAAATGAATAATAGTCAAAGAGCTGGCAGGAGAAACACAGGACGCAAGAGAGACAGATCGACTGTCACCAAAGCTGCAGTTTCAGAGTTTAACTCAGAGTTTCCTACAAAAAAAACCTCCGACTAGTTACTTTTATGGTATTTCCTGTGAAAATCCATAAACACCGACGGCATGATTGGCCCGAGACGTCGACTTATTTTATGTAATTCCACAAATCTGGAGGCACACGTCATAAATATTCAACAGAAATTACACACACCGCCAACGTTTCAAATGTTTCATCCAAACTGTGACATTATCATAAATCTTTCAGAAAATTATTAAACTAAAAAAAAAAAAAAAAAAAACTGTAGTGTGGGAGTGTGGTTTAAATATGAGTCAAGACAGAAGCACGACTGTTTGGATCAGTGATCACAATGAAGCTTTGTAAAACTTTCATGCAACAAATAATGATACAAGTGTTGCTTATTTAACAAAATAAATATGTATTTTTATAGGAAAGAGTCACTTCTATGTGCAGAAAATTGTTTTCAAACCAGAAAACCACACTGTTAAACTCTTTGTTTCTCTGTTAATCACACAAAAAACCTCAAATGCAGCCAATTATCGACATGAATTTAAGACAGATGGTGAGAAAGTTAGATAATGTAGCAAAGCTAGCTGATGTAGCAAAGCTAGCTGATGTAGCAAAGCTAGCTGATGTAGCAAAGCTAGCTGATGTAGCAAAGCTAGCTAATGTAGAAAAGCTAGCTGATGTAGCAAAGCTAGCTGATGTAGCAAAGCTAGCTAATGTAGAAAAGCTAGCTGATGTAGCAAAGCTAGCTAATGTAGCAAAGTTAATTCATGTAGCAAAGCTAGCTAATGTAGCAAAGTTAGCTGATGTAGCAAAGCTAGCTGATGTAGCAAAGCTAGCTAATTTAGCAAAGTTAGCCAACATAAGTAAAGTTAGCTTATGTAGCAACATTCTCAACACAGTCAAGTTAGATGACATAGCTAAGCTTGTTATTCATGCCAATTTAGCTAATGTAGCCAAATTAGCTAACATAATGATGTTTTCTACCATAGACACATGAGCTAATGTTGTGAAGTTTGCTAACAGTGAAATTAGATAATGTAGTGACATTTTCTAAAACTGTCAAGCTAGCTAAGTAGCCAAGTTTTCTAGCATAGTGAATCAGTGAAGCTAACTAACATAGCCATGACATTGAAGCCAATTTGTATTTTTTCAGGAAGAAGTCACTTCTGTTTGCAAAAATAATTAATTCACCTTGTTTTAAACCAGAAAACCACACTCTATCATTTTCTGTTTCTCTGTAAATCACACAAAAAACCTTAAACGCAGCCAATTATCAACATCCTCTGAGGTGAATTTAAGCCAGGCGGTCAGTTGTCGGTTGTTTGAGTCGGAGGATCCGTGTTTGGGTCAAACATTGGATCAAGGTGTCTAAACTACTGAGAGGAAACAAGAGATAATCAGATCAAATGAGAAACAATGTGAGGAATGTGAGTGAAGTGTGGTTGGTGGTAAAACAAGTCTCCATCTGGACGAGGTTCAGAGGTCAATGACTGTTTTAAGACTTGAGACAAGAGACGCTTATTAACCTGCAGCAGCAGGAAGAGAAGGATGTGACGGTGGCGGTCGAGGGTTAAAAAACGCCCAACATGTCGTCGTCTGTTTCTGCTGCTAAAATTAAAAGATGAATGTTTGTAAATAATTGAAAAAACAAGTGAAAAAAGATGCTAAATGTTCTTAACGTTAGCATGAAGAAGGTTTGCTTCACTTTTAGCACAACCTGATGAATCCTGGCTCGTTTATGTAGATGCTGAGAACTGATTGGTCGATTGGCAGCAGGTGTGTAAGAGTCACATGATCACTGAGGTCAGGAAACTAAAGAAACATGCCAGTGAAAATGGCAGAACTGCAGATTTGAATAAAATTGAGGACGCTAATGTTAGCATTAGCTAAAAATAATAACTATAAATAAATTAGCTTACCAAGTTAGCTTCAATCTATTAGAACTGGTACTGTTAGCTAACTTTAGTTAGCTAATGTTGCAAAGTAAATTAATGTAGTACAGTTAGCTGGCTTAGCTTGATAACAATGCCAAGTTAGTTAATTTAGCAAAGTTAATTAACGTAGCAAAATTAACTAATGTAGCAAAGTTAATTAATGTAGCAAAGGTTGCTAACACAGCCATTTAGCAAAGTTAGCTAATGTATTTAAGTTAGCCAACACAGTCAAGTTAGCAAATGTAGCCAAGTGTTCTAGCATAACATAACCTAGTTTTCTATTGAAGCCAAATTAATGGAGTGAAGTTTGCTGAAAGGTGCTATGTGCACGTTTTAGCTATCGCTACATAGCTAACATTAACATTAGCAGCTGTTTTCTAATCAATGAGGAAGTAAAAGCTAAGAGTTTCTGTAATTACAGCTTCAATGATAGAAGTAGAAGAACACTATGAACATTATTGACTATTAAGCATTGATGTTAGCATGCTAACCAGCTATTGCTGTAAAGCTGCTCCTACAGGACGTATGCTAACCTGAAGCCTTGTTAGCATAGCAAGCTAATATATCTAAATTAGTGAATCTAGCCAATATTTTAGTTGAAAAGTTGAAGTTTGGACACTTTGTTAATTTTTTTTTTTTTCTTAACAATTTCTAACGCTTATTACTTTATTAACGTAATAAACTTTACATGTATAATTATAAAAAATGACAATAACGTCTGGTAACAGAGTTTTAGATTGTGTGGCTTCATCTCTAACTTTATAACTTTATACTGAACCATGTTAATATCCCAGAGGATTCTGGGTCGAAACGGTCTGACATGTTTTATTGGAGCAGAGCGTCTTTTAAAATCGAGGTGTGTTCGAATCTGAACAGAACATGTCACAGTTTGGGGATTTTTTTCTATTTTTTTGTGAGTGTGTGTGGATGAAAACTATCCGAGGTAGAAACATGGACCCTGTCGACCTCCTTCACCAACACTGAGACCACCCACACAGGAGAACCAGCTGTCAATCATCTCATTTAGAGGATAAACACTGCAGTATTTAGTTTCTTGGTGAAGTATTACTGCGTATTTTTACTTCTTCTTTAACTCATATAATATAATTCTGATATATTACTGTGGTTTAAACACGTTTCTTTATACGTCTGTCAACGTTTTTGTGGTTGTCGTTTGACGTTTTATTTTGAAGGGATATTAAACTTAATGTGACTTTTCACCAGCTCACATTCGTTCAGACAGTTCAGATTTATTGATGATGTCGTATTGATCCGATTGATAAAATGATGTCAAAAACAAATGTATGTACGCAGGTCAAACGAGGCCACAAATGAAGTGTGTGTGTTGACGCTCAGGGGCGAGTTGTCTGTCAGCGCTAAAGCTTGAATCATAATCCTTCTGTCAATGACTGGACCTCCTGCCAGTAACACACACACACACACACACACACACACACACTGACCAACCAATCAAACACAACATGACCTGCAGCCTGGCTCCAGACCACCAGGCATCTGGTTAATCTAGGGAGGTTTATCAGAAGTTGATGTAAACGACGTTCCTGTCTCGTAATGACAGACAAAGTGATATACGATTACATATCACAACACACTGAGGGCCACTCCACACTGAGCGCGTGCACACACACACACACCCACACACTATGTGACTCTGATTGCAGCTATTGTGTAGCAGCTTTAAGTGTCAGCCAACATGATGTATCTATGTCCAAGGGTTTTCACAGTCATTTCAACACCAACTGATGAGTCTGTCATGTTTGTGTTGATGCTAGCGCTAACAGTCTTTACTAATTAATCTGTAATTCTGTGTTGACATGAGATAAAACCAGCATGATGGTGATGATTCATTGAGGAGGCTTTAAATACAACGTTCAATGTAGCTGAAGTAGCTAAATTATCTAATGTATCAAAGTTAGACAAGGTATTTAAATTAGCTAAGTTATCTGAAGTGGCTAAATTAGTTCTAAGTTAGCTAAAATAATTAAAATATTTAAGGTATCAAAGTTAGACAAGGTATTTAAATTACTTAAGTCAGCTGAAGTGGCTAATGAGACGTTAGCTAAAATTAGCTCTAAGTTAGAAAAGTTATCTAATGTTTCTAAATGAGACTTTAAGACAGCTGAAGTGGTTAAATAAGCTAAGATAGCTTCAGTTACCAGTTATTTGTTGGCCATATATGCAACAGGTGGGAACTACATGCTGAAGTTGGCTATAACATTAGCAGCCATTAGCTAACTGAAGCTAATGTTAGCTTAAGGGTATATGAGATGAGGTGGAGACAGATAATGATCCAACCAGAGAAAGTATTGAAAACAACTGACCCTGACGTGATTTGAACACGCAACCTTCTGATCTGGAGTCAGACGCGCTACCGTTGCGCCACAGAGTCCTGTAGTCAGTCATGAATTAGCTGAATTATCACAGCACATACGACATCTAGCTAATCTAGAGAGATTTATGAATTTGAATCAAACTGTACAGAGAGCATGTTTTACCTTAGAGCAAATGTAGACATCCTCGTTGTTGTAGCTGATGTTAGGCTTCATCAACAGGAGACACACAGCTCTGTTTTACTGAGGTTTGGGGACAAATGGGAAACAGCACATTAACAACACTTTATCCCATTTATCAGCATCTTTACTAATTAATTGTTAATTCTAGGTTGACACTGATGTCCCACTGTCAAACAACAAGTTAAACAGCTAATAGCCAATAGCAAACCACAGCTAACGTTAGCTAGCAGATGTGAGACTTACTGTGAGTTTGAGGCAAACTGTACATATATTTAGAAATAACTAAATTAGCTATGGTATCAAAGTTAGCTGAAGTGGCTCAGTTAGCTCTAAGTTAGCTGAAATAAAACTAAATTAGCTAAGTTAGATAAGGTCATTTTAATTTTTAAGTTAGCTGTAATTGGCTTCAATAAATACAGTTTCTCAGGTAAAAAAGTTAACTAAAATAAATTAGCTAAGTTAGCTTATATGGCAAAATAGTCTAAGTTAGCTAAATTAGCCAAAATATCCATAGGTTAGCTGAAATAACCACAAAGTACCAAAATTAGCTAAGGTATCTGAATTAACTAAGTTAGCTTAGGTGGCAAAACAGTCCAAATTAGCTGAAGTAGCTAAGCTAAACAAAGTAGCTAAATAAGGCAAGTTTGCTAAAATATTACCCAAGGTATCTAAATTAGCTTTTAGGTTTAGGTTAAGTAGATTTATAATTGCCACCGGGGAAAATATTGAAAACAACTGACCCTGACGTGATTTGAACACGCAACCTTCTGATCTGGAGTCAGACGCGCTACCGTTGCGCCACAGAGTCCCATAGGTAGCTGTCAAAACTACATGAGCTAAGTGCTAAGTTAGCTGAAATAACTGAATTATCTCCAATATCAAAGTTAGCCACAGCGTGTTAGTTAAATGAGCGAATCTAGCTAATGTAGCTGAAGTAATTTATAGTTACAGGTGGTAACTATACGCTGAAGTTGACCGTAACGTTAGCAACTAGTAGCTAACAGAAGCTAATGTTAGCGTCCATTAGCTACGTGACGCTAGCATTAGCGTCCATTAGCTAAGCGAAGCTAGCGGCTGTGTGTGATGTTGGCTGTGCAGATATCATGACTTACCTTAAAACAAATGCAGACATCCATGTTGTTGTTGTTATTGACGTTTAGCTTCTTGCACAGACGGCACACAGCTCTGTGTCACTGAGGGTTAGGGACAAACGGGATCAAACCCGCTCCATTCTCCAGTCTTTTACTATAACTCATATCACGGCTGTTTTTACCACATGACCAGCGCTTCAACTGATTTTATTTTTAACTTACAAGTATCAAAAATGCTAGAAAACTAATCAAAAACTCTATGCTTCTTATGTTTCCCCTGGGGGAAGTCGGCCATCTTGTTAGCGGCTATTTGCTATATAATGTTAGCTATATCTATGACATATAACACTATAATAACATAATAAAAAAACATGATGTGTTCATTTATATAAGATGTGAATTTTAAGCAAACTTTAAATACAGGTGAAATAACTAAATTACCTGGAATAACTAAACTACGTACCAGGTATCAAAGTTAGCTGAGATGACGAAATGAGCTAAGTTAGCTGTAATAGCTAAGTTAGCTGAAACAGCTAAGTTAGCTTGAATAACTAAATTATCTGCAGTATTAAAGTTACTTTAGTTATCTAATTTAGCTACATTAGCTGAGGTAGCTAAATTATCTATTGTATCAAAGTTTCTCAAGGTATCTAAATTTGCTATGTTAGCTCAGATAGCTAAATGAGTTAAATTAGTTGAAGTCGCTATGTTGGCTGAAATAACTAAATTACCCAAAGTATCTAAATTAGATAAGCTAGCTCAGGTAGTTAATGAACTTTATTAGCTGAAGTAGCTTTGCTAGCTGAAATAACTAAACCATCTAAACTAAACCAACCAGCTAAGTTAGTTGAAGTAGCTACATTAGCTGACATAAACTGTCTATAGTATCAAAGTTATTGAAGTCATTAAATTAGCTACGTTAGCTGAAGTAGCCAATGAGCTAAGTGAGTTAAAGTAGCTTTGTTAGCTAAAATAGCTAAGTTAATTATAGTATCAAAGTTTCCTATGTTATCTAGATTAGTTATGTTAGCTGAGGTAGCTAAATAAGCTAAGTTAGTTTGCTACATTAGCTGAAAAAACAAAATGGCCAAAGGTCATTAGCTAGAGAACCTGAATTAGCTAAGCTAGCTAATGTAGCCAACTTAGCTCAAATAAGTAGTAAGTACCAGCTGTGTAAAGCCTCCTGTGCTCCCACATGTAGCTGTGTAAAATATGATAAATTGACAGTGGCTGGGGCTAAAGATTGTAGGGTTGGAAATGAAAACCATCTGGGTGCATGTCATTGGAGAGACGTAGGTTTAACAGACCTCTGTGGGCTACTAATGCTAACATGCTCCTTTAGCGTGTCCACATACTTATTGACACGTATGGCAGGAGAGTGTTGAGATGTGTGTTGTATGATATTTTAGATGAATTAAATTGTTCTACGTGCTAAAATTTACCATTTAAAAATCCTTTTTTTTTATTTTAGCTACACACAACACACACACCCTTTGGGCTCTAGCTAATCCTATCAGGCTAATGCTATCAAAACACACACCCCCACACACACACTAATCTTTCTATCCTCATCTAATAACACCTCTGACTTGGCCGGTGGTGTTATAGACTCAGAGGGGGGTCGGACACACACATGAAAGCGTCCACAGAAAAAACAAAATGGCTGCTTCGTATTAGTGTTTAATTAAGTTAAAGCACATCTCTCCACCTCTCTCGGTCCTCCGTCCACTAACTCAATTGAAGTCGTCTATTCTTTCGTCTGTTTCTTTCAGCCTTTTCTCCTCTGACGGTGTCCAGGTTCAGGTTTTACCCTCCGGCAACGTTGAGGCTCGACACTGCCAAGACAAGCAGGTCGAAGGCTTTAATCTGAAACGGTGGAAGAACTGAAAGACTGCTAAAAATCTGTTTATTTTTTGCTATATATATATATATATATATATATATATATATATATATATATATAAATCTGCTCTTTAAGGCTGATGGACAAAACGGTCATTCACAGAACAATATACAGACGGATGTCTGTTATTTTATACATTCAGAGACAAGTTTCAGTTAGCTAAATTATCTTAGGTATCAAAGTTGTCTAAATTAGCTGATGCTGATGTAGCTAAAGATGTAAAGTATCTACATTAGCTAAGTTGGCCAACATGGCTAAACCTAAAATATGTAAATTAGCTGTTAGCTGAAATAGCTATATTATATGAGTTAAATGGAATAACTAAATTACCTAAGATTAACAGTCGTATTTAAATTTAGTTAGCGGATGTAGCTAAAGATGTTAAGTTGTCTCAAATACCTAAGTTAGCCAACATGGCTTAATGGCCTATGGTGTCTAAATTAGCTGAAGAAGATGGATTATCTAAGGTATCTAAAGTTAGCTAAGGTAGCTAGGTTAACTATGTTTTATGCAGAACAATATAGAGTTGGATTTCTGATGGTTATTTTATATGTTCAGGGACAATTCAGGAGTTTCAGTTAGCATAATTATCTTAGGTATCAAAGTTAGCCTAAAGTTATCAAAGGTATCAAAGTTAGTTAATGTGTCTAAATTTGCTACGTTAACTCTTAAAGCTAATTAGCTAAAAAAAAAAAAAAGTTAGCTAATGTTTTTAAAATAGTTATGTTAGCTAGGCTAGGTTACCTCTAAGTTAGCTGAAATAACCAAATTATCTAAGTTAGGTAAATTAGCTGAAGTTCAATGCTAATGGGTCAATTAGCTTGTTTCTGCTGCTATTTCAGTGTGTTACGTACAACCTGAACTATGTATAAAAAATCTGATAAAACAGAAGCTTGTAAGTGTCTTCCTTTCTTTTCACCACCTCTCTTCCTCCCTCCTCCTCCTCTTCCGCTTCTTAACACCTTCATAAATTACAGATAACCTCTTTCAGCGCTGAATAAACACTCTGTGGTTTCAGTCAGATGTTGGGGAGGCGCTAGAAAAACAGATGAAATCTTCTCCCGTCCACACTTGTTTTATCAGGAGCGTGAAATACGAAGAGGAAGAGGAGGAGGAGGAAGAGGAGGGTTTCCCAGCTGCTGAGCAGATAAGATAAGCAGCATGTGTGAGGGATCATTACTCATCATCATCATCACTTCTTCATCGTTTTATATCCATCAACGTCTCCTTGTGTTTAAACACCTACAGCAGAGGGTTTAGCTTCTCTCGGGTAACGTTTTCTCTGGCTAACGTTCAGCGCTGCAGACGATAAATCTTCCTTCTAGCTCGGTTTGATTACACCGCCTTGGAAGAACGATTTCTTTTATACCCCCTCCTTTCAACCAAAAAAATAAAAAGAAATCTATAAAGCCGTATAAATCCATCATTCACCACACTACTGTTGATTCAGGTTTTTAGTGTTTCATCCAGACGATTAAATAACCGGTTGTTTTTAACTTCAGATAAAAGAATTTCAGGAGCTAAATTATCTAAAGTATCATAGTTAGCTAATGTTAGCTGATTAAGCTAATTTAGCTCTAAGTTATCGTACATAACTAAATAATAGGTAACGTATCTGAGGTATCTAAATGAGCTAAGTTAACTGAAGTAGCTAAATGACTATTAGCTACGTTAGCTGAAGTAGCTAAATGAGCTAATG
This sequence comes from Polydactylus sextarius, assembly GCA_016801845.1. Classification (NCBI taxonomy): domain Eukaryota; kingdom Metazoa; phylum Chordata; class Actinopteri; family Polynemidae; genus Polydactylus; species Polydactylus sextarius. The sequence continues at coordinate 1,227,024 of CM028912.1, read as the reverse complement.
TAGCTCAAGTGGCTAAGTTAGGTTCAATAAATAAATAATTTAAGTTAGGCAAGGTATCTAAATTAGCTAAATTAAGTGAATTAGCTAAATTGCCAAGGGTATCTATATTAGCGAAGTTAGCTGAGGTCGCTAAATTAGCTCATTCAGCTAAAGTATCCAAATTAGCTTAGCCAAGTTAGCTTAAATAACTAAATTATCTAAGGTATCAAAGTTAGCTGATGTGGCTAAATTAGCTAAGTTAGCTGTAGTAGCTAAAGTACCTAAGCTATTTAAATTATCGGCCGTGAACTAACTTAGCTACGCGGCGAGGTGTTGAGTGATCGAATATTGAATAGAACATAAATTTATACCAGCGGAGATTATCCAGCGTATCACATGAGGGCGTCATGTGTCCAAACTGTAAAAATAAAGTGCGTATGACACCGTGAAACCACCGCCGCTGCCGCTGCTTTCACTTCCTGCCGTCACGGGAACATTTTTGTTGGGTTGTGTCAGAGTATCTGGTTCAGATAGCGGCTACATCGGATACATCTCTAAGGCCGGACAGATGTCGAGTCCTAACGAGAGGCAGTAACTCAGGTCGGAGGAGAGAGTTATGACCTTTAACGCCATGGTGGTGGCGGTGGTGGTGGTGGCGGCGGCGGTGGGGTTAAGTGTTTTCATTCCCCAACCAGCTGACACTCGACCTGTCAGAGACAGCTTGATGCGTCTGCTGCACAATTTATAGCCGAGATCGTTGTCTTTGTTATTTCTGCCCTCTGAACTCCAGCATCCAAACTGTACATTTCTGCAACTCGATCGTCGCCATTTTCTCTCGTATCGTATTTCTTTTTCTATTTTTCGCAACCTCAGTCATTTAACTACTAACGTATAATATTTGCTGCTGCATCAGTTATTACAAAACTCAAAACTTGTGCAGTAAGAAAACAAAAATCTTACTCCTAGAGGCCAATCAAGGGTTAGCAGTTTTAACTAATTTTAGAGCTTTTACAATTTATTCAATATGTTTTTCAAAAAGGTTTTTATTTATGTGCATTTTAAATATTTGCAGATTTCAGATGTATATCATCTTATTTGCTAACAATGCTAACATGTTAGCATTAGCATTTAGAACAAATTAGCATTAGCAAGCTTGTAGATTTAGTTTTACATGATCTCTGCATTTTAAATATTTGTATACAACCATATTTGCTGACAATGCTAACAAATTAGCATTTAGCAGAATTTAGCATTAGTAAGCTTATAGATTTAGTTTTTAGTTTTTACGATTTTGTTCTATTTGACATATTTTTGTATTAATTCTTATTTACAGGTATTTTAAATATTAGCACACATCAGATATTTATAATTGTATATAAAAGTGAGGCTACACATGCTAACAAGTTAGCATTATCTCTTTGAATGTTTAAAGCTCAGAGGTTTAGTTTATGCTTTTTATCTTTCATTTTGACCGATAACGTTCTGTAATGATGTTTCTCTCTTCAGTTCCTTCATCCATCTTCATCTCCGACAAACTCTGGCTCCGATTCAGCCTTTTTTGCTCGTGAAGCGACATTTTTTCCAATGCGGCTCGACACGAAGCCACGACCGTCCAACTTTCCACGACTCCAGAATATTGATCTCATCACTGAGTTTATTTACGGCGTGATGGATGAGGGTCGTGTGAATCCATCTCGTTTTAGAAATCGTTATGTGGCGACTGTTTGACAGAGCTGGGCAACGCTCTCGACTTTGAAGTTCTTCTGAAAAATAAGTTGGAAAAAAACACGAGGTTAGGTTGTTTTTGCGCTGATGTGGCAACAATGTTTCCAGTAAATAGAGCGTAGACGACACTTTACTGATCTTTTTTATTAAAATTAAACATAAATCTTAACGTTTTTTTATGATCCCAACATGCAGTATTTTCCACTGTGGTTACAAACGAAACATAAAGCTGCTAATTCTGCCTGAAGGTGGTGCTGTTGTTGTACAAACTTGTGCCACCTACAGGCCAATGAAGGGATAACAGCTGCAGTTTTAGCACTTTTTAGCACTAGCATCACTTTGTTTTTTATGATGTTGCTCAAATTTAAATATATTTTTCATAAAAATTTTTATTCATGTGTAATTTAAATATAAAAGTTTTATCAGTTATTCATAATTGTATAGGCCTACGCATGCTAACAAGTTAGCATTAGCATTTTAAATGTTTTAAACTTGCAGATTGACATAGGTTTATCAGATTTAATCAGATGTCTTTGCTCACTCCATCTCCACCCTGTCTTTTCTACATCTTTATCTCAGTCTAAACAAATCTTTCGATTAAGATGTTAATGTCACCACCTACAGGCCAATGAAGGGATAGCAGCTGAAGTTTTAGCACCTTTTAGCATTTGGTTCATCTGTTTGTTTTGCTCAGTTTGTTGCTCAATTTAACATATTTTTCACAAAAGTTTTTATTTATGTGTATTTTAAATATATATAGTTTTATAAGATATTCTTAATTGTCTACACATGCTAACAAGTTAGCATTAACATTTTAAATGTTTCAAGTCTGCCATTCGCTGCGTCTCCATCTTCCCTCGTCCACATCTTTATCTCTTTATCTTTAAACGTGTCTTTTTCGTCCGAACATATATCGTATATTTTGTTTTGCTAGTTTCTATAATCTCAGTTGTCTAACTTCCAACATGTAATATTCTTCGTTGCATCAATGGCTGCAAAATTAAAAAAAACAAAAACAGTTGTTGTGCAAAATTGTTAAAAATAAAAAAAAAATCTTAATATCACCACCTACAGGTCAATGAAGGAATAACAGCTGCAGTTTCAGTGCTGTTTTGTTTTGTTTGATATATATTTTTTTAGTTATGTGCATTTTAAAGATTTGTAAATATCAGATGTATATAAGCTAACAATGCTAACAAGTTAGCATTTTAAGTTTCAAGCCAGATTTAGTTTTATCTGATCTAATCAGACGTCTCTGCTCACTCCGTCTCCATCTTCCTTCTTCTACATCTTTATCTTGATCTCATCACCTTCTCTTCATCTTTCTACGCGTCTTTTTTCGTCCAAATATGTTGCTTCACATCTCAGCAGGAGAGTGGAGACGCTGAGTGCTGAGCTCATAAATTCATGCTGGTGTGAAACAGAAGATGGCTTCCCAGGACGACCGGGAGGTTTTTCATCACTGGAGCCTTTTTAGTGCTGTCCACCACCACCACCACATGTCACCAAACCCAGGCAACAGCGACGTGTTTATGTGTGTGTATTTGGGACTTGGACGTCTAAATGCATGAACGGGAGCGAATGTTGGACGAACTAAATGCCAGAGAGGGAAAGGACAAGGATGATGAGGAGCGAAAAAAGCAAAGCGAGGTTTGTAAACTCGTCAAGCGTCCGAGGCGTGTTGTTTGATTAAAAAGACGACAAAAACTAAATTACTGACAAGATTAACATGCAGTTGATGGGAAGGTTTTCACGACAGGGTGCCAACAAATAAACACAATTCAGAGATGACACCGTGAGCTCGGCGGAGGGACAGGGCCATTCCCCAAATTCCTCCACAGTGATCTGGTGTCAGATGGTCGCAGCCATCTCATCCCGCCTCGCCCCCCCTCCCTCCCCCGAGGGAACGAAAGCTTATACCGTTCTGCGGGAAACACGAATATGGAGGCACGATAAGGTTCTCCGAAACAGCTGTGGCCTAATCTCAAATCCACACCAGCCGTTACGCGGCGCTGGCAGATCACAGCCAGTTATCTGATAGCAGTGTGAAAATGAGACAATTCCTTTTAAGATACATACAAATCAATTTGCCTGCACGAGCTGGTGCCTGATTACATCTATCAAACGATTTGATTGGACAGAGGAAAGAACCTGCTGATGGAAATTTCACATCAAACTAACCAAGTGTGAAATTAGACATTAATGCATGTTCCTTCAAATGAATTCCTCAAATTAAATGGTGTAAATTGAAGATATATTTCACTTTGTGCGATCCAAGTGTTATATTGCACTTGTGTTATTGTAGAGCTGGTGGTGAGATGCCACCGGACTGTGGTGAAGAGGTTTGAAGTTTAAAAAGATCTGGACACACTCTCACACTATGTTTATTGGATCTGCAGCTGGTTCAGAAGTTATAAGTCAAAACAAATCATTTATCTTTGTGGTGGAGATTCTGGATTCTAGATTAAAGTTTAAAAGTTGTCTGTCTTTTGTTGGTTATTGGAGTTGGAGTTTAGTCATTTCCTCTTTTATTTTGAAGTTAGTTTTCTTTCCATCGTGTCTTTTATTCTACTTCCTGTATTATTACCTGACTCTGCCATAATTTGCTGCACCTGCGTCTTGTTGTCTTCCTTTTCTTGTCCATAATCAACCTCTCTTGAAAATACTGCATATTCAGAACAACCAGCAGAAAGATCAATGATTCATTTTTTGACTTTTGCACCTGTGTTGTTGTTGTTTTCAGGAGAGATTTATGATTTACAACAAGACACGGGTGCAGGTCAGGTAATCAGACAGGACAATAAAGAAACTAACTTCAAAATAAAACAGGAAATAACTCAACTACAATAACCAACAAGAGACAGATGGACCACACCTGTGTCTTGTTGTCTTGGATATCTTATGTCTCATATTCTACTTCCTGTTCTTATTAGACCGCACTTGGTTTGTTCAAGAAGTGTAAATGAAGACAACAAGACACAGGTGCAGCACATCTGTCTTTTGTTGGTCAAGTTATTCAGAATAACCAGCAGAAAGATCAATGGGTCGCTTTGACATTTGCACCCGTGTTGTTGTTTTCAAGAGAGATTCATGTGGACAAAGAAAGGAAGACAACAAGACATAGGTGCAGGTCAGATAATCAGACAATAATTAAAGTCCAACTACATTAACCAGCAAAAGACAGATGTGCTGCACCTGTGTCTTGTCTCCCTTTACATCTCTTGAACTACACTGCTGCACAATTATTAGATTACTAAGTATTTTGACCTTATCATATATTTTTCTGCACATTTTCCACCTCTAAGCTTTATAAACTTGAATATTTATTAGATTGAAGTATTATCAGGTGTTTAGTGTTTGTATAATGAGGGAAAAAAACAGGACAAAAAAGACATTTAATAGAAAACGTCATTCAAGTTGTTATTTTAACATATTTCTACCTCATCTTTTTACGCATGTTGTGCACTTAACCATTAAACTTTTACAGCTCAGATTGATTTATCACATATGTTGTGTAAGATATTTAAAGTGCAGCTACTAAAAGCAACTGCAGGCTCTAATTTGAGAACCGAGAGGAAGCAGAACACGAAGCTTCATCATCTTGTTCTCGTCCTGAGCCAAGTGACATTTTTACCCTCCGTCCTCTTCATCCGTGACCATCTCAACATGCTGCTCTGTGATCAAAATAACACGCAGCAACAGATGGCGTCAGCGTCGGACACATGTTTGAGAACCATAGAACAAGTGGTTAAGAACCGACCGAGCAAATGTTTAAATCTCTTGGTCTTTTTTTCTTTTTCAATCGTGGATGATGTTTGGGAGCAGCAGGTTGGTGTGTAATTCAGAGTTTAGTCTCGAGAGACGCTCGTCGTCCTCCTCATTCAGAAAACCACTCAAACACCCACTTAGCATTTGTGTACATGTGAGTAGGAGTGAAAGACGGACGCAGGGAGAGTGAGAGAAATGTAAACAGACAAGAAACTAATGCCGGTCTGCAGCAGCAGGGAGTCGATGAGGCTGTATACACTCAGTGATTTATGGGATGGAAACCACAGGAGGTGAAACATCCTGAGACATTTAACACTGATTTAAAAAATAATAATAATGATGAACATTTAGTTTCTATTTTCAGTTTATAATTAACCTAATCACCTTGACCCCAAGTAGGCAAGGAAATAATTAAATTATTAATTATGTTTGTGAACAAAAAAACCTACATTTATATCATTTATAATAATATCAAAAACAAATAAATAAAACGTCTGAACAGAAAAACAGAAATACTCAACTTATAAGAAAATATTTTATAATAATCAAATATAAATAATTTACAATTTAATAAGAAAATAAAAATGTTAATACATATAAATTAATATGAAATGATATAAAATATAAAATTAATCATATAAATCATATAAAATTAATACAAAATACCTCGACAAAGTAAGAATAAAATGTTAATATTAAAAGAATAAAAAAATATAAAATAATTTCTGACAAATATGTTGTTTTGGATAAATTAATATAGGAACAATATTTAAAAATTATATTCATGCAAATAACAATAAATAGAAGTAATAACAACAAGTAATTTAAATATTTTTGTGTGTGTTTTGTGTGATGCATCTAAAAAAAATTAATTTATCTTAATTATCTATGTAAGAAATAGAAATGAACAACAATAAAAAATAATTATAATACGAGGTTTATTTTGTCACCTCCTAGATTGTTTTCATCCTCTAAAATAAAATGTGATAAATAAATGAATAACCCACTTTCTGGTGCAGTAAACAGACGTTGTGCTGACGTCGGTGACATCTGAACTCTTATTGTGAAAGAAGGATCATCATGTTCATGTGGACTCAGAAACGCAGCCACAGCTCAACGTTTCCTCAGATTTAAATTTATCCTGAAGGTTGAAGGAGCAGATGAGACCTGAAGCTGTCACACTCATCACCTCCTCCTCCTCCTGTCCCAGTCGTTCATCACCATCTCCTCCATCTCCTCTTCACCTCCTCACATAGCGACGTCGTCTCCGTCGGTATTCGTTGGACACTTTCACCTCCACGAGTTCCTCTCAGCGTCGCGGTCGTGGACATTTTTAGAGAAGAACATTCCCATAATTCCCAGACGAGCTCTTCGTCTTCATCTACGTCTGCAGCTTCACCTCCACTGAGGTTTTAAATCAGCACAGATCAGAGACACATGATACGCCGCCGTACGGACGCTGCGATGAGAGAAAACACCTCAGCTCCTCGAGTCGCAAATAATCTCGCTCTGATTATTTTTCACCATGTGAACGAAGCAGAAATGTAGACGG